>OZ023210.1:59111658-59434158 GCA_963995525.1 Escarpia spicata | reverse complement strand
CACACACACACACACACACACACACACACACACACACACACACACACACACACACACACACACACACACACACACACAAACCCATCTTGGTTCGTTTGAGTTTAGTTGTCTGTTCTGCCGTGAGTAACATCGTCATGATATATTTTTCAAGATCCCATACAAATGTATTAATTCAAAGTGTAAGCACATCTAGATTATGGAAATGCGGGCAAACACACGTACGCGGGCACACAAGATGCCTCGTATCCCAAAAGAAAACTAAATGCCATTTAGAAAATTAGAATAAAGTATGTAATCATAACACTGAGGAGCTGGCCATATTGGATTTATGCAAGTAAACAATTACTGCCCAATCATAACATATGTTACTATCGTAGAAGCTTAAAGGAATTTAGAATCACTTGGAAAATTATATTTTAATACAACACATATGATAAAACGCTGATATGGTGTATTTATGCAAATTAAAACATGCCCAATCATTTCTTTACGGTCATCGATACGTCGATCTCCCAACAACTATCTAGCATTTAGAATCATTGTGAAATTCCAACTATATTTGAATATAATATGATCAAAACATTGATATTGTGGCGGCCATTTATGATTTATGTAAATTAATAACTGCCAGTTCGCAATGATGTTACACTCATTGATGTTACGTGCCTCCAAACACTTAAAGCAGTTCGTACTCGATTTCTATGTGTACCCCTTTGACTGCCAGACTACTGGCAACTAAACAGTTGGGTAACTCAGAACTAGTAACTAGCGGCCCTAACGTCAATTACATGCTTAATCCGCCATACGTGAAAGTACCCTATTACCTGGCTGCCACGGAGCGAACGCAGTGGTGGGCTCCAGGATGAAAGTAGTCACACCCGGAACCTCCATTGGAACAAGCACTGTCGTCTTCGAACCGGCGGTCGCCGTTCGCCTGCGTTTTTAAACAGGGACAAGCCGGCAGTCCATTGGACGAAGGTGGATCTTTGACCTCTTCCAGATACCAGTCTAGACACAATCCTTCTGCTATTCTGTGAAACTGTTTATTCAAGTAATTCTTTAGCTGCCTCGTGTAGATGACGATATCAGACCACAACGACTTCACCCATCTACAAAGTAACATTAGACCACGTCTGCGTCACAACTGTATGGAAGAAGTATTTAAAGTACCACTTTTGTTAAGTGTTGACGGGAGATAAGTATTTGTGTGTGTGCTTGCGCGCGTGTGTGGGTGTGTGTTTGTATGTGTGGGCATGCGTGCATGTCCGTACGAGGGTGCATGCGTGCACGCACGCGCGGTTGCAAATGGACAAGTGGGCAGGTACTAATGTATGTTCTGTTCTCCCTCCCTCCCTCCCTCCCTAATTTTTTTAATAGGGATGAGAGGGTCAACTGACAAAAATTTTATCACACGTTGTCTCACCTTACAGCACCACCAACGCTCCGTCGTGTGAAGTGGTTACCGGCTGTGGACTCCACGGCACGCACTCTCACAGAAATGACAATGACGACATCTGCATGATCCGGCAACGTCACACTTCCAATATTTGCCACTGACTTGGCCACAGGAATAACAGTACTCCGTACCTTTTGGTTTTTGTCGTATCTGAAATTGGTAAACATGTTATGTGCAGCCCGCAGTAGGTAGTGATTGATTGGTGGCACGAACGGCATTGGTAATGGTAAACATGTTATGTGCAGCCCGAAGTAGGTAGTGATTGATTGGTGGCACGAACGGCATTGGTAATGGTGAACGTTATTTACGAAGTATGCGTCTTATGCTTTTAACAAATATATTAGTGTTACAACTCTATGCAGTTTGGGCTTACGTAAGAATGGTCGCAGAGCCATGTACTTCAAGTTAGGGCGTACATTAATGTGGTAACCATTTGTGTATATGGTGCGTGCATACATACGTATACATACGTATACATTATGATTTATTATAATTATAATGCATGTTGTCTAATTCTAACCAAACTTTAGGGCTTACTAGTCCATGAATGTTAGGATCAAACCTAAAAGTCGATGATAATAACTAACAAGTAACATACTAAACAACCTGCTGCATTCTTCTAAATATTTAGGAATATAAGGAACACAATGTATACATCTAGGGTGGGGTTTTCAACCAGGCTCTATCCAATGACATTTCACGTTCTCTGACATTCGCATACGCTATTTAAAGATGGTGGACAATACAAATGTTACCATATCTCAGTAAATACATCATGTAGAGCAGTAATTTGCATGTGTGTATATAGATTTGTGGACAACAATTAAACAAATTAACCTTCGTCGACATTAATATATTCGCCATTTTTAAAGATGGCGCAGGTCATAGCCTATCATTGCCGTATCTTAAGAACGACGTAACCTTGAGTCACACAGTTAACACCAAAATATAGTTTTTTAGGTACGGCGATTTGAAATATATTACTTTTGACCTTCGCCGACATTCATATATCCGCCATTTTTAAAGATGGCGCCCATCAAAGCATATTATTTCTGTATCTTAAAAAGTTAAGAATGATGTAACCCAGAGCCAAATAGTTTATGTCAAAATTGAGTTTTTCAGGTGTAACGATATCAGATATCATATTACTTCTGACTTTCGCGAACATTCACGATCTCTCGTTACTTCAGTGTCTTCTCTTCCAGTTGTAAATTCAGCTCTTTATTTTGCTACCCAACCCGAGTCCGTATATTTATGCACAACACTGTAATTATATGGACTGAGAAGAAGTCTGCAGAAAACGAAGTGAACGTGTTTTAAATACACAGTTGTGAGCTGTGATGGAAGAAGAAAAACACATAATCATAATCATTGTATATTATTAACAAAACTACGTACTTATGTATACTTACGTGAATGACACGAAGTCGATATATACATGTGTTTCGTTGAAATAATGTTGAGGCCAGGTTATTTGAAGCTCCTTATCGAAGTCACCCCACGTGATTTGTTCTCTGTTTATCAACGTTACAGTGTATCGCTTGTATTCGCCAACTGAAAATTATCCGATTGCATAACTACTAATAATTAGTACCACAAATGTACCAGCACATTACATGAACTATGTACATATATGTATATATATGTGTGTGTATATGTATATATATATATACTGTATATACATATATATATATATATATATGTATATACAGTGTGTATATAATTTTTAATATATATATATACTATATATATTATATATTTGTCAGTGTTTGCATCACATCCTGACTGTACTACATATGCCATGTATGAGGCAATCTGCCGTATGATGTTATCAGAGTGTAATGCGGCGCTTTCAACAAATTCGAAAGATCACGATTTAAAACGATTAGTTTTGTGTGCAAGCAGTGAAGATGCGTCGGTAATATTTCAACGTTACATTAAAATGTTCAGCAAACATACGTTAGGCCTCCCGTACACTGCATTTATCGAACATTGTCTTAGTATAAAAATTGACATTATATTTTTTTTTTACCCAGGATGAACACTCCCGTGTGGTTGTAGGTCTTTCCACCGTCGGTAGAGAGCGCCAGTGGTATTTGTCCAGTTATCAGCATCATGGGAAGTATGCACTGCGCACGCGTCGCGTCGATAACTTCCGCCGGCGTTTCAACGTCGAGGAATTTGCACACGACAGCGGACGTATTAGAAAGGCCGTCAAAACATGGGCCAGAAATCGTTACTACCAGCCCGCCAAGCATTGGTCCAAACCTAGGTCCCACAGCCAAGGTGCCTGTGTAAATCAATAATAACGACAGTATTGTACATACTTATTCCTTTTACTGTATTGTGCTGATTTATTGCAAAAAATATACGTGTAGTAAAGAGCAAGACATTCTGTAAACATAATACAAATTCTGTATAAGGAAACCCCACTTCTAAAAGGGGATTATGCACTACACCTGCTCACTCGTGGGCGCAACAAAAATCCAGAAAAGATAACACAATCGAGCAATCATAAACACTATTATCGTATTACAAAGTAATAATCGTGAGGTAAAGCCATCCAAATATCGTATTGACATAGTTGGATAACAAACGGCATCTTGAATATATCAATGAATATTATAAAATCGACTGTCACTCTTCACTTAACTGATGATGAATTAAGATATAATACGAATGACGATAAATGTAAAGCATTGCACGCTTATTTAAGAGGGAGAACAAGTAAGAAGGAAGGTGAGTGGGAATGAGAGATAGGTTATGTGACCAGAGGGCAAGATGGGGAAAGGGGTGCAGACGCAGGGACAGAAGCGATAATGGTGACACACACAAAGGCAGAGGACGAGAAGCAGAGGCGAATCTGGAACAAAAAGTCCACCAGCCCGCAGGACAAAAGCCTCTTCGGATGAAGGCTACGAGTCAAAGAAAGCAGCAACGCATGCAGAGGCCGATGCAGGTACAGTAGAAGAGGCCTAGACAGACGCACATATATAGGTCTACATCGAATATGTTTAATAGACCCCATACCATTATATGGAACACGCTGCGAGTCCCCAAAATTATAATTATTATGGGTGCATTACACATTTTTTGCATTTAACTTTTTGTACATTGTTTCCTAACATGGCAAGTTGTTTCAAAGATAACTTAATTCCGCACTAGACGGTTCTGCGTAAATTATACACTAATCAATTTAGGTCCACCTTTAAATTAAATGTGCAAAACGCGATACGCTGTGCCTGGGTGTGTTTGCATATCATGCAACACATATCTACCGACTCCTTGTCAGTTGATATTTTCAAAGAGCACTCATTCTAAAATATTTCCAATACAAAGTCATATGACAAATACTCTTATTGCACAGCAGATTAACTGAGTGAGTGAGTTTATTCAGTAAAATTATGTACATCCAAAAGTACAGACAATAGTATCATATACGTATATATTAGTACCGAGGATAACACATGAAAGGATACATAAGTACACTTATTTCCAATATAAGTAAGTATCAATAAATAAAATAAATAAAGATTCTTCTAAAGAAGATATGAAATCATAAAAATGTGAGTATCATAATAAAATATGTAAACTATTTAGACAAAGCTATTATTCTGCACATGATAAAATGTAGTTACATAAGATTAAAAAAGTGGTATTAACAATTTTAAGGCATGACATAAAGACTTCGTTCCATGTGCGACTATATAATATATACTCCACCTGTTTTTTTAAACTTTCTAACATCACTAATGAATCCAAAGACACAAGTCCGCTGTCCGCTCAACTGATGGCCTCGGAAGACGGGGTGCAGACGCAGGGACAGAAGCGGTAATGGTGACACACACAAAGGCGGGGGGGGGGGGGGGGAGTGATGGGGTGCTGTTAAAGATTTTTCGCAACGACGTTCAACATTTTTAAAGTTCTTCAACTATCAGAAAGCCTCCATTTTTATCCACCTTCAGGCTCTCCAAGAAACCAATAATTGCAATATAGTGGGCTAATCTTATCTCTAGCCCCCCCCCCCCCCCCCCAACTACATTTACGCCAGAATATGCACAACCCTTCCCTATAAATGTTGGGGATGGGCCAATCCGATCTCCAGCTGCCCTTCTCAAATATTTGGGGTCACCAAGCCCCCCACCCTAATACGGCGCCTTAGGTATTGTAGCACTATGTAAACGTTGTTTACGCCTGCCCTACCTCCAGTGTTACAACCGCCGGCCTCCACGGACGTGTCGTCGACACGGAACATCCAACGGCCGGGAAGACCCACGTTGGTCGTGGTCTCGACGTCAATAATGGACGCCTCGCGAGAACCGGGCACGGAGAAATAACGTTGTCCATCGCCAGCGTTGAATCCAACCTACATTGATATAATTTTCACTCAATCTTCCTTCCCTTAAATAAAACAAAATCGGCTTTATTTAATTTGATAGGCCTAACATTTCTAAATTATTAGTATCATCCGCCGGGTAGGAACTCCCTTGAGTTGAAGCATATGGCTGGGACTTAGGGTCAGTAGGATGACCATAGCTTGGGCCATTTAAGTAAAATATTACCCAACATTCGTTACAATGTTCACATGAATAGATGTGAGATTGAGGCCACAAAGACGACTCTGCATAAAACGCTGTGCCAAATGTTACACGTTGTATTAACAAAAGCAAGTCGTAGGGCTTATGGCACGCGAGCCTTTGGAGGGAGTTTCGTGCAACCCCTTTCACATACAAATTATTTTTTTCGGTTGGTGAGATGTGCAAAAAGGGTTTAGAATTTAGAGTTACGTTTATGGTCAGGGTTAGGTTGAATGTTAGGGTTAGGATTAGGTTGAAGGTAATATTGAGAAGATTAGCATATGGTGTTTAAATGCATGCATTTGTACGTGGAGAGACAGCAAATAGCCACCACCTAGGCTTCCTACCTGAGCTGGAGTGCCACCTATTCCGGAGCCGCTTCCGCCACTTGCAGTCCCGGTTGTCCACGAGATGTCGCCGTAATTGAGTATCGTGAAAGAATGGCGGCCATTTGTAATTAGTACGATTTGGAACGTGTTCACCTGAGTGCGACATAGAACGAACTGGTGTGTGCTACTCAACGAATATAGAAAAAAAACTATTCGCGCAACACAACATACATAGAAAACATTTTATACACTGATCAACGTGCATAATTAACTCCAAATTACATGTCATTTTATGTTTGCTGAATAGCACATTAAACAAGCTTGGAATGAACCGTAAGCCTACACAGGGGTCTGAATAAATTAATTGGGTATATTGAGTAACATAAAAAAATAAGCTCGCTTATCTATTTTTAGTAGCATGTAAGCATTTTCTATGTATGTCGTGTAGCAGGTGACGTTTTTCCACAGAAACACAGTGACATCTTACACTAAAAACGTAAAAGTTGAACGTTTAGTTTACATGCTCGACACATATGTCTATAGAAGGAATTCCTACCTGTGTACGCTACTGCACATTTTAGTTTTGCCTTCCTATCGGTCCATATTTTAATATATACGATCTATATTGTGTTAAAATATGTAGTTGAAGGTGTGCTTCAGATAAGGGATTTTCTGCTATACATTTGTTTTATGCACAAACAAACGTACAGATGTGCTGCTCGAGCCGCCGAAGTACGTGACCCGATGCCAGGAGGCGATGAAGGCCCAGGTGGCCTTGAAGTGGGTGAGTCTCACAAACGCCCGTCTCACGTCGTTTGTCGCCCGCTGCAGAATCTTCTTGTCCGTTGTCTCCCTGCATAGTATATATATATATATATATATATATAATATGCGTATATAATGTCCCTTTTGTACTACTAAGCAACAAGTTTGATACATTCGTTCTTCATAAAACAACAGTAATATTAACAACATGAAAATATTAAACAGCCTCTATTGCCTGTAATTTGCACTAACTGGAGACACATGCCACGCCCCCTGCCCACAAGTACCTTTGAAGTTTACATATCAAACCACAAGTTCGGCGAAGTACAACTGATCCAGCCAACTTTCTGCTAATGATGATGTAACGGAATACACAGCGTCAATTTAACGTTTTACCAAAAATAGATAAGCGAGCGAAAAATGAACAACTGTCAAACTCGTTCCAAAAACCTTTTGAACGACTGCTAGTACCATTACGGTTCGTCGGATCCCAACAATATTGATGTCTTATAAAAGTTTAAGCTTTCTGCTATTCAAACATATAAATGGTTTCCTGATAATCATTCCTAAAATTAACTAAGAACGAACCTACAACCGGGCCCGTTCCGTTGCCTTAGACACTGCGAACGATGTTGTTTCGTCGACACAGTTCACCAATCTACCAATTGAGGCACCACTATCTGATTTCATGGTTTTAACAAGATTTAACAAGATTGCCATCCAGAAAATTACTCTGGATGGCAGTTGGACAAGGAAGCCTTTTGGCTTATCGAGAGTCAAATACTTTTTATCTATATCTATCCCGCCTTTTTAAGGTGTGTGTCGATTTTATTTTTAAACATATTCACGCTACTAGCACCAACACAATCAGGAGATAATCTGTTCCATTCATTTACAGTCCTTTGTGAGAATGAGAACTTTCTTATATCTAATCTACACTGCTCCTTTACTAATGTAGCTTCATGTCCTCTTGTCCTTCTATCTTTCTTAACTGAGAAAAAAATGTTTCTATCAATATTTTCATAACCATTCAATATTTTAAACACTTCTATGTGATCTCCTCTCAATCTCCTGGTCTCTAGTGTTGTTAAACCACATTCTTTTAGGCGTATTTCGTAACTAAGATCCCTCAGATTTGGTATAATTTTAGTCGCTCTCCTCTGTACTCTTTCTAGCATATCTATGTCCTTCTTGCGATATGGCCTCCATGCTTGTATACAATATTCTAAATGAGGCCTCACTATTGTTTTGTACAGCGGTACTATTAATTCTATTTTCTTATACGCTATATTTCGCCTAATTAATCCAAGGATTTGATTTCCCTTTGACGCTGCAATTCCGCACTGCTCTGAAACCTTTATATCAGCACTAATGGTTAACCCTAAGTCCTTTTCTTTTACAGTAGTACTTAGAACAGTACCCCCCATTTTATATTTTACCTCTTCTTTTCCATGACCTGTGTGGAGGCATTTACATTTCCCAAAATTGAACAGCATTTGCCACTTTTCAGACCATTTGATCAACCTATCAAGATCATCTTGTAAATGCTGTCTGTCTCCATCACTTTTAATCCTTCTAAACACTTTTGTATCATCCGCAAATTTTAACACCTTGCTTGTTATATCATCGTCCAAATCGTTGATATATATTAAGAATAATATAGGTCCTAGTACTGATCCCTGTGGTACCCCACTCAATACCGATTTCCAGTTTGAAGCCTCCCCATCAACTACTACACGTTGTCTTCTGTCATTCAGCCATTTTTCTATCCAGTTTATTATACCATTTCCTATGCCATGGGCCTTTAGCTTAAGGAGTAATCTTTGATGTGGTACTTTATCGAAAGCTTTTTGAAAATCTAAATAGATGATATCTACTAGTGATCCCTCATCTACCCACCTAGTGATGTCTTCCAAAAAACATAACATATTTGTTAAGCATGACCTCGCTTTTAAAAACCCATGTTGAGATGGGTTTATCAAGTTATGTTTAACAAGAAAATCCACCATGTGATCTTTAATTAGTCTTTCTAATAATTTGCAAATCACTGATGTTAAACTCACTGGTCTATAGTTCTCTGACTTGTTTCTCGAACCTTTTTTAAATAACGGTATAATGTTTGCCTCTTTCCATTCTAAAGGAACCACTCCCTTTTCTAATGACAAATTGAAAACTGTTGCAAGCGGTGCGCTAATTTGTTCTACAATTTCCAATAGTAGTTTGGGCGGAATCCCGTCCATTCCAGGTGATTTATTATCCTTCATAGCCCATATTTTCTTAGCTACCATTTCCGAGGTTACAACTAACTGTCCTAAATAGTCTGAATCTGCCCCCTTGAACTTAGCATCTGGTACTGGCAGTGAACTAATATCTTCCCTGGTAAACACTGAACTAAAATACTCATTCAGGTCTTCTGCCATTAAGAATCCCTCTGATATTGTATTTCCAGCACTATCTTCTAGAGGACCGACCTTATCCTGAACTTTCTGTTTGCTTCGAATATACGCATAAAAACTCTTACTGTCATGTTTTATATTACTAGCTAATTTTGTTTCATAGCTTCTCTTTGAATTTCTAATTTCAGCTGTAGCTTGATTAAGTGCTTCTTTATAAATGTTGTAGTCTTCATCATTTCCAGTACATCTATATGACTTCCACATCATTTGTTTATACTTAATTTTTCTAATGGCTTCTTTCGATAAGTGTTTCTTTTTAGACCGTTTCCCTTGTTTTTTGAAAGGTACAAATTTATCGACTATGCACTTAATTTCACTATTTAAGATATTCCAGCATTCGGTTGCTGTCTTATTCTTCAGTGTGTTATTCCAGTCTATCTTTGCTAAATATTTCCTCATGTCCTTATACCTTCCTTTGTGGAAATTTCTCCTATACTGCTTTTTACTATTCCTTTCTTATTTTACTTTGATGGTAAAATGTATCTGTAACGAGGCTATATTTGGCGGAGATAGAACGTTGAAATTGGTGGTGTATCAAAGTTCATAAGCAAGTGGAATTACTGATTGATAAGTATTATTCTTGCCTTAATATCATTCATAAAGTAGCAGTAAACATATATTGAGTAGCAGTTGTGCTTAAAGTTAGTTAGATAAAGTATTTTAGGACACTTTAGTTTGCCTTTAGTCTAGTGAGTGATAATAGGGTACGTTAGTATTAGTATTAGTAGTAATTAGTATAATGGTATAAGCTCCACCCAAACGGCTGCTAAAATGACATACGCGAAGTAGGCGTGACGTCAAAATCACTTGTATCAACCAATCAACGCAACGAATTTAGACCCGTTGGGTGGCGTACGTTATTGTGACGTCACGCCGACGTAGAGATATATCGGTTTCGCTGCGATTAAAGTACATCAATTTCGCCGCGGTTTAAAAGTGGGTGGAGCTTATAACATGAAATGGTGAAGTGCGCATGTCTGAACCTATACAAATGAGAAAAACAGCGCCGCAATCGGAAGATTAGTGTACTGAGTACCCGCCGCCAACATCGTTCGGAACCGCACAGAACACCGAAAACGGCATGATTGTAGGTCCGTTTATCAGTGTTCTTTAAACGGTTACCGGGAAATCTAGATTACGCCAGAATAACAAAAGTGCATCCTTTCAAATGATAACAAGATCGTCGGGACATGACGAGCCGTGAGGGTGCTAGCGACCGTATAATTTCATGTTTTGGACGTGTTCTGAGTTGTTCATTTTTCGCACGGTTATCTATTTTTGGTTTTGCCTATAGTACGCGCGACCAGAATTCTCTGTCGTGTCCACGTCTGCCCAGAAGGCTGCCACCACACGCCGGTTTTCTGCCAGAGGGAAGGCATCAGGGGTGAACTTGGATACTTCGCGGAGGAAGGAAATCAGTCCGTTCGTGTTGACCTAGACATATGCACGAGTAAGGGGACCACACCCTGTGTTATTCCAGTTATATAACAACAAATTAACTTTTCACATTCAATTTATGTAAGCGCTCTGCAAACCTAGTTATGCCAATGCAGAGGGATTAACTCATTACCGGCGAGTTTGCTGCTGATATGAGAATGCAATATTGTCATAAGTGCCATCTATGGGGTATTACCTACACAGGCCTGAAACGGGGGGAGGGGGTTGCAGCAATTATCTTCCGCACCCCCTTTTACAAACCCGCTTCCAAAAATGAAAACCCACACACATTTTTCCATTAAGCCAAATACATGGCAATGAATGATTCGTAAGCTGTACGATAAAACGGTCTCATGATATCGTTATTGTTATCACATATTTCTGCGCAAATTTTTTAGACTTTGGCATGTTCCAACAGCACACGAAATAGAAAGTATTACATTTGTTGAACTGTAAAAATGTTGACGCTGAACATTTTATCAAATGCTTGCAGTGAGAGGGGTCAATAATACAATCACGTTACAATGACAATGGATGTCCTTTTCTGTCCATGTCTGGAAGTAATAAACAATTGTATTAATTACACCCAGAAAAAATAAGTACAGCATTTACATATGTACCTGTATATTATCAAGGTATTGACTAATTGAGTAAACATATTATACATTTAATATGAGTCTATCAATGATGCCCAAACCATCTGATGTGGAATTATTACATACAATATATTGGGCCACGCCGACAACAGGTTCAGACGAACCCCATTTTTACGAACCCCTCTCACCGAAGAATGGCTATTCTCCATATGGTGAGCTCTTTAGCTATCTGGAAAAAAAGGAACAAACGGTGCCATTTTTGAACAAGTTCATGTAATAAATAAAAATAAATAAAACTATTTTGACAACACTAAATAGCTTAAAAGTATAATTAGTCCAGGTAAATAATAAAATAATAATAACGATAAAACAAGTTAAAACTGTAGAATGTTCCTTTGTGTAATTATTATAAATATATTTTTAAAAATTAAACTGCATCCGTTAAAAGTAATATTAATTGTGTGAAATTTAAAAAACACTAATACCATGAATACTACATTGATAATAAATAATTAATACTACAATGATAATAAATAAGATAATATGTGTGTTAAAGTCCAATGTTAGTCATGTAAAACCCATTAAGTGGAGAAGAACAATGTATTTAGTTGTTTCTTAAATTGAGGGAGATTGCCGTTGTTGCGCATGTTCATGGAAAGTTTGTTCCACAGAGTGGGGCCAGCACAAGCAAATGCACGGCGGCCGAAACGTTCTAAGTTCACTCTAGGAACTTGCACGAGTAACTCGCTTGCAGAGCGTAGGGAACGGCGTGGTGTATATTGGTGTAAGGTACTCAGGCGTACCATCGCATAATGCCCTGTGCACAAGGACGAGTATCTTAAACTCAATACGCCTCCTAACAGGCAACCGGTGTAATTTCCGCAGTATTGTCGTCATGGACGGCCGATCGCCCCGCCGAATCTGCATAACAATTCGAGCCGCAGACCGCTGAATCATTTCCAGACGGTGCAGGTGACGATCGTTTATTCCGAAAAGCATCACATTACCATAGTCAAGTCGCGATGTCACTAGTCCGTGGACCAGACTCTTACATGCACTGATGGCAACAGCATCTCGTATCTTTGAAATTTGTGACAGGTGATAATATAGGCGTTGCGACATACGTTCGCTACTTGTGACGCCATCGATAGGTCAGTGTCAATGACGTATCCGAGATCTCGGATAACGGAGGAGGTGTCAACGAACTGGCCACATATGTTGACGCGGCTTAACGATATCGGAGTACGCAAACTTGGCGAACGGATGACAATGGCTTCGGATTTGGTGTCGTTCATCACGAGTCCGTTGTCATGGAGCCATATTTTCACTTCCTGTATGCAGGCCTCCATGCGTGCAAGGGCTTGTGTGTGGTCGGTTGGTGGGAAAGTGATGTAGAGTTGAGTGTCGTCTGCATATAGGTGGTATTGAATGTTGTGCTGTTGTAGAAGTTTGGTCAAAGGTGCGATGTACGCGTTAAAAAATATCGGTCCCAGGACAGACCGTTGCGGCACTCCTGTCATTATGGTGTTTACTTCAGACACGCCATTCTTTACACGTACTACACATGTTCGATCACACAGATAAGATGTCAGCCAGGCAAGGACGTCGCCAGATAACCCGTATCCACGCAACCGTCGCAACAGTATGGCATGATCGACGGTGTCGAAAGCCGCAGTAAGATTCAGTAGCACTAGGAGCACACCCCGGCGACTACCAAACGATTGTGCAACGTCGTTGTGTATACGCATGAGTGCTGTTTCCGCACTATGGTGTGCACGGTACGCACTCTGGTAAATTCCGTAGATACCGTTCTCCTCCATGAAGTGTTGTAGTTGTTGGGCAACGAAGCGCTCAGTTGTCTTCGCCACAAATGTGATGTTAGAGATTTGGTGGTAGTTAGTGAGTACGATGCCGTCAGACTCAGAGCCTCGTTTCTTCAATATTGGTACTACAACAGCATGCTTCATAGATGGAGGAACCACAGCAGACGATAGCGAGGCATTGATGATGCGGCCAGGACAGGAGACAGAGCATCAATATGACGTTTCACGAGCGATGTTGGCAGTTGGTCGTGTTCACACGATTTCACAGCAGATGCCAGCACTATCCGCTTCACATCCGACGGCAACGCAGGTTCAAAGACATCTAAGTGAGCAGTCACAACTGTTGTTGTGTCATCAGCTGGCAGCGGAGACCGATTACGACACAGAGCTTCCACTTTTTCTGTAAAGTTTCGCTGGAATCTGGTAGCAAGTGCCGCGTGGGATACGTCTGCCATTTCGTGATAGAAATTTGGCCATCGACACTTTATAAATCCTTCTTAGATCTCATCCCCTCTTCTAAAAACGAACCCCCTTGGCTTCCCGAACCCATTACAGTTTTGTGTTAAACCAACTGGTAAAAAGAGGTTAGATATGGGAGAAAACATGACACTGGTTTTTATGGACATGTAGATGGCTGATAATGACACGGTAACTCCTCCTGGATACTCTCTATGAGAGTTTTCTGCCGTTCCCAAACCCTGGTAAAGGAGGAAGGTTGGGTGTGGGTTTAGCGACTCCACCCCATAAAACAGACTAGCTACGGAACTGAAACAAGAGAGAGAGAACACTGCACCCGGTGGTAGAAGCAAAGCAAACCAGGGAACTGGTGCAATGACGGATGGCGGCCAAACCCGCAAGGAAGCCCTCACCCCGACAGCAGATCTCCTAACACCAAAATCAACAATTAACATCGGATCCTGGAATGTGAGAACGCTGTACCACACAGGAAGACTGGCGCAAGTTCTCCAGGAAATGCATCAATATAAGATCAGCCTTCTAGGCATCACGGAGGCCAGATGGACTGGAGCTGGGAAGAGAGTACTGCCTACAGGAGACACCATAATATGGTAAGGCAGAGAAGACAACTAGCATCGACAGGGAGTGGCCATGATCAACCAGAGGAAGCACAACAACACTCTTCTTGAATGAAAGCCAATCACTGAGAGACTTTTTATGTTAAATTTCACTCCAGATTTATCAAACTTTCAGTGGTAATCTGCTATGCGCCAACAGAAGAAGCAGAGGATAAAGACAAAGACACAATTTATGACAGTCTTCAGTCAACTTTGGAAGGCATCCCCCGACATGGAGTACTAGTGGTTCTTGGGAACCGCAATGCACGTGTCGGGAGGGATCGACAGCGAGAGGATCATGGGCAAGCTTGGAACAGGCAGGCAGGGTGAATGAAAATGGCGGCAGAATGTGTAACATATGTGGGGAAATTAACTTGCGATCGGAGGAACTCTTTTCCAACATAAGACAATTCACAAACTGACATGAGTTCACTAAATACTTTCTTCTTGCATTGGTGATTAGTTAATCAGCAGAATTAATTATTCGATATACTTTTACTACTAAGTATGTAAGACAATTTCACGAATTTTCCACAGCACTTGTGTCAATGGAGATTAAATACGCTGTAAATTTTTCAAGAAAATTGTTCGACAAATTTTGTAGGAAATTGTTCTGGGCACGGGATATTCTGGGCCCGCGACACTGGTCCCTGTGTCTATATATTTATCAACTGTCTGAGAGTACGTAACTTCATCTGACATATAACATTTAACTATGTGGGCTGGTTAGAGTAAAACACACGCGTAGCATTTGTGCATAACTAATTCCTATGAATTACCTTCTATGATTACTGCGTATAATTATTAGCAACGCTACGCATGAAATGTAACGATGTTGTGTGTGTTTCCTTATATTTAATAAATGTTGTTATCACGACTTTCACGTATGAACTACCAATGACATTTTTGCTACTATACACACTCTGATACATTCACGCACCCACGCACGCACCCACACACGAACACAATTTGAATAGAAACGTATACATAAAATGATAGGGATTCTTAACATAAATGTTATACACGTTTACTGTTCTGAGGAAATCATGAATTACCGCAATGCCTAATGTCAAAAACAAACCTCGGCAAATTCTGGTCACGGTCTTGCGGAATAATAATAATAACAAATCACTTCTAACGCGCCAATATCCTCAGACAGTCCGAGCTCAGTGGCGCACCAAAACCAAAGGATTAAATACATGACCATCACTGAAGGCGTTGTTCGTAGAACCAAGCAGTTGTTTTCCAGTCAATGCAGACGACGTATAATTAATACTGCTTAACTGATATTCACGTGTTAGCGAGCCTGAATGATTATTTGTGGCAGCACCCTTGACAATCAGCATTTGCCAGATAACATGTCACATTTTACTTGCAATGAACTTTTATGAGATTGCGTAGTTAATGATTTGATTGTGAAACGTATGATTTAGGTGGTTAAACCAATATTAATTGGCTGGATGCTTCCAAGTGAAGTCGAGATGGCGTTCCTTTGAACAAGTCTGCCAGAGTTAAGTTTAAAGCGCTCGATCTGCACCTACCCTTTAGGTTCACAAAAAAAAACACTTTCAGGCTCGCCAAAAACCTCGATTTGCTGCCCCTTGAGGCTCGTCAAAAACCCATCTTTAGACCGAACATAAACCTAGATTTGAACCCTCTCTTGACGCTCGGCAAAGCTTCACCTTCAGTCTCCCCAAACCTTGATTTGGACCCCTCGGACGGACCGACGGACGGACGGACGGACGGACGGACGGACGGACGGACTGATGAAGGGAGGGGGGACGGACGAACGGACGGACGGACGGACGGACGGAGTGTCTGTGTGTGCGCGTGCGTGTTTGTGTGAGGTGCATGCGTGCGCAGGAGGGAGGGGCGGATGAAGGGACGGACGGACGGACGGACGGACAGACAGACGGACGGACGGACGGACGGACGGAGGTTGTGTGTACGTGCCTGCATGCGTGTGTGTTTGTGTGCATGCGTGTGTGTGTGTGTGCATGCATGCGGGAGGAACGAACGGAGGGTGGGTATTGTGTGTATGTGCACGGCGTGTGCGGACGTGCATGCGTATCGGTTTGTGTGCGTGCGTGCGTGCGTGCGTGCGTGCATGTGTACATATATGCGTGCCTGCTTGCCTATGTGCGTGCGTGTGCTGAATTAACGGCATGTGCGTGATTTGTGCAACAGGCAGTGAGGATTGTTTAAACATCATGTTACACACACAATGAGAATGGACAAAGGGAATGATTTTGAAATCAGTATGGTTCGGATCATCCTTAGACAACATTGCTGACATACTTCAGCACCGGAAGGTTATACTTTCGCGAAATAGCATGCGTAGTATACGATATCGCGATGAGTCACCATGTGACGGAATTTTTATATATAAATCCGGCATTTTGCACAAACATGTACTCAGTACATGGAAAGCCTATTTAATAACCGGGAAGTTATACTGTTGCGAAATATCGCGGGCATAACCAGGAAGTTATACTGTTGCGAAATACCGCGGGCGTCGTGTATCATATTTCACTGCGTCACCGTCTATCTTTTTATCATAAGAAACATTATATAAGCCACGTGTGAACGGTTGTCGTAAGAGACTGATACTTGAAAAAAATGTTGTACACATTGCGCGCGCACCGCGTATGAATACCGGTAACTTTCTTCCGGTTCACGAACTTCCTTCCGGATTCCCGTTTCCTGTCGGTTGGTGATTTCATTCATGTTGGCGGCTACATTCGTTAAAATTAACGTATTTTGAAATGGGCCCGTTTTGTGTTATTCGCAAGTGTTCGCAATTCTCTGGATAATAGTGTTACTTGAACCAGATAGAGTGCATATTAAATTGTAATTTGTTGAGGCTTCGTATTGCTAATACAAAATCGGAATAAAACCCATCTTTAGACCGTCCATAAACCTAGATTTGAACCCCCTCTTGACGCTCGGCAAAGCTTCACCTTCAGTCTCCCAAAACCTTGATTTGGACCCCTCTTGGAGTTCGCCAGAACACCTTCTGGTTATCCAAAAACATAAAATTGCACCCAAAACGTACTCCGTTCCCTAAATAATGGGGGGCTAATCTTATCTCCATCCCCCACCAAATAATTCCACCCAAAAATGCACACACTTTCCCCAAATATTGGGGGTTAATCCTATCTCCAGCCCCCCACTAAAATATTGGGCTTCCCAAGCCCCCCGGTTCCGGCACCTAAGTTCTGTAGTGTGTCCAAAGGAAAATACCATGCGATCTGCATTCTTAAAGAAGATATACGACTTACGTAAAGCGAGTCGTGCCGCTCATCAAAATAAGGAAACAGCGTAGAGATGAGAATCTTGCCGGTGCTGCCGTCATCGTTGACGGGCGCCGTGTTGTCCCCGACTACCGGTCCATATGAGTAGAAGTGTTCTGGGGCTGGGAGCGCCTCTCCCGTCGCAGCAATCGGCAACAGCGAGACGAGCGCCAGCAACACGGCGGCACGACGACGCAGACGCATTCTTGCTCTGTCTCGTCTCAGGCGGTACTGTTACAAACGGAGTCGCCTAACAGTTTATAGACGCTCTATGAACATCGACTATTCATGTCGACAATTGTTTAACAGTCATTTCTTTGGCAGGTGGACTGCTGGTGGCCGTTGAACAGTGACCTATATATATACGCCGAGGCAAAGCATCGCCAACGAACCGCGTCCAGAGATAAGGTGGTTGTGAAACACGAAACGATTAGACCCGAAGACCAAGCCTTAGAGATCTTATCAGAACGTCGATGTCCAATATCAGACGAATGTCATCTGGCCTCAGCCCCCACCCCCTCCACTCAAACGAAAGCAATATATTTACAATTTCGGCCAAAAGCGCAAAATATCGATGACTGAATCCTAGCAAAATTGCCTCAAACCCCCTTTCCTCTCCCAAACTGTAACTAAGTTCGTCTGATATCGGACATCGACGTTCTGAGATGATCCCCTATCTAAATATGTATAATAGATCAATGCGATTGAGTTGGCGCCTCTTCGGCCACGTGCTACGCGGGGTCCGTCCCACGCGTGTGTAGTTTAGGGGGTGGGGAGGGGTGGGGTTGGGTGGGGAGGGGAGGGGAGGGGAGGGGAGGAGAGGGGAGGGGAGGGGATGGGAGGGGATAGGGGAGGGGAGGGGAGGGGAGGGGAGGGGAGGGGAGGGGAGGGGAGGGGAGGGGAGGGGAGGGGAGGGGAGGGGAGGGGAGGGGAGGGGAGGGGAGGGAAGACGGACGGACGGACTGATGAAGAGAGGGGGGACGGACGGACGGACGGACGGACGGACGGACGGACGGACTGACGACCGGACGGACGGACGGACGGAGTGTCTGTGTGTGCGCGTGCGTGCGTGTTTGTGTGAGGTGCATGCGTGCGCAGGAGGGAGGGGCGGATGAAGGGACGGACGGACGGACGGACGGACGGACGGACGGACGGACGGAGGTTGTGTGTACGTGCCTGCGTGCGAGTGTGTTTGTGTGCATGCGTGTGTGTGTGCATGCATGCGGGAGGAACGAACGGAGGGTGGGTGTTGTGTGTATGTGCACGGCGTGTGCGGACGTGCATGCGTATCGGTGTGTGTTTGTGTGCGTGCGTGTGTACATATATGCGTGCCTGCTTGCCTATGTGCGTGTGTGTGCTGAATTAACGGCATGTGCGTGATTTGTGCAACAGGCAGTGAGGATTGTTTAAACATCATGTTACACACTCAATGAGAATGGACAAAGGGAATGATTTTGAAATCAGTATGGTTCGGATCATCCTTAGACAACATTGCTGACATACTTCAGCACCGGAAGGTTATACTTTCGCGAAATAGCATGCGTAGTATACGATATCGCGATGAGTCACCATGTGACGGAATTTTTATATATAAATCCGGCATTTTGCACAAACATGTACTCAGTACATGGAAAGCCTATTTAATAACCGGGAAGTTATACTGTTGCGAAATATCGCGGGCATAACCAGGAAGTTATACTGTTGCGAAATACCGCGGGCGTCGTGTATCATATTTCACTGCGTCACCGTCTATCTTTTTATCATAAGAAACATTATATAAGCCACGTGTGAACGGTTGTCGTAAGAGACTGATACTTGAAAAAAATGTTGTACACATTGCGCGCGCACCGCGTATGAATACCGGTAACTTTCTTCCGGTTCACGAACTTCCTTCCGGATTCCCGTTTCCTGTCGGTTGGTGATTTCATTCATGTTGGCGGCTACATTCGTTAAAATTAACGTATTTTGAAATGGGCCCGTTTTGTGTTATTCGCAAGTGTTCGCAATTCTCTGGATAATAGTGTTACTTGAACCAGATAGAGTGCATATTAAATTGCAATTTGTTGAGGCTTCGTATTACTAATACAAAATCGGAATAAAATTAATGGTACCTTGGGCTTGGCTGTACCTTACACAGTATAACTATAGTTATTACATACCCGTATAGTCATATATAGTACAAGTACATAAACATAATTTTATAACGTATAATCCTGAGTGCACTGGTGTTCAACTCAATTAATCTTTAGCTCATTACTAAGACACCGACTTGCGATGAAAGTACACGTACTGTGCAAATGAGGGCCACTGTCAAAAAAACTCTGACAGTTCGTCTAAATTTAAACTTTCCACGTTGTATTATTTCCCATTTGTGATCTCACATATAAGTTAGACACATCATTGGATTCGTGTCGAGGAGGTGTTTTAGGGTATGGATAACTCCATATAGCAACATGCAAGTAAAGGTGCCTAATTCCTGTTAGAATAGCCTAAAAACCAAAAAATAAATAGGCTTTCCATTTTTAAACATGCATTTATTTCTGATACCCCTGAAAAATACTTAATATTGCAAATTCAATTTTGCTAATATTTGATGCCAAGGTAAACTATCTTCTCGATGTAACACAGTATAATAATGATTATAGTTCCATAAGGTACATAATTGTACCCATTTTTTGTATTGCTAATTGGCCTTTTCTTTACGCTGACGCCCGATGCCAAACTTCTTCACCAATGTGCCACTATTAGACATTTTTTATTTTAAAAAGTTAACGTTGTTAGTAAACCGATATATATTCAATATTTTGATGTAGATATTATTTTATAACGGTTAAAGTTAATATTCTCTGTAAATTTGATCTTTGTGCAAATAAAAAAACAGCCAAACTTTAACTGGTTACGCCCTATTTCAAGCTAAAATGTGGATTGAGACAAAAATATAACACACAAACTTATTTCAAAATGTATGGATACATAAATAATAATTCATATTACATATCAGATTTGTTTCCATAAAACCTGTTCAGAAAAAACGCCATGTCACATACGATCGCGCCATGGTAAACACAACAAGAACTTGGTACCGGCCGGGCGTAACCGTTTTTGTGAAATGCAGTATATTTTTTTAAACAGGTAACAAACGGCCAATTAGCAATTTAAAAAAAAAACGAGCTGTCAGACTTTTTTGGAGAGTGGCCCATGAGGCGATGTCAATCCATGGGTAACGGAATGGCCTTCCAACAGAGTATAATTAACGATCGAATCGTCGTAAATGGTCGATCAAGGTCGGAATGCCAAAATAAAATCATGGGCAGTTGTAAAGATTGGGGTCACTATACAGTTCAGTCTTGGGAGCAGTTATGCAACGCCACCAATTTTTATTTACTATTTAAATATAAACGACGGTATTTGTAATAATAATAAATTTGTAAATTTGCTCGTGATACAAAACTCTTCAGTCAATTAGTTGCATAAGTCGAGGATGCAGTGACATTACAGGATCTTAATACAATACATGGATGGATGGATGGACGGAGAATGGCAACTGTAATTTATTATATACAAAATTATGTGCATGCACTACGGCCACAATAATATACAACATGCAGACGACGAGTTAATGTCAACGTAATTGAGAATGTACAGCACAGAGCGACCAGGGCGATACCTAAAATTAGTCATACGGATTAGCATAGCAGGTCGATAGTGTTTAATGTATTAAATATTAAAACATCCGAAACTAACGACGGTAGTAACGTAGGGCCGACCTGGCTACGCACCACCTACTATATTAGGTGTTCATAATTGTTAGTGATTTACATAGAAAATATACCTCCAGCGAACTTCTTCATCATGGACTGATGGAGAATACTTCAACAATAAAGAGGGCACCCTTATTAAATAAAAACCGCACTCGAGATTATATATTAGAAAGTTTTCATTCACAAGACGAAGTGCCAATGAATGCCAATTATAGTAATAAATTACCCAAGCGGCAGTCATGTTGATAAGTAAAACATACATAATATTGACAGATATTTAATAATAATAAGTCGGAGGATTATAAAAGTATGCGTACTCCCTTCTCGTCAACTAAAATGACTAGCTAAATGTGTTGTACAAATATTGAATATAATTTCCCCACCAAATTTGTTAGAAATATTGTTAGAAAAAAATGCCCACCTATATTCTCAATGCTGTTACCCCCCGCGAAATAATGTCCAGTTGCGTTACGAATCCCCCGCATCACGTGTCAAATTTACGCTGCGGCGCCTGCCCATTTGTCACTTGCTTGTGACGGAAGTGGTCTTTGTGTCGCGGGGGACCTCGTTGCAATGGTTGATGGGTCTAATTGACGCAGTTTACAAATATTAGGGTTAATAGATAAAGCCTAGGGTTTCTTTTTTCGCCTTAATGGTCCGATCGAGATGAAACCAACGCCAATTAATATAATTCGTTTCTATTATAAACATATTGCTTAATAAGTTGTGTGCATGTAAGCATTTTCTGTTGGGACGGTTTTTCATTAAACTTATTTGCTTATTTTTCTTCCTTCCTTCTGTGTAGTGACCAGTCATTGTTGACTATTCTATCACTGTGATTATTTTGTGCCAGCATCAACATCATGTTGACATTGTACTCATATTCAGTGTTGCCGTTTTAAAACATGAAACAGATTAGTTATGACCATGTAATGTTTTGTTATGTAGTGAACATGTTTTGAAAATGGTTGACATAAATTATGACCCACCACGCAAAAACGGGACGTTCGCGAAAACAAATATGTTGTTTTTATGGCATATTCATATAGTCATACAGCACATTCAGAGAAAAAACAATACCCCAATGTTTCCTATGTTCACAATATTTCCAGAGATACAGCAATTAGAATCTTGAAAAAGCAAAATGGTTTGGAGAAAAAAAAGTTTTTATTCTATATTTTGGCTATGGTTTTCTCACTACCAAAACATCAAAATAAACACATTTAGGTAACGTCTATAAAAAAGAAAAAAGTACAGGTAAGTTCTTATATAGCGCAGTATCCAGTCCTATGGACTGCTCAAAGCGCTTTACACTTTACTCCCTGGCAGTCCTGTTCAATCGAACACCATTCAGCCACACTGCAATTAATGCACCAAGACTATTCATACACAAATTATCCACCACTATCTATAGCCAGGTACTCATTCATACAGCTGAGTGAACTGAAGCAATGTAGAGTAAACGAACTTGTCCAAGGTTCGACACCGCCGCACAGGATTCGAACACGCGGTCTCTCAGTCGAGAGTCCGGAGGTCTTACCGCTGCGCTACTATGCCATGTAATGACCAACATTTGAAAGTTTAATCTATACCGGATGATTTCACGGTGGAAACTCCGTCTACGAGAAGCATCTCATCTTGGACTAGCCGGTCACAATTGTTTGCAGCTTTTAGTGTGTATTCAAACTATTGAATATTTCTGTAAAAGTAAACTGATCCTACATGCATTTGACTTAGGTAGCCAATTTTTCTGGGAAATATTTCCAGGCCAAACTGCAGAACCTCAAGATATTGGGATAAATTTCGAAAAAACGGGTGTACCAGAGGTGAAATATAGAGTATATAACATTCTAAATTTATAAAAGAACTGATCTTACTGCAGACATAGGGTGTTTTCTTAGGCACAGGATAGACAACAGACACATGTATTTATGTGGTGGAATAAAGCCAACATTATTTTATTTTTCAAATACACATCATCAATGACATATGGAAAAACTACTACAACATATAGGTATGTATAGGTATGTATAGGTAATATAATTATTCTATCCAATGAACATAATATATATATATGTATTTACGTAATTTTTTTGTAAATGAACAAAATATTTCTGGGTATCATTCAGTTTCTAGGACATAGTATGTGATTTATTTTGTAATGACCCACATGTAATATAGTTTTTCACACTACCTCGGTAGTCGTAGTTTTATGTATTCGGCAAAAAATTAGAAGTGACTATTCAGATTAATTTAACACTCTGTGGTAGCTATTTGCCCATAACTGCTCAGAGATCCCTCCTTTAATTAGCCTGGTGCCCTACAGTGACCACTATATCCACTGGTTACTTTGTGGAGGTTACAACGAGAGTCTTGTTTTACGAGAGGCTATATACTGGCAGACATGAATGAAATATGCTTGCCATTTCATATAAATCACCAGTAGTGGAAGCAGAATGTAGATTCGACAAGCATATCTCTCCATAACCTACCATCCGACGCATCAGTAAAACCTGTGCCAGCATGTTAAACAGCATAAACCAGTAAAAATGTTAAGGCTCTGAAAAGAGCCATTTGTTTTCTTGATGTGGAAGTAGGCGGCATCGGCCTCTCTCCGTCGTCTCTGCTCTGTAACATCTGGAAAACTACAAATACATTAGGCATGATCACACACATTATGTTGACAACTTAGACAAGGTAATTACAAGTAGAGATGTTCCAATCAATTACAAGAATTTATATTTTTCGTATATATCTTTTTCTCCTACCCCATGTTTCTGTAGCGTTGTGTGGAATTTTTACCTAAGGCTGATAGGGGTCACACATATTAAATACAGGAAATTTTAACTTATAATCACTTTTTCTTAGAACTGTGGGTTCCATCTGAAACCTGACTTATGAAGAAGACTTTTTGATGAATGACCAGGAAGGAGAGTTTATGCTGCAGTTTTATTAGGATCATGAAGCAGTTTAAGTAAGTGTCCCTTTTCAGCCTGCTGTTGTTCTGATGTAGTTGCCTTGTGAGACCTTTGCAGTAAGGACTGTCCACCCCTGAACACATTATCTCCACCTGTCAGGTTACTCCTAATAGGGAAGAGTGTAAATAGACCAGGAGGAATTTTGGGTACAGTAGCGAAATACAACTCTAACAATTTTAATTGGTCAAGGCAACAGTTTGTAGTCGCTAGCACTGCAGGCAAATGTTTACAGAAATAAGGCTGTCGTGTGTGAATGAAATCTAAGCAAGTGCATATCGTAAGGAATATATTACAATATAAATGCCATCATCTGGTGCCGGAACAGGAAGGTACTGGGCAACGACATCATGGAATACCTTAGCAGCCTGTGTGTTCAACTGTGTAAGTACATTTTCACTAGCTGCATTTTATGAATACGAATGTTCATTGGCAAATGGTTTCTCGTCTTCTGATGCAACAAATGCCCACCCATGGTGTTCCTAATTTGGAATGGGGCTGACCTTTCCAGCCTGAACCAGATCTATGCTTTTCGTGATACAATTTATCAAGTTACCCCTGGAAGTGTTTACCTGATTTGGAAATTTGGCTAAATTAGTAGCACCATGCACTGTCATGTGCATGTCTGGGGAGAGTTCTATCAATGAGTGTTCGAACTTGTAATGCTACACATTTATTTAAATGATGCGCATTTTCACCTTGCACAATCAACCTGAACTGATTTTCTGTTATATTATTTGTTAGCAAGAGTGGATTTCACCTATCTTGTTCCGGCACCAAAAACCACAGGCTTATTAATTATATGAGTGGCTATGTTTGCATTATCAAGAAAGAGTGATGTTTCAGTACTCCTCATAATTTTTAAGGGGAGAATGTATGGTTGTAATTTGTTGCCTTCTGTTATGAATATAACTGGCAGCGGTATTACTCGGAGTAAGATTGCTAATGTTAGTAGCTTGTGTAGGCATAGACTTTTGTTTATTGCTATTCTTATTGGAACCAGTACTCACACTGTGATGGTTACTACTTGGAAGAGTATTTTTTTCTGTAATAGCACATTAACATAACATTGAATGTGCCTATAATAATCCACTGCATGATCACCTGTCTCACGTAATTTGAATAAAATGATATGTTTAATAGATAAGCAATATCATCTGATGGAAGTTGTGAATTAAGACTAGCAAGACCATAGAAACCTTTCCGGTATAAACATGCTATTGTGGCATCTACAATTACTGAAACACCACAGACAAATAAACATGTCTGTAATGGATAATTAGCTAACTACTGCTGGAAATGTGGACTGATATGGTGCCTTCCTAGTTACTGTACAGTGTGACACAGACACAGACAAATTAACAAACTTGTACATTTGGTGTTGGTAAAATTACTGATTACAACCATAGGTATCATATTAATTGGTACACGTGATACAAGTCATCAATGAAATAATATACAATAATTGTTATCATTTACACATTCAGTACCAGCACTAAACGTGCATTACCACTAAACATATGAACATCTGTTAAGATCTATGTTCGATGCTGAATTGCACAGATGTACAGCTTTCTGATTATCATAAGTATGATCAACTGTTACAAAATAATGGTTCCATTGACTTTTAAATTACCTAATTAACAAGTGAAATGACTACCCCGGTATATGGCACTGGTCTCTGTCGTGGCGCCTCAAGTTGAGTCCTCGTCTGATGCACAGGGATCGCAGAGTGATGCTGGAATGAACAATGTTATTGACAATAATGATCTCAGGCAACCATGGAGTGCATTTATGCATCACAGCAAAACATCAGCATTCAGAAAATGTCCTTCGTTAGATAAATAATCATCTACAATTTCAGTTTGTACTGATTTTGGTACATGTGACATCTTGTAATTTGGGTAATTTAAGTGTTATTATTACTACATTTTCTAGAATTCATACTCAGTCATCATAACGCGAGAGTACACCAGGCACTACGATGGGCACTCCAGGGCACGTCTCCTGGGCTTTTTGAATCTGTCGGTGATGTTGATCTAACATACAATGGAGATGACGGATGTCGTTCCATATAGCCACCAGATTATTCATTGCCACATACAAAAGTACTGCACCGCACAACTGTTGGCTCCACCTCAGCTAACACAAAGTGGTTACGTTAAAAATTAAATCCCATTTAAAACAGCAACGGCAGTGCTCTTGCAAACACCTGTTCCATGAAATAGCAATTAAAACCATACAAAGTGAAATTAAATCAAAATATGTGTTGCTATAATGTCATAAACTATGCCAATAGAATAGATTACTGAACAATCTTCAGGGTAGTTCTTATTCAATTCAAACTATTCATTTTGCATATCCAAACATTTGGATATATGCAAAATTATATATTTTGAAGCCAATAGAATAGGTTTTTAATCTTCACAGAAGTTGGGAATTTGTAATTGCATTATTATAGAGTATGTAGCAAAATACAGTTTCTGAAATTGTCAAAAACTGTAACGCAATTTCTGTCATTATTCCATGCAAACAAATTGAGTACTTTGTTAGTTACTACCCATTTGGGTAGTACCTCGGGTAGGGGTTAGGCCTAGCTAGTATGTGAAACAACCAGTTAATGTTTTGAATATGAAAACATCAGCAGGAATTTAACCTGCTTCACAAATACAAGGCATAACTAGATGAGCACCAACTGTCTTAAAAGCGTAACATGTCAGAGTTTTTATTTAATAATTCACATAAAATTTGGAATAGGAACTTACCTCTAGCCAAAGCCGATTTTATTGCCCAGTTTTGCCTTTTGGGTTTAAAAGTTCACTTTACCACAGTATTTGAGATAAGATAAGGAAAGAGGGGGAGGTGGGGTGTTTTAGTCTGTTCCGGGTACAACATCCTGAAGGATGACTTACTTAGGTTTACTTAGGTTGTTCCTGACCGTAGGCGGTGGCCTTGGTGGTCAGATCTACATGTCTCTGTAAATGCCCTACGACTCCGACAGTATGTTATCAAATAAAATATTTTTTTTCCTGCAAATTACCGAATTACATACTTATGTATCATGCGTAGTATATATATTTGTGTTTGTATATGCTTTATTGTATTTCTACAATCAAGTATGAAAAACAAATTGTACTTTTTATATACATGGGGTAAATAAACTTCTTCGTTCGTTCGTTCGTGACAGTCAGGAAAATATTTCTGACGAGACAATGTCAGAATCTGTCATAGACTGGTTTCTGACAGATTTCTGACGTCAGAAACTGTCAGAATCTAATACATGTCATATGCATAAATTTATGACTTTGCTAATTGCATAAGCGATGAAGCAATGACTGGAAACACTTGGATGACATATGGTGACAACAGAGCTTGCATTTAGCAACTGTTTTTCCATTACTTTCTACTTTAACAAACTGTTCCCACACAGCCTTAGCTGGTCTGCCCCCCTTAAACATGGTGCAAACTAAGATGTTAGTGCTACTAGCCCTATTAAAGTTACTATTCTCAATTTGGTACGTAAAAGAACCACTGAGGACGACAAGCACCCTGGCAGTGACCACCCTCAGTGCCAGCATAGAAAGATCGGCGATAATGTTCTGAAAAAGGTTGACTAGTTGAACGAGACCTCATAAGATCATAACATATAACCACAATATATACAGACTTGTCAGTTAATACAACGTTGCAGAGTGCTGGAAACAACTAGAACTAGAACTAGAAAGAACTATTCGTTGTCTAAAAAATGTTGGTAATGAATTTGTACTTCTTTCACATGTAACAGTATATATCTATGTGAAGATGATACAACAGGTGGCTGCTGAGTAGAAAGCATTGGGCCAATCACTTTACACCTCCATCAAGCATATTGGCAAGTTTAACCTGCCCCCTTCCCCCCCGGGTTAAGAAATTAATGGCACTGTTCATTGTGAGAGCAACATATGCGTGTTATGGCTATGACTCACTGATAACAGTGCCTTTTATTATGGATTTCCTGGCACACATAAAAGGATTATGGTCAGAACTGGTAACAAGTACAAGTCATGCTACCAGTCTTTCTTCGCAATTTTGTACGTATCTCTTCCTCCTTACCTACAAGTGCTATATTGTGCAAATACCGTGTTTTTACATCCCCCGACAATGACTCGATGTACTTTTGTTTAACTTTTCTTGATTTGGGATGACAAGCCATACCCACAACCATTGTTTACATTTACGACTGTTGCGCTCGCCCATAAAAATTAATGTCAGCCGGAGGCTTAGGGACCCGGATGTTGGGTTTCGCTCGAACTACAAATAGGGAGGATATTAACTTCGTATTAACTTAGTTTCTGGCTGGAAAAAATATTACCATCTGAAGGGAAACCTTTGTATTGGTCACGTGCAGAAAAGTTGTTTCAGTCAATAACATAACATACCAATCGCATAATTATCATCTGGTTAACTTACAGTGATAGCTAAACAATCGGCACTTATTTAAAGAGCAATTTTAATGACATCAATAATATGACACTACTATTAAAGTTTAAACCACCATCAATCCACGTACCAACTGTATTAATATCGATAATATCCCCTAATAATATCATCCTGCGTTCTCAAATAGAGTAAAGCCTAGTTTAACCCAGTCCTAGGTTAAACTAGCAAAACTGGGTTAAACCCCTAACTAAGCTCAGTCTCAGACAATACTCAGTCTTACAAAAGAAAATGTATCAAAAATGGAGTTTCTGACATTTTAATGTCAGAAAGGTATTTCTGACAAGACGGTAGACACCACGGTTTAATTAAACCGCGGTAGAAACCGTCCTGACAGAAACATGCCAACCCTGATCGAAATTGTTCCATAACTTTGTAATTGTAACCCTGATTAAAACGGTCCTCGCCTTCGGCTCGCGTGCAGGCTTCGGTCAATACCTACTAAAGAAGAACGAAGTTCTCTTGCATTTAATCACGTATTTAATAGTAAATCCTGTCTAATGATACAATAATCAAACAAGCTGTTACTGGTATGGTGGAATACAGTCAATCGCGGCCCGGAGGCTTCCGGTTACGGGGAGCGTCTATTGTAGATCTGTAAGTAGTAAGCGGGAGTGTTCATTATTTCCTATCTCCCTCTAAGCTTTTACGACGAGTCTCTGAGTAATAAGCTGAGAACATTTAGAATGGCGTGATTAAACATTTTTATGCTATAAGTCTTACTGAAAGTTCATTTCATCTCGTAATCAGTGTGCCAGTGCCTTGGGTTCACGGTTGGAGCGTCTCACAGCAGGTTCTGGAGGTGCCTTGGGTGGCAACGGTGAAGTCATCGGTATGATACGTCTAGCTGGTGGTATCGAGCTCGGCATTATCGGGCGGCTCGGGGTAGCGATGTCCAGTGTAGGGTGGTGTGATGGCGTAGTGACAGCCGTAGGGGTCACGGGAGATGGTGAGCCGTGAGATGGTGAGCGGTGAGTCACGTCTGGGGCCGGAGCCAGGCCAGCAGGTGTGGTGGGGGCCACGTCGGGCGGCGATGACGGCGATGGCAACATCGGTGGGATCGTACGTGGGGGCGGCGGGGTCGGGGCTAGTCTCGTGCCGAGGTCTACATCGATTGGCCGAGGTGGTTCCGGGGAAGTGAACGATGTGAACTTCCGTAGGAAACGACGGTTGCGGAGCGTCACACGACCGGATCCATCGACTTTGATCTGGTATTGGTCATGCTGTTTGACTTCCACGACCGTGCCGGTGCGGTCCCATTTTTTCGGGTGTTGTCCAGTTTGGTTCTGGATGCGGACATAGTCACCCACTGCCAGTGCGGGCAGGCGCCTGGTGTGTTCGCTCCAGTACTCGTGCGTCTTGATGTGCCTTTTGCGGAGTGCGTCTTCGCGGGCACGTAGTGTGTCGCGCCAGGTGTCGTGGGGGAGATACTTGCCGGGGATCACCGGGATGAAGTCACGTATCATGCGACCAAATACACACATTGCTGGTGATATCTTAGTGTCTGGGTCTGGCGTGTTGCGGTATTGTAAGACCGCTCGCTGTGCTGCATCTGTATCCAGATCGCCCTTCCCGCCGGTGTTGTCCGTTATCAAGCGCTTCATTGTCTTAACAGCCTGGAACGGGTAGATGGGTAATATTGGCCGGGTGGGCGGCGCGGCTGGCTGGGACGGGGCCATACGATGGCAGTGCTCGCATTCGTTGCGGACCTTGGCGATGTCCTCTGTCATACCGGGCCAGAATATCGATGTTTCCGCTCTTGCCGTCATCATAGACACGCCCTGGTGTGCTGCGTGGAGGGCGGCCAGCACGGCGTGTCGTAGCGCGGGTGGGATGATGATGCGATCCTTATAGATGGCTACGCCGTCGGTCGTCGACAGCTCGTGTCGGTACTAGTGAAACTGTCGGATGGGCAATGGCATCTCGCTCCGAGTCTTCGGCACGCCGTCCTCGATCAGTTCAGTGAGTAAGTGCATGTCGGGGTTGCTCGCGGTGGCCTCTCTCACGCGATCCCATGTCACCGATCCCAGTATCCCGGTGGTGTCACGGTGTGTCAGTAGTTCCGAATCAGCGTCGTCTGGTTCGTGTGTTCTGACCAAAAGCAGTGCGTCGGGGTGAGTGTGACCCCATAGGATATCCGATAGTGATGCGTGATCGTCCGGGAGGTTCGTCTTCACCGGGCGCCCCGTAAGGCGGCGTGACATTGCGTCGGCTGCTTTGTTTTTCATACCCGGCTCGTGAGTAACACGGAAGCGGTATCGCAGTGTTTTATCTTTCAAGTTACGTAGGCGCGAGTTCGGTATATCCTCCAGGGAGCGATCGCCGAAGATCTTCAAGAGTGGCTTGTGATCGACCGCGATGATATCTTCGCAACCAAGCACGAAGTAGCGTGCTTTAGACAGTGCCTCGCCTTTAATCGGGGCGTAGCGCGATTCCGCCGCGTGTGTAAATCGGCTACCGACCAGGGTCACTTTCCAGCCGCCGTTGCAGCAGAACGGTTTCACCGGCGTGCAACCACAGTGCTTCTACAGTAGCCAGAAGCCGATTCCGGTTTTCGACCAGTCGGTGGCGATGCAGGTCGGCTTGCTCTTGTCGAATATCCTGACGCCGGTCTCGATTTCCTGGACGATGTGTTCCTTCGACTCATCGAATATCTCCTGAAGCTCCGTGTCCCATCGAAATTGTTGGCCCGCCTTCAGGAGTGCGCGGAATGGTAGCATTCGTTTCGCCATGCTGAAGGCGTATGAGACCTGGTTCACGAGACCGAACCATGAGCGGATGTCGTGAATGTTACGTGGCACGGGGAAGTTCAGGATTGCATCAGAATATTTCGGGCAGGATAGTACGCTGTCCATTGTGATGGTGAATCCCGCGAAATCCACGACGGGGCTGCTAAAGACGAATTTCCCCGGGTTCAGGGTTATGCCATTCCGACCGCACACGTCAAGCCATTGCACGGCCTGGTGGAAGCTGTCGGCGATACTATCTGACCAGAGCAGGGCGTCGTCGATGCATTTCGTGTGGTCGTCTATCCCCGAGACAATATCGTCGTATCGGCGAGTGTAGCCGTCGCCCGACGCGCGATACCCCTGTGGAGCGACACAGTAGCGGTAACGTCCCCACGGCGTGATGAACGTCGTCAGGTGTTTATCGTCCTCGTGCAGACGCACGCTGTGATACCCATTCCAAGCGTCGAATACCGTCTTACGCTTGTTCTCGGGGACACCTCGCGCCTGATGGAACGGGGATGGGGTGTGGTGGGTTTCACGTGCCGCATGTACATTTAATGCCTGAAAGTCCACCGTGCGTCTTGGCTTGCCATTCTTTTTGGCACAAATCACCATACGGTGGCACCATGTGACCCGATCGCCGACTGGTACCTTCTCGAGCACACCGAGACGTACATCCTCGTCCAAGCCGGCCTTGACCTCGTCCTGTCAGTGCATGGCCACCGGTATTGGACTGTGTCGTGCGACAGGTGTCGCATCCTTGTCTATCATCAGTCGCAAGGGTGGGCCCGACATCATGGGCAGTGTTTGGTGGGTACATGTGTTGAATGTGCTCGCCGCGTACCGCCTCTTCAGCCACGACTCGACCGCTGCTCGGTTCTCCTCGGTCGCGGGCATCGGTAGGCATGGGGTTGGAGTGGCTGCGTCATCTGATGCAATGACCTCGCCAATGGTAGGGAATGTCTCGCTAATCATCCCCAGGTCGATGCACGCGGCCCGTGACAGGAAGATACGATCTGATGCGTTGGTGATGTAGGCGATTTGTCGTGTCTCGTGCGTTATGGCCCGACTGTCGGTACCCGAGAATCGCACCACCATCGCTCCGAGGATAGGTATCCCTCCTTCGTTCGCCGCTCTCATCGTCATGGTGACCGGTATGAGGTCGTCTGCATTGAGCCCCATCCTCTCGGCCACTTGTATGCCCATTAGGCAGCTCTGGCATCCGGTATCTGCCATCGCGGGGAGTTCGGCGGCGCTTACACGCTTCCTGAGCGCGAAACCGAGGGCACGGTAATCCTCCTCGAATGCTCCGACGTAGACCCGGACGTACGGCTGCGGGTCAGATGCGCGTTTATGCCACCTGTCACAAAGGTTATCGTACAGATGGTGGGCTAGTGCGATTGCCTTGACGTCGGCACTTGTCTCGGCGGTCTCAGTCGGCCGGCGGGCGTACGCCTTGCCGAGGCAAGCGCGTTCTATGTGGTTCACGTTCTTGCATTTACCACATCGCTTGCCGTACGCTGGGCATTGGCTTCTCCTTATGCTCCATGGCGGGTTCTTACCGTGGCCCTTCTCCGCGCAGAACCAACACAATGCCGTGGGGTCGAACGTATGTTTGGGCTTCGGACCAGGTATCGGCTTAGTTGTCGCCGCGTCCCTGGTTCGCATTTCATGTTGCTTATTGCGGCGGTATGTACTACTCGCCGCGTTCACACTCGGGGTATCCAGCAGGCGCGATGCCGATCGCTTGCCTGACTCACGCGCCTCGACGAACTTAATCATCTCCTCGATCTTCATGTTTTGGTTCTGGTCGCTTATCAAATCCAACTGAATCTCGTCGTCCACGATACCGCGAGCGAGTACGTCGCGCAATATCTCGCCGGCGAAGTCGACCACCTCGTCGCACTCTGCTTTGGTGCACTTGATTCGGTAATCACAGGTGTCAGCTTGACCCTTGATTCGGGCGTAGAATGATCGAATTTGTTCCTCGTGTCCCTGGCGCATGTCATGTAATGCGTACCGTGCCACCATGATGTTCTCACTGCGTACCGCGAGTGCCTTCATCGCCGCTAACACGTTTACCTCGGTGCCTCCGACCATGGAACCCCCGTTTGAACGAGTGAGGTCCCGTCTCAGTTCGTCATCACAACACTCCAATAGCTGAACAACGATGTCGTCTCCCCGGAGGCGTGTGCCATCTCGATATTCGCCCCACCTGGTTTCAAAGTATGCCCAGGTTTCTGACGTACCAGCTAACGATACGGTAGGGCGTCTGAGCTTTTCCATTTTCCCACCAGGTGTCGCTGCGGCATTAATCGAGTGTGTCAACCCATGAATCTTTAGGAGCTCGACTACTATTGCAGCGTCGTCGTTCCGTGATACGTGGTCACATCCTGGGAATGGGCACGCAACCTCAATCACCATGTTTGCAGTGTTATCTGGCTCTAGACAGTTGAATGGCAGAGTCCGTAGGGCTTCAATGTTATCAATAGTTGCGCAGCTTGCTGTCGCTGCCAACAGTTTCCGACGGCTGTCGACAGCTGTCGACGGTTGCCGACGGATTCTAGCGGCTGCAGACGGCTGCTGATGGCTGCCAACGGTATTCAGTAAATTTGTCTATTTACCAGTTTCTCCATCGAATAGCCGTCCCGTACTTATCTGCGCCGTCTCGGCAGTGTTTGATTATAAAGAAGAACGAAGTTCTCTTGCATTTAATCACGTATTTAATAGTAAATCCGGTCTAATGATACAATAATCAAAAAAGCTGTTACTGGTATGGTGGAATACAGTAAATCACGGCCCGGAGGCTTCCGTTTACGGGGAGCGTCTATTGTAGATCTGTAAGTAGTAAGCGGGAGTGTTCATTATTTCCTACCTACCGGCAATAACTCCGTTGGCGCACAACAATTATTGTACGATTTCCGCGAATTATACGGCCCCGAGGGCATTGAAGTTGACGGGAACTCAAGTGACGTGTACTTCGCAAATGCGCAAATCAACAATTCCATTTAATGCGATGTTAATTCACTCGAACGTTCAACGACAACAAGAATTAAAATGAAGGCGGCACCAAGAAGTTACACCAGAAAGAAGTTCGGCCGCATCACTACCTGTTTTTGTCTGCGCGGCTAGTATACTTCCGCCAGAGTATACACAATTTTCAAGTATAAGAGTTTTGCGGGTTAACCCGTCGTGCTTTGTTGTTGGCAATGACACGGTTCTATTTCATCCCTGCACCGTACACTGTTCGTAACATAACAGCTTATGCAGATACAGATCTGCATCGTCATGATGTATACTTGAAGAGTATTGAGTTGGCACGTGTAGTATATTATCAAATGTGAGTCCTTATGTAGCGTAGTATCCAATCAACAGGACTGATCAAAGTGCTTTACACTTTATTCCCTGGCAGACCTGTTCAATCTCAACTTCTCTAGAAGGCATCCAGCCACACTGCAATTAATGCGCGAAGACTGTTCGTACACAAATATCCACAACTGTCTATAGTTGTGATACTCATTCATACAGCCGAGTGAACTGGAGCAAAGTAGAATGAACGAACTTGCCCAAGGTTCGACACCGCAGCACAGGATTCGAACCTTGGTTTTCTCGGTCGAGAGTCCGAAGCTCTGTCCACTGCACCACGGCGCTCCTCAGTAAGTTCTTATATAGCGCGGTACCTAGGTCAATGTTTGGAAGTACTGTGAAACATTACTAGGCACTGTGATTCCAGGAACTAGTTCCACTTTAAATAATAAATATTAACTATAACAAATGCATCTAAAATAGTTAATAAAAACCGTTAGCAACTACAATCAAGAATATTACGCCAGCAGTTTACTAGAATGATCTTGCTGGAGAAACATAGTTAATTTAATCAGGCGTCAGGAACTGTGAGATTTAACGAGAATCTCCCACTTAGAAAATAAATTCTGAGTAAACCACAGGCGTGATATTGATGATTGTAGTGGCAAATAGTTAGATTGTACTAACTCTTTTAGGTGTATAGGCCCACATATATATATATAGCCAGGTATAATGCCTGTTGTTAGGCCTACCTCTGTCGGTGTGCCATCATGCAGTCTCCAAACGCACATACACCACGTAGAAGGAAATCTGGACCAACGATACAATGTCTCTTCCGAAAAACACACGCAACATGGGTAAACGAAATTGTTCAACTTTTGATCTTGTGGTTGGTGGATTTGAACCCCGATCCCTCGGTCGACGGTTCGGCGCTCTTTCGCGCAATCACCGCACCCCGTGCAAGTGTATGCATCTAGCAGCGTGATTATGATAGATGATTACATTTGTCCTTGTGAATTCTATATGAATGCACACTCCTAGAAAATGTACCGTAAAATTACGGTAAAATGACTGGCAGCACGGGTGCCAACCGAATACCGCAAATTTAACGGTATAATGATTTACGGTGTACCGTATTTTTACGGAATAATACTGTAGAATATACGGTAGCATTTTTACGGCATACCGTTTTTTACGGAATAAAACTGTAGAATATACGGCAGCAAATTTACGGCGTACCGTATTTTTACGGAATTGTGCTGTAGAATATACGGTTGCATCTTTACGGCGTACCGTATTTTTACGGAATTGTGCTGTAGAATATACGGTAACATTTTTACGGCGTACCGTATTTTTACGGAATTGTGCTGTAGAATATACGGTTGCATCTTTACGGCGTACCGTATTTTTTACGGAATTGTGCTGTAGAATATACGGTAGAATGTTTACGGTGTGCCGTTTTTCATGCGGAATTATACTGTTGATTATACGGTAGAATTGTTTCTGTGTACCGTATTTTATATGGAATGGCAGTGTAGAATATACAGTTGAATTTTTATGGTGCCATATTTTTTACAGTAGAATATTTACGGCATATTGTACTTTTAAGTTATTATATTAGCGAATATACATATATTATTAAGTAAGGTGATGGTAAAATGACTGACTGCACGGGTGCCAACTAAATAGGGCCTACTACTAATGTAATGGCAGACAGAACACCTCTGACCTTGCCCTACATGAAGAAAACATTGCACATGGACTGCTTTATATATTTATGTACAGATGTATGCACATCACGTCTATATCAAAATAAAGCATTTATATATAAACTCTGCTGGTGCTTAATGGCAATACCCTAAGCTCATCTACTACAGGAAGACACAGAGTAATTGTTGGAAAAGGTAATTATTTATTAATGGTACCAACAGAACAATATACATGCATAAATTCAGAAGGAAAGAGTTAAAACATATTGCATACGTATTATGCACTCAAAGTAAAGCATATACACTAAAATCTTCTAAAAATGTCACGGTAAAATGTACATAAAAACATCAAAACACGATGTCAATTGTAATAAAGGTCAACTTACTGTATTCATATTGGAGTAAAACAGTATATGCTAAAAACCTTATCAAAATCTAATGGGAAAATGTACAGGGAAGTCTTAAAACAATGTAAATTGTTACAAAAGTCAATGGTGTGCATACATATTGTGTATGCATTTGAAGTAAAACATGTACACATTAAAACCATCTTCAACACCCTATGGAGAAAAATACAAGGAAAGTGTACACAGTGTTGAATGTTTACTATTATGCTAAAAGGAAAATGTTAACATTCGTATACCATAACCTTTACTATAGCCAAACATGAACAATGTTAGATTTAATCTGTATCTACTGGACAGTATACATGTGTAAACATAACATAGATTACACAAGTTGTACATTTACTATAAAAAAGTACCAGCTTTCATAAAAGCTTCTACAAGATTTTATCCCTATCCAATAGGTGGCAGTTGTTGTGGCCTAATGCACTAAACTAAACAGAGGAAAAGTTGTATTGTTCTGACCCCAGAAGGATAAGTAAGAGAATTACTATCAACCATGAAATCCATTATTTGAGAGATTTAATTAAGGGGAGACTCCTCACCTAATTTTCTGAACAAAATACTCAAAAAGTATTTCCACCATATTCTGATAGCTTATTACGTTAGCTATCAATAAAGTTAACTTTTATAACCATTACATACCTCTAAGTCAATTGTATTCATGAATAGAAAAAAAAAATATAGATTTAACTCGGTATTACAAATCCATTAAACGTGCAATTAAAAAAATCATAACTAGCTACTGGTCTCCCTTTTACTGCTCAGTCCACTCGTACTGGGCCAGTCCATTGATAAGACCGAGGACCTTGCTGCTCATGTTCGTCGATTTCTTTCATTTGTCCCGCTGCACTTTGCTGCCAGTCTCCGGGTTGATGTGCACTAAGCATCTGCAACATATTGCAAATAATAAATGTCTTATTAAATGAGAAACCAAGGGTTTATTATGTAATATCTAGTTTGTTTTGGTTCATTGGCATTAGCAGCCCATACATATGTATACCGTATAGTTATTAACACATAATTTTATGCCAGTGTGCAATATTACAGCAATATGACATGCTTTAGTTCTGAATATATACATATTCAAAGATTCTATGTTAATATATTTCTTTTAATATTAGCCAACTTCTGACCCAAAAAGTCAATGTGGGGTAGCAATTATGATTTCATATGATTCTTTTCATATGATTCTACGTACAAGATATGTGGGTCTTCCCGTTTTGTCTATCATACACTAAGGTAATGCTTGTCTACATTTATTGTAAGTTTATAACAAAACAAAAAACCCAACCCTGCACGTTATAATTAGGTTCAAAATGTCATACCTCTGAATGAATTCCAGTGTGGAAGCAGCTCCAAGTGGGAATTTTATGTTAAACACAAAATATGCTACAAACATCATGCCGATGCCAACAACCATGTCCTCTATGTGGCTGGCCACAACAAGTTTGTCCATGACCAGCATCATGCGTCTTACAGTCAAGAGAGACTCTCCTGTAACAAATCAAGCTCAAGTTAGTAAAGTAAAGCATCAAGCTACAAAATATGTAATATTGTGAATTAGGCATGTTTTGCAGGTCACCACTATGCTAGAAGACCACAGCTGTTTTCTGGACTATCAGAAAGCTATTTCTGACAAGGCGATGTCCAAAACTGTCAAACGTTTTCCAAAAGATTAGAAATTCAGTATAAAAAACCAAACGTTCACTTAATTCTTTATTAAGAACCGCAAGTGGTTATATTATAATTATACAGAATTTCAATTCAATTTCTTTATTTCCAATTGAGAATACAACATATATATATATACGTATTACAGTTGACAAAGTTCAAAATAGAAAGGGGGAAAATAGAAGCTCATTGCATTATTATGCACTTTCCCCAACATCAATATAACATATTCATAATCTTAAACACAGTGTTAGTAACATAAAGAATACGCTATTGCTAAAGTGAGACCAAATACTTTCTGAACCTTAACAATAACCAAATTAATTACATCATTTATACACTTCAATGAATTTTTATACAATTTTTTAGATTTCTTATATTAAGTGATCTTTTTATGTGCTCATCTAAACAATTTCACAATTTAACACCATACACAGATATACACTTAGCCTTTAATGTGGTTCGGGCATAAACATGTTTTAGTTTATTTATTTGGCATATTACATAGGGTGTAGTATATCTGGAATATGTATGCCATCCCAATGAGCTAAAAAATATAAGTGTTATTTTGAATAATAAGATCTTGAAAATATCAATATACACCAAATACTCCTTACCACACAAAACGAGGCAAGGTGTCTCAGGCAAGGCTGGCAGCTGCTCTACTTCTGATGCTGAAGATGTGTCCTATAACCAACACATATGTAAATTACAAATTGTATATTTATATTTCTTTATTGTCAGCAGACCTATGATTAAGTGATTGTGATACCACTGGTCTCACATAAACAATTCCAATTTTTGAATAAGCCTTTCCAATTCAGGAATAATTAATTGATCCAGGCCAATAAATAAATATGTAATTGTGTTCAGAACAAGGCTAATCAGAAATGTTGCCATGGTAACATGGTGACATTTTATTGTTTCATCATCAAGGCGCATAGTACAAGTTTTCCCACTTTATTTTGATGATTTGAATTAAACTACACCATCATGGCCCAGTCGAAGTGGGACAACCCACATATTAATTTTGTATATCAAATCAAATATAAATTTTATAAATATTCATACACTTTACATACCTTAGCTTCTACGAAGAGTTAGTCACTCTTTTCGTCAAACTCAGCCATCACTGCAAGGATGAGTGCAGCTGTCTTGTAATGGCCGCTGTTGACATCGGATTGCTGGGGGGCGGAGCTTTCGTTGTCGAAGATGAGACTGGTTTTCCTTTTGGACGACACCTTCAGATAGCGCTTCAAGGTGTCGCCCTTCGTTGCCACAAAATCAATGATGTTTGCTACAGCATCCACACCCAGCAGCATCTTGGAATGTCCAAGCAGGCCACGGTCAACAAACAGGTACGGCCAGCTGGCGAGGAGGTCAGGCATGCTGCTACCTGACACGATGTCAACGCGCTGCTGGTAGTACGTGCTTTCCATCAACGCTTGAACTGTCGCATCAAATGGTTTGCCCTGATCAGACAGCTCAACCAAAGCCTTCTTTTTTTCTTTTTGATCGAGCACGTTGTCGCCTTCAGGAGGTGATTCTGGCAACCAGTTCATACAACCATAGCTGTCGGTGCGCATGTGTGCAGTCGGTTGTGTTGCATCAGAACGTTTCCGCCTGACAGCCAGCAGTGGAGAACCACGGTTCAAATTCTCCACTCGACTGACTAGCTGGTTTAGCAGCGAGTGATGTCCTGATCCAACCACATCATTGCCAATGCGGTCCTCCAATGAGTCTGAGTACCGCCTCACCACCGACTCAGCTATTCTTGAGAGTTGTCGGCGCTGTGGTCGTTGGCACTGTAGATGAACTTCATCAGCAATAGTACGCACCAGGTCTCGCCGATCCTTTGGAGTTGGACGTTTCCCAGATTTCAGCAACCTCATCATTTTATTGGAGACCTTGTGCCACGGTATGGCAAAGTCCACTGACCAGTTGGGGTTCGTGCTTGGGGAGAGGCAGGGTGTTGACGCAGCATATTCTGAAGTTGCATTCGTCTTCGATGGTGTTGTCAAACCAGTTGCAACCGCAGTTGATGTCGCAGTTGACATCGAAGGTTGGATGTCATCAGTGACATGCGTTGCTGAAATTAATTGTTCCGGATAAGTATGCAGCAGATCATATTGAATACTTGTTGTGGATAGAGAGGAACACTGTAGGTGAATGTAATTACCCTTAATTACCCTAACCAAATAAGGTTTTGAATGTTGAATTCAACTTATTCTACAGTACAAAACTCTGTATAGAAACCTTACAAGTGTTTATCCTAGTGTTATTCATGATGATAATAATTATTATGATGACGATGTCTACCATAATCATCATTAAGCATCAACATCATCATTACAATCATCATCATCACTGTTGTCATTGTCATCATTGTCAACATCATCTTCATCATCAACATCATGATCATCATCTTCATCCACATTATCACCATATTAATGGTCATACTAATAAAGATATAGCTGAAAGAAACAAACATCTGACATGGAGGGGTTATTGCGAGACATCACTGCTAGGGACTGGTACCATTTGACAGCGGCCGGCAATCGAACCATTAAATTAATTTTAACAAATACTGTGAATCAATGTCATTAATTATTGAACAGGGTCCGTACACTATGACATATACCAAATTCAAGGCTATTTAAAGGCTTTTCAAGACTAATGAAAGAAAAAATCAATCAATCGTTGAACACAGATGCAAACTTGATCCCATGAACAAGGCGATCTTCTGATACAGCGATACTAGCATCACTGTCATAACTCTCCTTGGTGCGAGGTTCACCCAAAGAGTACGGCTTCAGCAAAAAATTTGTTCGTGCAATATTGCAGTACCGACAAAAGTATTCACTGGAACTAAAATTCTCAGTGAAGCCACCAATACAATGTGATCCCAAATTATCACCGACAATACACAACACAGTTGCATATAATGTTTGTCCATTTGCAATAGTCACCCCATCATCTTCCAACGTCTTCAGATCTGTAAGTAATTTAGAAAATACCTTGTCATGGCCAACAAAGGTTTTGAAATCAGCTTCCCTACAGAGCAACACAAGCTGCATATGATCAACATTTGATCTATTGTGAGGGAATATGTCTGCAAAGGTCATGTAAACTGCTAATACCTTGTGCTTTCTCTTGGCAGAACCCAAAGGATTCACTACTTCAAAGGCATCCTGGTAAAGTATTATTTTAACAGAATCTGGCTTATCAGCAAAGAATGTATCTTGCCATCGAGAACATCTGTAAGGATGCCATTCTCTGTCTGCCTCTCTTGAGTGGCAGCATGTTGTTTTCGAATGGACGAATCACCAAACTGAGATTGTATGGTCTCAGCTACTGGAACGTACTGATAATACCTTTGTGAAATGCCATCACCTCTTCCTAAACAAATCTCAATTGGGTTGACATACCGAAAATTGGATTTGAAAAAAGTCTTCCTTGTGTGATCTGATCGTAATGCACCATCATTACAAATCTTCCATAAATCGTCCTTCATACTTGCATCAACAATATCCTTAATTTGTTGCTCATCAATTGACAAGTCCATTAAGGTTGATGATAATTGATGTGCAAAGTATTCTTGGCCAACATTATGGACTTCCTGAAATTCATCAATTATGTGTTGAACTGTAGTAGCAGGAAGAAGATGCTTTGCTTGCAACTTCAAATAAAACAGACCAAGGTTTGTCATATAGTGTTTTTTTTATAGTAGAACCATCTAACAATGCAACGTTTTGCCCATTTTCTGATATTTCATCATCAGAGTCAGTGCTGTCAACTTCCAACACAAGCTGTAGATTGCAACCATCAGTTTTCTCTACTGGGTTACATTCAAGAATATAACCGGAGGCAATACTCTCCACAGAACAATTCCTATGAACACGGGAAATGTGAGCAGAAAACGAGGACCGTCTGTTGAATTTCTTTAGACAGTTCTGAAATGGACAGTCAATGTCAAGCCCTGTTTCGATGTGGCTGCGTAAATGAGCAAGAAGACTGCCGAGGTCTTTACATTGGCTATTGCAGGTTGATAGCTGGCAAATCAGAGGAATGTTTATGTCTCTATATCTGGCAAGGGCATTGCCTTGTCTCCTATGCTTATGATATCTAGAGATGTGGCACTTCAGACCTTCATATGTAGAACAGCATTGTGAACAGCTTTCCAGGGGACAAGGAAAAGTAATGTTGTGAACATTTCTATGGAATTTGCAGTGAAACACATAAGAATTGAGAGATGAACATAAATGGCCACATGAACTACAAACATACATAGTGATGTGTTGTTCACTGTATCAATTATGACAGTCAAAATGTCAGTATTTTTACTGTAAGGAATCCATTTCTATGGAACTTGCAGTGAAACACATAAGAATTGAGAGATGAACATAAATGGCCACATGAACTACAAGCATACATAGTGACGTGTTGTTCACTGTATCAATTATGACAGTCAAAATGTCAATCATTATATTGTGATTACATTTTAGCCACTTTTATTGGACTTGGAGCATAATTATTACAATATGAATTGCGGTATGCCTATGACAGCCTATAAACGTCCTTTTTCAGTACTAGATATGTTATGGAACCTATATGTTTTGCCCACATAAATAACTCATCTTAACTTAATTCATCCTAAATTAGCAATTAGTAACTAACTTAATGAAAGACGGCGTGGTACACACAGCCTGGGCGATATAGCAGTTTCCGTATTACCTTAGGATACCTTAGGACTGTTCTGATCGCAGGATCCTCTCGGTTCCTCAATGATCAGATCTTCTTCTTCGGGGTCTAGTATTAAGAGTTTGTATTTAAATCTTCCAATTTCTAAACTAATAAAATACAGCTTTCAGTATCACATGGCGTAACATTTGCATTGCTTACCTAATCCTCCACCGGGTCTAAATTTATGTAGACTTACTGAACTACAGCCACCAATATAACACCAGACATAAAAGTCGCGAAGTTTTTGCGAAACGCAGCCTTTCCGAAATAATCTGAATTCGAAGCTGATTAATCCCAGTTCAAAGCGAGGCTTAGCAATATCTTTCGCTACATTTGGCGGCAAACTAGTTAATTACTTCTTCTCAAGCCTGCCGATAACGCTAGACGCGCTCAGGTTGTGACTCGCGGGGATGGAGTTATATCACTGATCGTTCTCTGACTAGAGTGATAAGCTAGGCTGGCCCACTGCAGCGACCCTGCTGGCCATAATCCCACTGTAAGGCAGGAAGAGTTGTACCCACTGCTGGGCACATAGCCCACCACTGTTTGACATCTATGATTTGTAATAAATGTCTGGCAGAGAAAATTTTTGACTTGCAGATGTGTCGCTGTGCTCCCTGGATAAGGTGACTAATGGTTAATTAATGGGGTAGGCCGCAGCCACTAACTTAGTCATTTGGGGAAGGGTTGTGATCTGGAAATGAGATTAATCTGAGGTATAGTATCCCAATGGGATTATCCTCGGCTGTGGACAGTCGGGTGGCACACACGGGTCAGAGGTGTCAAGTCTACCCATTTGGCAATAGAAATTGTCCTGTTTCTTCATTCTTGGGACAATCTCACGGCCTACCGCTTTAGTACCAACATCTGCCATCAGATCGATAGTTCACGGTTTAAGAAAGAATTGAATTACTCATTGTCAGTCCAATTATACAGCCTAACCAACATTTCACGTTGGAAATGCCATGCAATAAGTAAATATATCCTAAATTTGAAATAGTATCTGGCCATGGAGCGGTTCCCTATTCTGCATGCACCACCCATCGCGACTGAGGCTCATATATGCACAAGATCCTCATCTATCGCGATCACATGAAAAGCGGTAGATCTACTGCATTAATTTGTTGTGAAGAATTACTTGGCACATTTGTGTGTCTGTTTTTAACTCTCAACAACATTTGGAGGCTTGTTAATTAACTGTCAATATTGATTGTGACACATCAGATATGGTATATTTCATGTGTAGCTTACAGCTTTTGCGACTTGTGATCTCTCTGTTCTCTCCTTGTAATATAGCACGTAGACCTAGATAACTGTAGTAAAACAAGCAGCGTCACAGTTTTGTTCAGACTTTGTTTTACATGGCCTTTAAATAGTACGATATACGTACTTGGCGTTTACATGTGGTTCAGCGTAGCACAACACATTGTTACAAACACCTACGAAAATGTGTTTTATGTTTTACCTAATTAAAAGCATTGGCCTGCTGTGGGCCAACAATGTTTACGGAATCGTGATTTAGACTCTGTTTTTTTCATCCAATTAATGCTTAAATGTTTTAAGTGGCGAAAAAGGGAAGCAGCAGGGGGTTACTCAGGGAAGGGGATTCCTTAATGTTTCTCATCTGTCTGATATATTTTTAACACAACATTTGAAAGGTGGACTAAGATGAGACTTGGCAATCTAATTTTTAGCCAATTAATATAGTTAGTTTTTATGAATATACATACTGATTTTTGTGGCTTAAAAAGGAACATCGAGGGGGTGGGGTAGAAGGGGTGTACGTAACCGTTCTATATTTAAAGGCGATAATGTGTTCCTTGTTTCTCATTTATTAATTAATATTGCCTGGATACTGCCTGCAAAATGATCTTAGTTATTTTAGTAAGCTCGTAACAATTTTCGTGATTTGAAAGTTCAGTCCGCGCATAATGTTCAAATGGTAAACAATGCATGTAGTGTCAAACAAGTTTCATTAGCAATTTCAACAAAGCGGTCCGAGTTGACCACAATTCCCTTTGATGTCCAATTTTCTCACGTTCAACGCAGCAGACTTCCTGTTACAAATTATTACGCTGGCTAATTCCTGGTGAAGAGCAGCAGAGGAACAGTTAGACGCTCTCCCTTTAACGTGTTCTGTTTATGTCTGTACTTTCGGGATCAACTGTCCGAAAAGCTGCACTTGAGTGAAACTTTGCACTACACATGTAATAAATTATGAAAGTCTAAGCTATTTTGACCTACGTTTCATCGATAAAAAGGACAAGCTGTAGTAATTACATTTTAGTCAGTGATGCATATTGAAGACACGCTTGCGTAACGGATCTATATGTTATAAATCACTAACAGTAGTATAAATTCATCGATCCAGTGCCTTTTTAGACAAGCTAAATAATTTACCACTACAGTCAGTGTGATTAATACAGAGACATGGCCCATGACATAAGAATATCCGACAGAAATACTCATGCGCCGTGGCTGTTATGACGTTTACAGTTGTGTCCATCTTAAAATCCCATGAGAAATGAAACTTTGTACGTTCAGTCATAAGTTCATATATTTGAGTTGTCCACTCACTGAATTTAATACCGATATTCTAAGTTATTTGCAAAACCAAAATCCTCAACGTGATGAGGTTAACGTACAATATTGGAAGAAGAAACAGAAGCATTGCTCTTGGTGTGAACTTGTATTTGTACACTATTGACCTGTTCGGAGATCGCACATTTTTGCGACTGCGCATGTACGAACATGGAATGACGCGGAAGCTTGCGTTCCAAACGTAAATGTAAACAGAAGAATGTATAGCAACAATTGTTTATTTTTAAATGTTGTTGCTGCCAGTTGATGTAACGTATTTATATGTGGCCTGTGCTATATACAGGCCTGTATAGTCGTCTTTATAGTCAAAATAGAGCCACCTTTGACCGCAGGTATCGCAGTCATTCTTGTCACGGTTTACTTCAATTGAATTTCGCGCTATCACGCGGCTATGCACTATGCAGACGAACGCAGTGTTACCCAGGATAGTTTGCGTAGAGCTGAAATGAACCGATCTACGAACAGGTCAAGAAACAGTCGATTAAGCGATTGCACGTTTCTTCCACACTGCGCGCAGTGACGCCACTCACAACATGATATAATTTTACACGCATGTGCTGAAGCGCGCAATCGTGGTTTTATTCTTAGCCGATAGATGTCGTATGTGTATTACAGCGAATGTACCGTAATTTTATTTTACGAGGAAACACCGTAAATATTACGGTAGATGCGCGTTAATTATACGGCAATCGTGGTTTTACGCTTATCCGGTAGATGTCGTACGTGTATTACAGCGAATGTACCGTAATTTCATTTTATGGGAAAATACCTTAAATTATTACGGTAGATGCCCGTTAATTATACGGTAATTTCTAAGAGTGCATGTTACTTAAGCTGTGTCTACAAACTCTTAAAATAGATAAGATGGTAGTTTAACTCAAAATGCAACTGTAATCATTACGAACACACACGCTCACGCACACGCACACGCACACGCACACGCACACATATATACAATAGTAATGTGTGAGAATACATTCAGAATTGCACACACACACACACACACACACACACACACACACACACACACACACACACACACACACACACACACACACACACACACACACACACACACACACACACACACACACACACACACACACACACACACACACACACACACACACACACACACACACACACACACACACACATGGTGGTGTTTTTCTTGCCCTAACGGAATGGACTCGTGTCACGGCGACGTTGAAGTGTTAATTTTTTTCGCTACGCACTATACTCTATTTACTGAAGCGAGCGTTGAATTGCAGCGTACACGCTAGACAACACGTAAATGGTACGTGAGTGCACCTACAACATTACGTCGCATACAGATTATATGTGCTTTTAAAGACTAATATATTGATTTTATTGTAAAAGCTGCCCATATCGCCCACCGACGACTCGTTGTTGTCCTGCACCAGCTGAACTGCTGTGTCGAGGTCACGCGTGGCTGCATTTTTGTGCCTGACGATGCGTCCCTGGGTGCCGATGCCGAACGACCCAATGGCTGCACTCGATTGGTCAGGCCTGAGTTGGACCTGCGAGATATCCCGACTTCACCCTACCACGTGATGGGTCTACTTGTTAATCGAGGAGAGATCGGGTCGCGGGGGGTACGGATAGTTGCCCAGTGGACAGTTACCCAGTGGTCAAATGAAAAAGTTGACACTTGCTCAGTGAAAAAATTCGATAAATGTAATAAATGTAATAAATAAATTTGACATTAGTATTATTTAATATATTATTTACATTATTATATTCCTTCATTTAGGATAAAATTCTTTGCTAACAAAATTCTTTGTTAGATAATTGACATAGAACAGTTTGCCCCAGCTTTTAATTGTATGAGGCTTCTGAAGCCAGTTACAATGCAATTGGGGTTACCCTGGATAGGACATTGCAATAAGAATGCACATCACATGGCTGCAGTGGATCTCTCAGCTACTCCAAATTCGCATGATCTGCTTAAAAAGCAATTAAAATAAATTGCTGAGGCTTCCATGGTCAGCCCACAGCATTAGACTTGCATGAACGCAAGGACATGAACTATGACCATATGAATGAATGTATTGATTGACACTGGTATGAAATTATGAATGTGTGCATATTTATATTATATAAATAAAGTGTTGTGTCATGAAGTTCTTGTTATTTTGTTATAATATAATATTTTATAAAACAAATATTATACTGTTATAAAAAGGAGTTTTATTTATTGCAGTTATGGAATTTTTTGTCACTGAGCAAGTGTCCACTTTTTCATTTGACCGCTGAGCAACTGTCCACTGGGCAACTGTCCTACACTCGGGTCGCGGTACATTTCATTCTTATTCCATTGCCCAAGTATACAAGCACTAAAATGGTTTTTAAGTGAAAACAAGTCCAAGTAGCAGAGTCTATTTTTGTAAATAACCGTTGTTGCTTTAATATTTTGATGATTGGCTTCCTAAAAGCAACTGAAAATAGATTATTGTGGCTAGAACCTAGAACTGTTCATCTTGCAAACCATAAATGTGCAAGTGTTTTAAAAGGAGTGATTTACAAAAACAAAAAGGCTGTAACATTGTCAACTTGTTTTTTTAACGAAAATAAATTCACTAAAATAAGTGCTAACTTGTGTTCTATTCTAAACTAACGTCGCCGTCTTGAACCGCATGACACCCTCCCAAACTGGACGAGCAATCCGTGCTACACCGGATTGATGCGTGCGCAGTACCGCCGGGACGCGTCTTTGCGATTCACTTATGAAAAGCTAACAGGCGCCTTTAAGCATCGCCCAGCTCGTGATTGGTCGTTAGGGCAAGGAGCGTTTGACACATGAGTCACGCGCGTTTCGTTTTGTTTTTCGCGGGGAGACGTCAGGGATTTTATATGTTAAAAAAAAGAAATGGGCGGAGATGAAAAGCGCCAGTTTACGTATCATCTCCGCTCGTCGCTACCCCAAAACAGGGGGTGTCAAGAAGGAGAAGGAGCCGTGGTTCGTCAACCTGGTGCTCGACATACTTGGAGTCGACACGGCTCTCGTCGAAGGCATCGAGGGTAAGTAGGCCTAGTGTAGGATTGTTGTTCAATGCGAATATTGTACATTATTGCCATATTGGCATTGCTGTTGCGTTGGTCAGCAAGTGGGTGCTTATGCTTTACTATGTCTGTGTATGGCTAGTCTGTGTCACCGTTATACATAAATTGTTTAGATATGGACACGTACCACTATCTAAATAATTGTTGAACTTCCAGTGTGTACAGTTGTATTAAAATTATCAAAACAAAATCATTCTAAAATAATCCAAACACAGATCAACACAATATTATTTATTAATGTGCCTAGCATTATAATATACGTTCGATACATGAATTACTAATTCAAATAAGTTTTCATCCGTACTCAAATACAACTGTGTTCTTATCCAAAATCACCAGTGAACAGCCTAGGCCTGGTTCACAGCTTGACGGATGACACATTTACAACTGCTCCTATCTCAGTTGCACACACAGGGTGGTTTTGCAACCCTTGATTAGGATTCTCGCCCGTGTGTCAAGTATCTGACATTAAGAAAGACAACACACTGCTGAGCCTAAGATAATTAGTTGATTGATTTTCATCTTGTAATTGTGTATTAAGAATTGTTTTGTACGCTATTGACTAGCATGTTGTTGTCAATATCTAAGTATATACGCCACATATTTCTGATATCCTCAAGAAGTTGTCATAGCCAAACAGCATTTTTTAAAGGATTGATGTAAGAAAAAATTGTATATTAATAATAATAACAAACTTGTATAGCGCGTATATTCTCAGGAATCTGGGCTCATAGGCGCAATGTACAAGAATCGTTAAACAAACGTAAACAGGGACGAGCTCGACGATTTAGGGTGTGAATGCAGTTTCAAACAAATAAGTCAGGAGTTTTTTTTATATAAAAGATAGCACTAGCTTCAGATTATTAAGTTATCCATGTTTCATATGTGAACATAAAGTAGTTTTTCGTGTTTGTTATACAGGTGGGGTGGATTCAGCGGACACTGGACTGTTTGGTGAGATTCTACTGGTTCAGCCGGATGGTCAAGGTGAACATAGGAATACAACACTTACTGTTGTGTACATATAGCAAATCATTTATTCATGTTGGAAATTAGTTTCGAAGGTAACCAGTATGGAGGCATTCAATAGTTCATGCACGAAGTGGATTTGCAGAATTTATACAATTAATGACACAGTTTATAAAAGTAATTAAAGGAACTTGATAAAAACAAGAGTTGTTCTCTAATATAATTACTCACTTTTGTACTAGGGCACATTTGATAATAACACAAAGCAGTTTTTTGGCTGAAACAAATCAAATGAACTTATAAAACTGGTTTAATTCTTACTATTTCTACCATTTCCATGGTTTCAGACAGTTATACAGAAACCGTTGTTTCTATCGTAAATGTACAAATAAATTATTACTATTCAGAAGGTGAGGGACAGAGCACACCAAGTGACAGTGTGACGCTGTCATCACTAACATGCCCATTCAGCCAAGACGAACTACAGTTTGACAATCCTGACAACGCGATGGTTGTGTCGACTTGCGTTGACACAACGGTTGTGCCCACGTGTCCACCCCAGCCGACAGAACCAAAGATTGCGACGTGACGGTCGTATCCACGCTTACACCGTTGCGACGTGTTGTACCGGGAAATGAGAGCACACAGGATGGCACACCAAACAGCACTCATCTGAAAACACAAAAGAGGCGCAGAGTAGACGACAACTACCACCACCTCGTTGCAGAGGAGAGAGAGAAGGTGCAACTAGATGTAGAGAAACTAAGACTCGAGATTTAAAAAATTAAATTGGACAGTAGATTGACTAGGTTAGTTACCTACAAAGAGACGTTGCTAGTGCAGAAACTAGAGAAGGGATTAGGGGTATCGCTCAGAGCGATTGAAGCTATTCTGTGTGGATAAGACTCTGAAGCAGATGACTGAACAACATTTACTTTACTTAATCAATATTTCTGTCTTTAAAGAATGCTTTATTTTCAAAGGTATTATAGAAAGAGTCTGTGGCTACTACCATTGTTTATTATCTAGTCAACTGTCTTATTATCGTAGTTGCAGTTAGTGCCAAACTTGGTGAATTACATTTCAACAACATGTTGATTTTCTTACACGTTATGAAACTTATAACGTTATGAAACTTATAACGATTGCATAAATATAAGTACCCGCTGAAGTATCGTTGAACCAATCTGTCACGTGTTGCTCTTCCTGATAGAGTTGGGTCGCCTCCATTGTTGTTGCCCTCATGTTATCACTGTTGTCATCAGCTGGGTCTTCAGCATCATCATCCGGCACTGGCAGTCTCAGCTTGACAGCAATGTTGTGCAGCACAATGCATGCCATGATGATCTGACAAGCCTTGCCAGGCTCATACCTAACAGAAAATGCAGTTTGACACACAGAGCTGAATAAAGTTAAAATATGCTTCCAGTCACAGTTTTAATTAATACATTCTAAAGGAAAGTGTCATAAACTTTTGTATGTACTAGGTAGAAGATTGCCTTGTCGAATGACACCTATACAACCACAACATTGTAACCACAATAAATACAGATTAGTCAGTTAATAAAACATTGCCGAGCGCTGGAAACAACTACAAGAAGAAGAGCAACATTTGCATACTATTCGTTAATTTTGAAATATTAAACATAATTTTTTTTGAAATGCTAGATCACAATTTTGTGCAGAAATATCATACCAAGTTTTCTTTAACTTACGATATTCCCATACATTAGAGATGGTTATAAAATATCACATGCTGTAAATAAACTTACCTTAGACCTGTGTGCAGACAATGCCAGCGTTTTTTAGGATCCCGTTGCAGAGTTCGATTATGCAACGGGTAGCTGAGTGCGAGTCATTGTAGTGTTGTTGACTGGGTGCGTAATGCGGATGAAAGGAGTTAGCAGCCAGTCTCGCAGCATGTAGCCACTGTCTCCTAGGATGAAGCCTTCCAATGGGCGGGGTAATGTCTCAAACAATGCATACATGGGATATTCTCTTAGGATGCGAGCGTCGTGAACCGATCCCGGCCATTTCACAACACAGTTCATGATGGTAGCGTCGGCGTCGCAAATCAGTTGAACATTTATGGAATGGTCGTTCTTTCGATTGACATACTCGTGCTCGTTCACGATCGGTGTAGCGATTTTCACATGCGTGCAGTCGACACAACCAATGACGTTCGGAAAGTTCGCTACAGCATGAAACGCGACTTTCATGGCTTCCGTCTCGCGTTGTTCGTGGAAGCGAACGTACCTCGGAACAAGTCGAGCCAATGCTACAGCCACTCTGTGGACGGTTCTGCACACTGTTGCTTTGCTGATGCCGAACAAATCACCAATAACCAACTGGAAACTGCCACACGCAAAAAATCGTAGGGCGACAAGAATTTGGAGCGTTGTTGTCAGCGACCCCTTTCGTGCAGAAATCGACACGCTGTCACCGATTAAATAAACCAAGTCCATAATGTCATCGTGACGAAACCGGTACCTCGACGTCATCGTACATTTCGAATGGGTGTGATCTGTCTCGAAACACTCGCTCCCTTCGTAATCCTCTTCTTGCTGCGTCATTCAGTCGATGCACTTGTTGTAAAGCCGCCATTTTGAAAAGCACCTAAGAACTACTTAGTGGATTTACGCCACGGGGGTAGGAGCCGTAGGCAAAATAGGGCGTTGCGCCCACTGCGTAGTCTAAGTAGACGACATGAAACGCGTTATCTTCTAGGGTAACTTTCTTAGCACTATGTAAACGTTCGTAGCCGCTAAGTAGGCTTCATGAAACCGGCCCCGGGTCGCTATTTGGGCTTCAAAATGGTCCGGATTCCGCGCAAGCTGCCGACTAGTGAATATGATGCACGGTTTTTATTTGGGCTTCAAAAAGGTCTGGATTCGACACAAGTGCCGACTAACGAGAGAACCCGGGTCCAATTTAAGTTTGAGTCCAAAGTCAACCCTAAGAAGTTAAATTCGTCTACTTTTTCAATATTTACATCATCTATTTTAGGTGTAAAAGTCGTTATGCGTTTATTTTGCATATCGAAAATCATATATTCTGATTTGTTTTTATTCAGCGATAATTTATTTATTTTTAGCCATTCAATAACTTTAGAAAGTTCTTCATTTATTGAGGACTGTATGTTTTAATTGAGGTTGTCACTAAAAGAGTTTAAAGTACTAAATAGTGTAGTATCATCTGCATACATAATGAAATCGAACTTATGACTGGCTTGTGAGAAATCGTTAATATACTGTATATATATAACAAACAATAGTGGTCCGAGTATTGAGTCTTGAGGAACGCCAATGGTTACTGATCAAATGTTTGACTTTACATCTTCTATTTCAATATATTGTTTTCTATTATGTAAATAACTTTTAAGTAATTGTAGTGTTGAACCTTTTAGGCCATACTACTTTAATTTATTTAGTAGAATATTATGATCAATGGTGTCAAATGCCTTAGACAAGTCGAGAAATATACTGATAGGTATGTCATTTGTATCCATTTGAGTTACTATTCTATCAATTAGCTCAAGTGCAGCATATTCGGTAGAATGTTCGATCTAAAGCCGTACAGATTTTCAAAAAGTTTGACGTCGTTAAAGTATGACGATAATTGTGCAAAACATGTTTTTCTCAAGTACTTTTGATACAGAAGGAAGAAGAGAGATAGGCCTATAATTTTCAAATAATTATGGATCGTCTTTTTTTAAATATTGGAATAACTTTAACAATTTTTAGTTTGTGATGGAACATTCCGGTGTGTAATACTTGGTTTATTAGAATCACTAATTATTTGATAACTGGTTCAATTATTTTTAAATAATTTTGAAGACATACCATCAAATCCATAGCTGCTTTTAGTGGGGAGACTTTGCATAACTTTCATCTACTTTTTCAAAAGTAAAAGTAGAATTTATTTGTTTATTTAGAAAAGAACTAGGTTTTGTTACATGCAAATTTAATATCTTTTGCTATAGAGTGACCTATATTTATAAAATATTTATTAAATTTGTTAGCAATATCTTTTTATATGTTAATTTGACACCATTATCATTAACAAAATAGTGGTACTTTATGCTGTGTAGGTTTTTTGAGAGAAATTCATTAATAGTTTTCCAAGTGTTTCTTATATCGTTTCTGAATAGATTAAAACTGTGTTCAAAATACATTTGTTTTGCTTCACGAATGTTTTTCTTTAATTTTGTATTACACGTTTTGAGATTAATGTTAATTGTTTCGTAATTTAGCCAACTTGGGTTTGTTACTTTTAAATGTTTATATAGCTTGTCTCGATACCGAATTGAATGCAGTATTCTTTGAATAATTCACGTTGATTTTTTAAAATGTTTATATCTATTAAATTTAACTAATTTGGTTGACATATGTTTTTTGTTGCCCGTGAAATTTCCTCGTATATTATCTCGTAATTACGCTTTGTATCGGCATTAATATTTCTATTTAATTTATTGTAAATTGCATCTGAATTTGGGTGATTTTTCATTCTGTACATTGTAACTACTGTTTATAACAACTATAGAACCATGATAATGTACGTGTTTGTTGCATGGAGACTGTGAATAAAACAATTATATATCATTATATATTATAACCTTTTACATAGCTTCTTCATTTGATATATTTATTTTTACGTATCGAGGAGAAGGTTCTGGATTTAGTAAAATGTCAGTAATCATAAAATACGGTTGATGGTCAAAGAAACGTTTGGTTAAAATACCCGCAGTACTATCTAATATAAATTTGTTTAGTTTAAAAAACAAAACAATTATATATTAAAGTGCCTTTTGTTCTAGTGAACCTGGTAGGAAGAATAATCTGAGGGTAAAGGCTGTGTGGTATTAAGGTATCAAAACAATTACTATATGTATCATTTTCATTTAATTTCAGCAAATTTTTATTAAAATCCCTGCAATAATAAGATTAGTGTTACCATTATTTTCTAATGCTGACATAGTCGATGAGAATTCGTTTATAGATGCATTTATGTTGTTATTATTTGACCTTGGATATGTATATATATATATATATATATATATATATATTACCTATAGTAAATTCTTAGATTGGCTGCCACCATTTATTTGGACTACTAATCCTTCCTAATTTTCATACATGTTAATATTTAATTTGACTTTCTATCTATACATGTTGTCAACATATATTATTAGCCCTCCTTTGTTGCTACAGTGTTTGCGCTATGCTAAAAAAGTGTGGCCATGTAAACAAAATTGGGACAAGTCATATGTTTCTGCCTCCCATGTTTCTTGTAAATATATAACATTAAATTTAAAATTACCACTGCTTAGTTCTTCTACAAAAGCCTCTAATAAATTTTGCATTTATAGATTGTATTAGTGCATAAGATACTAAAGCATTTATATTTAAAACATTTAAAAATTCACTGTTATGAATATCTTCTAAATAGGAGAGGGATGTTTCGTCAAATGCCATGATTTAATATGGGTGTTTTCTTGAAAATATATGTATAAGTTGATTCATATTCTATTTAAAGATATTGCGATTGATTGTGATTCAGTTTATCTTTGACATAGTCGTTTGCTAGTGTTAATGGTATGGTGCGGTGTGTGCAAATGTGTGCGTAAGATGAGATAGACTTCTTGTGGTTTTGTATGAGAACAAATAACAAAACAATCAATTTGGTTACCATCGTGAATACAAGATGGCCCTTTTCTTGGGAGAACATATATACATCGTATGCTACATTATTTGTATGTATGTCTGCTGATTATAGCATTTTTTTCTCAACGTCACATAGTACTATAACTTTTTAATAATTATTTTTATTAAACAATGTGATAAATTTAGATAATAAATTGTATATAAGACAATAGACATTAAGGAAATCACAATTTGGCAGAGCAAGTTTCAGGGTTTTCAAAGTTACATACCATTTACGTATATCAATTGAATTCGTTGATATCCGCCTGAGATCTGGTCAGTGAAGCACGGCGCTGGGTGAAATCTTCATTGACAGAGATCGTGTTGAGCATCTTTTCTCCGCGCCACATAGTACTATAACATCCGTGTAAATGTCATATTTGTAATTACTTACATTAATCAATAAGATATAATTAAAAAATAAATTGTGTATAAGACAATAGACAACTTAAAGAAATCACATTTCGGCAAAGCAAGTTTCAGGCTTTTCAAAGTCGCATACCATTTACATATATCAATTAAATTCGTCGGTATCCGCCTGAGAACATACCTCCTTGACAGAGTTTGATAGTGTCTGAACCAGCACTTTCCCGTTGTAGGTCCAACAGTCTTAGATCTTCTTGTTTCTCTTTAGTTGTCTACTTCATCTGGCCAGTGCGGCATGGCGCTGGGTGAGATCTTCATTGACAAAGATCGTGTTGTCGTCGTCTCGCAGTCAGCGACGTTGACGGATGACCGCATCTCGCACATTTTCATTGTTGAAGCGAACAGTAACCACGCGGCACCCAACCCCTCCTGTTCCTGTCTCTCTGCTGCCTAGCCTGTGGCTTCACGCAGTGTCCTTAAGTGTGATCGGGGGGGGGGGGGGGGGGGGGTGTCATAACCATCTTGTCGTTGATTATGGCCAACACTTTGAAATTCAACATCAGCTACATTAGGCTGACTAGCATTCTGATTTAATGTGGACGCATACTATAACAGTAAAATTGAACGCAAGAGACATCTTAGTTCAACTACCGTTTTCTTTGTTTTTTTCTCCGAGTTCCATATGTCTCCCAAACGCAGTTACCGTTTGGGCGCCAAGTTACAAAAGCAAGGTTGGAGATATCGGAGATCCCGCGGGAATATTCCGTGATTGGACTACTGACAAGTAATGTCATTCACATTGTCCAATGAAGTTAATTCCAAGAGGTAAATCCCCACCAGCCCTGAGCGACGTTAAGACGACTAAACGATGTTGCTACAAATTTGCGAGTTTGCAGGAATGTAAGTGACCTTGTGGTGTCATTTCGCGCCGCTCGCAGACGCTGAATATAACGCGAAAGAACGGAAAAATGGGCGCACGAAATAGCTACGAGGCGGCAATTTCGGCATATTTTGGGCGAGGCGGCATAGAAAAACGGCGAGGCGGTCCGCCTCGTTTGTCATATACCAGGGGAAACACTTAAATACTTGTGTTAAAGTGTGTGTGTGTGTGTGTTTGAAAAATATTGACTTATTTTGATCATATTTGCTACCATATACGCTGTATGTCACTTTGGCATTTTATATGTTATTCGATAAATTATGAATTTGCAAAGTTTCGGGTATATATATATATATATTATGAGTCGGGGAAGCGAAACTGATGTTAGTTTAGTTGTAAACTGGCACGCCATCTATTGACTATGATATTATTAAGACGCCGTCCGAGGAAATCAATCCGCAAACTAGGCTTAGCCCATCAAGGGTGGCGCAGAAAGTTGAAGAGGTCAAGTATTCCGGGCTGGCTTGTTGACGACTACGAACCTTGCAGTTGCAAACATGGCTTTTACCACGAAAGTTGCCCGCCTCGCCTTTTCCACGTCAGCATCTCGTTTTGCTATTAAACATGTCACAGTCATCGGGTGCGGCCTGATGGGTTCTGGCATTGCGCAGGTATGACTATGTCTATGAGTCTGTTACAGTTTTAATCGCAACGACAACGTGTTTTCATTACTTGGGCTTGGCCTTGGCTTTTGTAAGCTTCTGTCCGTTTTGCCAGACGGGGTCGGGGTCCTGTCCCCTATGGCATAGGCATAGGCTATGCCTATGGCTATGTGTGATGGCCAATACCGTGGGGGTCGTATACGGGTCGGAGTCTTCTTCCAGTTTATCAACCAACTTTAACATTTTGAAGATCACTGTTGGTAGTCCAGTATGTACGCATCGGAATAGTCAGATAAATAAAAATATGGGATTCTGAGAAGATTGTTTGCACCTGAAGAGATGGATTTGTCACTTTGTGGGGGGGCTTTTGTGGGAGTTTTTTCTGCTGTACATAATCAATGTCATAAAACAGGATGGGGGGTCTCTGTTGTAGCGTGGTTGGTTTTTATTTGTGCATGCAATGCACGCTCCCCCAAATCCAACTGCACCCCCAGCGGCTGCAAAAACCTCCAACTTCATCCTCTTTGAGACCTCCAGCCCAACTGCACCCGTCTGGACAGTCCAACTGGCTCCAAAAAAACTAAAACTGCACACCACCATTGGCATTGGCACTAATGCCTCCAACTGCACCCACCTCTTAATTGAGACCATAACCAGACCTCTTTTGCCTCAGCGAGGGGACGTGTACGCATCATGCACACACTGAAGGTGATCACTGCCAATCCCTGGGCTCGATGTGTATATCTGAGCATATCTCTGTCAGTTATGCATGCATATGATGTATGGGACTGGAGTTTTGTAGGCGTACTAGCAAGCCCATTAGGGTGGTTCGTAGATTTAGACATTCAAAAAAGTCCCGCTGTTGTAGATGTTTTTTCTCGCTGTGCAATGCCAAGGTGACTCAGCTACTTTGTAAAACAATGTTTTAAGAAAAACTTGGGAAACTCTCATTATATATTAAAAATATATCCATAATGTTAGCATAATCACATTCTAAGACTCTGACCGTGTAAGACTCTCACACTCACTCACACAATCATCCCGTAACCGGGGGTCGTCGGGGTGCCGTGGCAGACGCTTGCACAGTCAGTACTTTCCATCTCTCTCTGTCTTCCACTGTGCATGTCAGGGGTGTGAGGGTGTGACCTGTCCAGTTCTTTATGCCCTCTACTGTTCCCTGAAGTACGGTTTTGGACAGAGAATTGTGTTTTTAGACATGTCCGAACCAGGAGAGCTTGCGGTGCTTCATTACTGATAGCAGAGGCTCCTGATCTCCCGCACAGGCAAAGACCTGTTGCCTGACATAGTCATTGGTTTTGTGCTCTGTGTAGGAGATGCGCAATAGTCTCCTGTAGCATTTCAATTGCCTGGATCCTCTTTTCTGTATCTGCTGTCAATGTCCAGCTCTCGCATCTATAAAGGAGTACGGAGACCACAAGTGCCCTATAGAACCTGACTTTTATGGAGAAGCTGATGGTGTTGCTCCTCCAGATGGTGTCTAGTCGGGTCATTGCTGACGAGGCCAGGGCAAGTCTTGTTCTTATCTCGTTGACTGGCTGCCATCTTTGCTGAGTGTGGAGCCCAGGGACAAGGTATCCACCTCTTCTAGTCTCTGTCCGTTCATCACGATGTTGGTTGGTGCTGTCTGATTGGAGCTGTTGACAAGGATCTTGCTTTTTTCTGTGCTGACTTCCATTCTGTAAGCCCCTGGTGTTGTCTCTAGTCTGGTGGTGAGGTCCTGGAGTTCTGCGTTGCTGCCTCCCATCAGGTCTCTAGTCTGGTGGTGAGGTCCTGGAGTTCTGCGTTACTGCCTCCCATAAGGTCAATGTCATTCGTGAAGTAATTTTGTGTGTAAGACTAACACATATTTAATAACAAATTAACACTTGTGCAAAGGAATTGTTTTTGAATCAAGTTCTTACAATTTTAAAACGATAAAACTCAATTCTGCAAAAAAACATGCTGATGCAGTTATCGTTAACTGCATTATGTACGGCTACTACAATGGCAAGATGCTAACAAAAACATCCGATAAGTGTGCAGTCAGATTTTTATTTGTGTATCTTAATCTTGGAAATATTCCATGTATTATAATTATTCATCACGTATGTTTTGTCAAGCTGATTTTTCACAGTTTAATTAAACAAAACACCCTTTCTTCGCTGCTTCTGCTACTGTTTTCATGCTTATCATCAGTGTTTTTTTTAAAGTTGTACACACAGGCAGATGCTGTTGCCAGTCCCAGATAAAGGCTTTTTCAAGTGGAGTTTTTGGTATGCAGCAGAATTGATGGACACATCTATAGATGCTATCATTGTCTATGCTAAACAATGATCAGGATAGCATGAATTACTAACCCAAAGTTCACCTGTCTCTCCTGGCATGGTGATGCAATTTTAACTGTAATTATGTTAATACTTCACTCTATATTCTGGTAATTGCCAATAACTTGCCAGTAATTATATTTCATCAGTAACCACCATAGTCATTTTACCATGTCGTAACTATTTCAAAATCTATCAAATTTGTGGTATTTCTGTGCAAACTTTTTTATTAGACATACAAAGTTATACAAACATTCGGGGTAGGAGTGACGTGTGACAATTTATTACAAGGTCACTTGGCAGCTGTTCTAGTATAAATGGTCACCACAGCATGGCAGCACCCATAATAATGGAATGCATTTTAGAGAATAATTTAATTAATTACTATTCAAAGTTATTTTATTACCTTATTGTTAGTTGAACCTACTTGACTGGTTACATTACTGGTAATTATATAAATGTAAAATAAGTAAGTGTTACCCAAGAGAATGGAGTCACATCACTCAATAGAGTCAGTGGGGTGGGAGGGTTTACTGCCCCTACTGCTACACAGTTGGTCCTGCATGATCACACAGCACAGCTTCTGGTTTGGTAAGTTTCTAAAGCTTGTTTTATGTCTTAGAAAGTAATACTTTCAATTCGTAAATGATGTGTGATGGATCATTGTCCATAGTTCTGTTTAAACTTATTTACATGTTCAGTTGTAATTAGCAAGCTGGGGTCAATTACAATGCAATGTAATGTATTACTTTGTTTCCTTTCTATTACTATTACATGCTGAATTATTACTATTGCATTTGAAGCAATTACTATTACATTTTTCATTGGAACATTTTATGGTATAATAATGCACAGTATAAGAGTATGCATAAATACAATAAGTATGGTGGTTTGACTCACAGTCTCAAGAAGTTAAACAAGACAGGTGAATACAAAAAATGACTTGCCATTTATTGATACCCATGCCAAAAGTATTTGAAATCTTAGTTGCGAATGTCAAGTACTTTCATCATCATTAGGGAAGTATAAAAGTATAACAAGTTATAAAGTATTAACAAATCTTAAATATTTACAACAAAATATATCTATAATGTATATAGTATATATCATATTTAGTATAATCTACTAACTACATTGACTAATGATAGAACATGTATGGTCCATTTTATATTTAAATACTATACTGGAATGGAAGAAAAAAGCAATAGTTGGTGGATTATATCAGTCTAATTAAACCACATTGTTCTACTGCTGCTTGGTGCTTGGTGGACAGTTAATTATTAGCTCAAGTACCAAATACATCAGGATGTTTTTCACACCCACTGTAGTGTAGGCTCAATTGTATGCACCCTGGAGGCAGTCACTAAACCCATAGGCTTACTTAAAAAGGGTAGTTGGCACTTAGCAGAACAAGCTTCAAAGCAGTGAAAGCCCAGTTTAATCCCTTTAGTCAATGCAGCAGTCCCACTGTACCAGTGTCTCTTGCTATGTCATCGCTCATAAAACTCTAGAATAAAACTTCATGAGGGCCATGCCCAAGTTAACATGAGGGAACAACTATAAAACCTACAGAAATTAGTGAAATTTACAACCTAATCAAATGGAATTGTTATGTAGTTAAAATTTGATTGAAATGTTCAATAGTAATATAAAAGTAATAGGTCATATTGCTTCATATTACTATTACATTGAGTTTTAGCTCAACCTATTACTATCACTATTTCTTAAATATTTGTAATCGTTACTATTACATATTACTATTACCCGAGACCTGGTAATGAGTTATATTTTAGTGACTTTCATTACTAGTGTGCAGGGAACATGGGGAATGGACTTTGGACCTCAGAGTGAAGACCATCTTCCTGGCTGGATGGAAACAGGGCTTAATGAGATTTTGAACACAACAGCCATTGGCGGGCAGGCCAGTTCTAAACAGTTTTAAAAGCAAGAATTATGCAGGCAGCAGGCTGTTCAGTCTTGGTCATCATCTTACCATGATTGATTTATGAAGCCACCAGGACAAGGCAAAGTCAGGCTTGGGCCATCTGCACAACTTAAGCTTCTTTTGGAAAGCAGAATAAATTGTATTCAACTCAGCAATTGGCTTAACTTAACAGTATGAAGGGAGTGGTTAATCCGAAATGACTTACACTGGTACTAGGTTGCCCTACAAAATATCTGAGGTAGGATTTGTCATTGGTGAAGATGGACTCTAAAATGGTTGGAGTTGAGAGTTTGGCAAGACTCTTTCTCAGTGGTCACACAGCCAACCGAAGTTAACTAGACTAGTGTAGAAAGAAAAGGAGTTGCACATCATTATTATTTATAGTAAAACGGAGGAATTGTCCAGTGCTTGGTGGGAATTGTGGGAGATAAGTGCGCCATTGTAGGCTGGATGTTTATCTGCAGTTGTTTTAAAGACTGAGACCATATACAAATAATTCCCGGCTTCTCATCAGCATGTGCATTTAGTACTAGGTGCCACAAGATTTATTTTTAAATATAATTGTTCCTCTAAATATGTGTTCTGGCGCAGTAATTAAAAACTATGATTTGCCAACTAAATTTGTTTCTAGGTTTGCTATTTGTAAGAAACACTTGGTACTCATTTTAAGTTGTTGATTATTGGGGATAGTCCATTTAACAGTCACTAATATCTCCATCAGCATACTCAAGATATAAATAAAAACCGCACTCCTAATTTTCTTGTTGACCAAATTCTTAAATGTGAAACCAGGAGTAATTGTTATGTGACTTTATTCTAAGCCTAACTAACTAGTAATTAGTAACTGGACCACAATTGAAATAAGTTACGAGTGCGTATTTTTAATGTTTGACCGCACTTTTTATTCCCATTTAATGTATGTACATATTTACTGTTATTATTATTAATCAAATAAAACTCCCAACAAATTATCTGCTTTGCATGACACTGTTGGCGGCAAGCCGAGCTTATAGTTATAGCCTCGTGCAGCCTGGAAGCCCTGCAGATATCCAAAGCCAGCGTCGATACGTTTGGAATGCCAAGGCAAAGCAACACAAATTCTAATCTTTCTTTGGCTATGCCAAGAACAAAACGGATGAAGACCAGTCATCTTCATAGGAGGTAGCCTAGTATGATATTTGAATGCCTAAAATAATTTACTAGCAAAATGGTTAAGTTTTCAAGTTCACGAGTGTGGGCGATAATATGGTAATTTGGGACCGTCAAAACGATGTTGATAAACTTAGTAAAACTTGTATAAGGCATATATTTCGGTTCCAATTAGGTATGTAAGCTATATATAATAGACTGACAAAGTCTTTGTCTTTGACATGATCATTACGACATTGGTGTGGTTTGTGCATTATTAGTGTTAAAACTATAATTGATTGTAATAAAATAAATTTATCAGTTTAAATTTTAATTATGAATTTATGTCTAATAATATCAGTAGGCCTATGACATCGTCGGCGTCGTATTTTCAATAAATATAAGTTATCTTTTCTGATAGTTAAACTTATAAAAAACTTTGCAAACTTGTAAAGTTATTAGGGATGTCATTGAAAGAGAGAGACCGAGGCTGGTGGCGCGAACAGGACAATTTTAAATCATCCTCTATTAATGTTATTATTTTACTTGTTTTTAATTTGATTCATATTACGGTAAGGTGTTCGATAAGTGCTATTAGTTGGCGTCCTGTGACCAACACAAATACTAAAAAAAACACCCATTTCTTTCTAAAACGAACATTATTTATCAAGACACTGTATTATCGCCCAATAAACAACTTAACAAGATTTAACAAGATTTAACAAGATTGCCACCCAGAGAATTAACTCAAGGTGGCAGGTGGACAAGGAAGCCCTTTGGCTTATCGAGAGTCCGACCCTTTTATCTATGTGTATCCCGCCCGTCTGAGGTATGTGTCGATTTTATTTTTAAACATATTCACGCTACTAGCACCCACACAATCAGCAGGTAATCTGTTCCATTCATTTACAGTCCTTTGTGAAAATGAAAACTTTCTTATATCCAATCTACTCTGCTCCTTTGCTAATGTAAGTTCATGTCCTCTAGTCCTTCTTAACTGAGAACAAAATATTTCTATTCAATATTTTAAACACTACTATCTGATCTCCTCTCAATGTCCTGGTCTCTAGTGTTGTTAAACCGCATTTTTGTAGGCATATTTCGTAACTAAGATCCCTCAGTTTTTGTATCATTTTAGTTGCTCTCCTCTGCACTCTTTCTAGCATATCTATGTCCTTCCTGCGATATGGCCTCCACGTTTGAATACAATATTCTAAATGAGACCTAACTATTGTTTTGTACAGCGGTATTATTAGCTCTTTTTCCTTATACGTTATGTTTCGCCTAATTAATCCAAGGATTTGATTTCCCTTTGAAGCTGCAATTCCGCACTGCTCTGAAACCTTCATATCAGCACTACTGGTTAACCCTAAGTCCTTTTCTTTTACAGTAGTACTTAGTACAGTACCCCCCATTGTATATTCTACCTCTTCATTCCCATGTCCTGTGTGGAGGCATTTACATTTCCCAAAATTGAACAGCATTTGCCACTTTTCAGACCATTTGATCAACCTGTCAAGATCATCTTATAAATGCTGTCTATCTCCATAACTTTTAATCCTTCTAAACATTTTTGCATCATCCGCAAATTTCAACACCTTGCTTGTTATTTCATCATCCAAATCGTTGATATATATTAAGAATAATATAGGTCCTAATACTGATCCCTGTGGTACCCCACTCAATACCAATTTCCAGTTTGAAGCCTCCCCATCAACTACTACACGTTGTCTTCTGTCAATTAGCCATTGTTCTATCCAGTTTATTATACCATTTCCTGTGCCATGGGCCTTTAGTTTAAGCAGTAATCTTTGATGTGGTACTTTGTCGAAAGCTTTTTGAAAATCTAAGTAGACGATATCTACTGGTGATCCCTCATCTACCCACTTAGTGATGTCTTCCAAAAAACAACATATTTGTTAAGCATGACCTCGCTTTAAAAAAACCATGTTGAGATGGGTTTATCAAGTTTTGTTTAACAAGAAAATCCACCATGTGATCTTTAATTAAGTCTTTCTAATAATTTACAAATCACTGATGTTAAACTCACTGGTCTATAGTTCTCTGACTTGTTTCTCGAACCTTTTTTTAATATTCTAAAGGAACCACTCCCTCTTCTAATGACAAGTTGAAAACTGTTGCAAGCGGTATGCTAATTTGTTCTACAATTTTCAATAGTAGTTTGGGTGGAATACCATCCACTCCAGGTGATTTATTATCCTTCATAGCCCTTATTTTCTTAGCTACCATTTCCGGGGTTACAGTTAATTGTCCTAAATAGTCTGAATCTGCCCCCTTGAACTTAGCCTCTGGTACTGGCAGTGAACTAATATCTTCCCTGGTAAACACTGAACTAAAGTTCTCATTCAGGTCTTCTGTCATTAAGAATCCCTCTGATATTATATTTCCAGCACTATCTTCTAGAGGACCGACCTTATCTTGAACTTTCTGTTTGCTTCGAACATATGCATAAAAACTCTTGCTGTCCTGTTTTATATTACTAGCTAATTGTTGTTCGTAGCTTCTATTAAAATTTTTAATTTCTAATTTCCGCTGTAGCTTGGTTAAGTGCTTCTTTATAACTGTTGTAGTCTTCATCATTTCCAGTACATCTATATGACTTCCACATCATTTGTTTATACTTAATTTTTCTAATGGCTTCTTTCGATAACTGTTTCTTTTTGGACCGTTTTCCTTGTTTTTTGAAGGGTACAAATTTATCGACTATGCACTTAATTTCACTCTTTAATATATTCCAGCATTCTGTTGCCGTCTTATTTTTCAGTGTGTTATTCCAGTCTATCTTTGCTAAATATTTCCTCATTTCATTATACCTTCCTTTGTGGAAATTTCTCCTATACTGCTTTTTACTATTCCTTTCTGATTTTACTTTGATGGTAAAATGTATCTGGTTGTGATCACTACTCCCCAGTGGCTCACATATCTTGACATTGTCAACTAATTCATTCTGTGAGGACAAAACTATGTCTAACACATTCTGACCCCTGGTTGGTTCTAGCACATGTTGAGAAAGGAATGTATCTTGAACTAAAACTAAAAACTTGTGGTCCTCTCTCCCCATACTCTGTAGAGATTTCCATTGTATATGCCCGTGGTTAAAATCCCCCATAATAATACAGTCACATTTGCTTACTTCCCTTATAGTGTTTTGTATTTTTTCATTCTCTTCTATGCTTATGTTTGGACTTCGATAAACTAACGTTGAGTTTCCTGTAACTATGTTACACCAAACAGCTTCTTCGCAATCTGCTTCTCTTTCTAATTTATTTCATAAGCCTGAATAGATTCTTTAATATATAAAATAACTCCACCTCCCTTTCTTCCTATTCTATCTTTTCTAAACATTACATATCCTGTCAGTCCCAATTCAGCATCTGATATATCGGTAGTGGTGCAGGATTCGGTTATACCTATTATATGAGGGTCAATATCTTCTACCATAATGTTTAGTTAATTTCTTTTGTTTACTATACTCCTTTCATTTAAACAAACACATTTATATCCAGCTTCAGAAGAGTTTTCCAGACTGTTATTTCCTGATTTATTTGTGCTGTCTTTATCTATCCCTCCATTTTCAGGCTTTTCTGTGAGTCCCCCTGCGATTCTAGTTTAAATAGATGCAACCTGTCCCACTGTCAACAGATCGCAGCAGGTTCTCTGCGAAAACTGCTGCCCTCTTTCCACTAAGATGGAGGCCATCTCTCATGTACATATCTTCCCTACCAACAAAGTATCCCCACAAATCTGTGAATCCCACCCCCTCTTCTTCACACATCTGCTCAACTAGTGCATTGATCGCCATCCTCTTGCAGTTTCTATACGTTGCCCCCCTTCCTCCCATTACTGGCAAAATTCCTGACAGAATAACCTGTTCAACTCTCGTCTTCTTTAGCTTCCTCACTAACTGTCTATACTTCTGTACTATCGCAGTTTTTCCCTCCCTGTCTGCATTATTTGTTTCTACATGTACCAGTATAGACCCCCCCCTTGCCATGTCCCAATACCTTCTCTACCCTGTCAGTTACATGTTCAATCCTAGCCCCCCCGGTAAACAAACAACGACGTCCTTCCCCTCACTCAGTGTCCTGTCCGTCTTTCTCATAATGGAGTCGTCCTCTCTTTCGTCATTGCCCCCTCAATCACTGCCTTAGAATAGCTCCTTCTTCAGTTTGCATCTGTCTGGTTGTTGTCTTCCCCCCCTGTCATCTGCTGTCCTACCCCCCCCCCCCGCCATTTGCCAATCACACAAATGAGTTTGGCAGTGCATACATGTCATCGTATATATGCATGGCTGAGTTTTAGTTGCTGTTATTTAATTAGTTATAAAAAAAAAAACTTTTATTTAAATATCAAATACAAAAATTAGGCTGTAGGGTTGTCCTATTTTTCTAGGTATGGTCGGGTTACCGGTAACCCGATGGTGGTCAATTGGATTGAAACCAGTGGCCTGGCGGGCCAGTAAAATATGAAAACTGGTGGCCCGTACTGGCCCGGCAGCCTCAAAAAGGCGCCGGGCCAGTTTTAATGTCGAGGCCTGTCGTCGTCAGCACGTGTTTTGTTTACAACCGGATAACGGTATATTCAAAAGTTGTAACACTTCATTTTTGATTATGTCATCTTGTCAATAACTTTAGATAATAAATGTTGTAAGTCATATACAGAAATTAACATAATGCTGAAGTCTGTTTTTTGTATTATAAATTCTTATTAGTTTTGCTTTGTTGCCTGGTAAACATTCTGAAATACGATTTATCAATTTTATGTCATTATGTTATGACAGTGTCAGTTGGTGTAATAAATATGTTGAATCTAATTCATCCCCAACACAATTTGTAACAATGTAATCTACATCTTCATGTTTTTTTGGTATTAATTATTGCTCATAATAGGTTAATCATTGTCTGGGTTCTGCTAAGACTATGCACTGGTATAATTTATTCACACAAAAAGGTAGAATTAGTGAATGAGTTTTCAATTTCATTACCCATGGTTATGTCTATCAAAAATTTAGTGCAGCAACATAAATATGTCGGACTTTGTACAAATGATGGTTATTTAAGAAGTATGCATAAATTGTATACATTATATGTTGTTAAGACTACATTAACTGGTAACCAAGGCACCTATGATCCGTTAATCTACATGCAAATCGGTTAAAATACACTGAGACTGGTACATAAACATAGGAATTAGTTATACTCCTATCTTAGTATAAGTTTAAAATATTTATAATAACAAAAAAATTCCTGGCTTGGGTCTGCCTAACATGGCCTCATAAATGGTGCTGCTCTTTGTGTGCCCAGTGTAGGCCCTGGGACGAAGACTCTACATTTCCATTTCAAGTCTTTCTTCTACACTATCTACTATTTTGCTTGTGTCCTTTAGCACATAGCAGTACCATCCATACTGTAGCACTTCCTGACTAACAGAAATACTAGGTTTTACATTTACAGGATGTTTTACCTGAGTGTTGTTTTTCTCATGGTTGTATTTGTAGAGATTAAAAATAGTACGAATGACTGTTATGTAACTTCACATGAAATTTCTGTAAACACATCAGGATCGATTTGTCCCATCAAGGCATTGTCCATCAACTTGCTGCATAAACCAAGGATGTCTAGAGCAAACCCCAACAAATTTCCATCATACATCATGCTATATCTTCTTGTACTGGCAAACGACATTGAATTAAATCCCGGCCCCAGAGCACCCAAGTACCCTTGTGGTGTTTGCCAAAAAACAGTAATGTGGAAACAGAAAGCAATTTTTGGCGACTCCTGTAATACTTGGTTCCACACGCAATGTGAAAATGTCAGAGGCACAATATATAAAACGATGCAAAACACCAACACATGGAATTGCCTAAAATGTGGAATGCCAAATTTCAGTAGTACCCTTTTCAATTATGACGACATCGAACTTTCTAAAAATATATATCAACACATCTCTCAATCAAATGATGACTCCATTCAACTCCCTACAACACCAGCAGGATTAGGACCTCCACTACATACATCATCTCCTTCGAATGAAAGGAAACAGCACAGTTACCGTCATACTCCTAACACTAAAAAAACATTAAGAATCATCAACCTAAATTGTCAATCACTAAAAAACAAGAAGGCAGAATTTCTTTCACTCATTGATAGCTCCAAACCAGACATAATTATTGGCACTGAATCCTGGCTTAGCAATAGCATTTTAGATTCTGAATATTTCCCAGATAAATTCAATGTATATAGAAAGGACAGAACAGAAGAACAGAGAGGAGGAGGAGTATTCGTTGCAATACATTCTGACCTGCTTAGTGAAGAGGAATTTGAATTAGAGACAGACTGCGAAATCATTTGGGCTAAGATTAGCATAGCTGGTTGTAAATTACTTCATATATGTGCCTACTACAGACCTGACGTAAATGATGAACACAGCATAGAACAATTTGAAATATCTCTAGGCAGAGTAAATCAAAAGCAACACTTATTTATTGCAGGAGATTTTAATTTTCCTGGATGGGACTGGCAGAATGGAATGTTAAAACCAAACTGCCAAAACGTACTACCGGGTACTTCATGAATTTCGAAACATTCTAGATGACCAGGGCCTTATCCAGATTATAGACAAGCCAACAAGGGGAGAAAACACTCTAGACTTAATGATCACAAATAACCCTACCAACATCAACCGAACAGAGATATTACCAGGAATCTCTGACCATGACTGTTGCTACACAGAGCTAGACATAAATCCAATGAAACACAAACAGAAACCTAGAAATATTCCCCTTTTCAATAAGGCAGACTGGGACAAATTTAGAAAACATATGAAAGATGTAAGCAAAACTCTTCAAAATTGCTATGAACAAAACAGTGCAAACAAGTTGTGGTGTATATTTCGGGATAGCATTGTCAAAGGTGCTGGGTTGAACATACCATCCAGAATGGCTAGATGTACGGACGGATACCCCTGGATTACACCAACACTCAAGAAACTTATGCAAAAAAGGACAGAATGTACAAATGTCGCAAGCACACTCCAAAATACAAACATCTAAAACAAACTATACAGTAACAACTCAGAACTCTCTACTGGAACTATGTAAATGAAATTGTCACCTCTACTGAAGATAGTCGACAAAAACAAGGTTATTCTAAGAGATTCTGGACTTACATGAAACACTGCCGTACAAACCACACAGGGGTATCGCCTCTAAAAAAAAATGGAATTCTACACTCAAACCCTAAAGCCAAAGCGGATATACTAAATCAACAGTTTCAATCAGTCTTTACAGATGACCCATCTCCCCAAGAAACCAAACTACCCAATCCAACACTACCAGAAATAGAAATTACAGAAGCTGGTGTACTAAAACTCCTACAAAATCTTAAACCTTATAAAGCACAAGGACCAGACAACATCAACCCAAGAATTCTAAAAGAATTGGCTGCTGAAATTGCGCCATCGCTAACTTTAATCTTTCAGAAGTCATATGCTACAGGAGAAGTCCCCACAGACTGGCTAAAAGCAAATGTCTCACCTATTTTCAAGAATGGTCAAAAATACTTAGCTTCAAATTATAGGCCCATTTCCCTGACATGCATAGCATCAAAACTAATGGAACATATCTTGATTAGTAGTATAATGAAACATGCACATTCACATAACATTCTTTATCATCTTCAACATGGCTTTCGCTCCCAAGTATCTTGCGAGACACAGCTTATTCAGTTCATACATGACTTAGTTACCCATATGCAGTCTGGCACTCAAACGGATGTCATAGTGATGGATTTCTCTAAAGCATTTGATAAGGTCAGCCATAAAAAACTGACTTACAAACTCCATCACTATGGCATCCAAGGCAAAACAAATTCCTGGATTTGATCATTTTTAACAGACAGAACTCAAAGAGTCATAATAGAGGGAGAGGCCTCCTCTGAGGTACCCGTAACATCAGGAGTACCACAAGGCTCTGTACTTGGCCCTTGTCTATTCCTCTTTTATATAAATGACATCCCAGACAATATTACATCTACAGTTAGACTTTTTGTTGATGACACCATAATGTATATAGCCCTTAAGCCTAAGACAAATACAGCTGTGCTCCAGGAAGATCTTCACAAACTTGGAAAATGGGCCATAACCTGGAACATGGAATTCAATCTTAAAAAATGCCATGTCATACCTGTAACAAGAAACAAAACTGTCATTAGCAACCAATACATGCTTCATGGTCAAACACTAGAAACTGTTTCACAGGTAAAATATCTTGGTGTAACCATAACCTCAGATCTCCGGTGGAATGCCCACATAAATAACATTTGTCTAAAAGCAAATAGATCACTAGGCTTCCTCCGCAGAAATCTCAAAGTCCCGTCAATTCAAATAAAAACTCAGGCCTACTTTACCTTTGTCAGACCCATTGTGGAGAACAGCTGTACTGTCTGGGATCCCTATACCCTTACACAAATAAACAAACTAGAAATGATTCAACGCAGTGCAGCCCGATATGTCTTATATCGCCACCACAATACCTCCAGTGTAACAGACATGCTCCAGACATCAGGATGGAGATCCCTATCAGACAGAAGAACTGATGCAAAACTATGTATGATGTACAAGATAGCAAATGGCCTAGTGGGTATACCAGCAAACCAATACCTTATTCCTATAAACGTAGTCACTAGAAAACAACATTCCTTATCTTACCTTATCCCTCACTCCAGCTGCAACTACCACTTGTATTCTTTTTTCCCCAGTACCATTCGACTTTGGAATTCCCTCCCTCAATATATTGTAAATCAAAACAGCCTGGATGCGTTTAAAAGCAACATCCAGACTTTGCACTACCCCATGTTTTAGACATTAACAAGTTCTTCTGCACATATTTCTGTTTATTTACACGATAATTTGTGTTCTTATATATTGCACTCTAAAAACAAAACAAAAATTTCCTGTTCGCCTGCCATGCCACGGCACCGCCTGTATCCTCAGCATGTCGAGGCTAGGCGTGTATTGGAAGAAGAAAATTTCAATTTGCAGATACATTGTTTTATTTTTTTTATCTCTTATACAGTACCAGTGAACTGGAAAAGGGCACCAAAATGCGTGCATATTTTTATTAAAACCATAATAAAAACAGTTCAATGTTTATCGATTAAATTTGGTACACTGATAGATTTGTAGTCCTTCTTTTCAAATATATCAAAAAGTAATATTTCACTCATTGTATTGGCATAATTTGCATAAATTAGCATGATTTTCAGGGAAATTTTGTAATTAAATTATATTTTATCATTATTTTATTATTATTATCATGTTTATTCTAACAAATGAAAGCTGGGAAGCTCAGCAACAAAAGTGTAACTGTTTGTTGATGGGACACAATATTAATTAATTAAAATATTAATTAATTAATATAACAATATAGAATTTGTTTAGTGATCAGTGATTCAGTGTGTAATATGGCAAATTAAAGGTGCATAGCTCAGAATTTAATATGTGTATACTATATGTGTAGACAAAACAATGTTAATTAATTAATTAATAAAAGAAATTAATTAAAAACAAGATGAATGTTTTAGTGATTACTGTGTGTAATACAGCAAATAAAATCTGAAGCGCTCAGCAATCAATCTATACATGCAATTCGAGTAGACAGAACAATACATTAATTAATTAATAGAACAATATTAATTAATTATTAGACGCAAATAACATTTTGTAGTGATCAGTGTAATATAGTAAATTACAACTACATGGTTCAACATTCAACGTATACATACGTGTACATTTGTGTAGACAGAATAATGAATTGACCAAGGAGAACTATACAGGTAAATTGCACTGAGCACAGTGTATCATCGATCAAATGAAAGCTAAGTAGCCCAGTAATTAAATGTGCATTACAGTTTTGTAGATGGAACAATAAGGTAATACAACAATATTAAATAGTTAATAGAACGAGACAAGTTATTTTGAAGTGATTCTTGAGTTTTATTAAAAAATATAATTATTATATGAAAAACTTCCTTCATTAATATATTGTTATTGTTCTAAGTTGAACAATAACATTTTAAATTTATAAAATCATACTCTGTGGCAAGAATACTGAGTGATATGTATTATGTTTTAAAGATGAAAAATTGTAGTACAGGTCTACTATACCTGTATAAATGATTCTTCTAATAAAACAGAACACAATGATTATATTATTTCATAATGTTACAAAACACTGCTAGCAATGCAATTCAGGATATAATAAATATATTAAATTAGCTTTAACTTGTATGTAACAAAAGTGTGTGGGAAGTTGGTCTAATGTACAATTTTTTTGGGAAATGCGTACCTCTAAAAAAAAAAACCGATATGGTGCTGCCCTCTGCTGATCATCATGTAATACGGACAACAGTCGCCGGCGGATATTGATGAAGCCGCTCACGGAAACATCCGAACGTTTGAAATCTAGGGACACATGAGCTGGACCAACAATGGAGCTTTTCTTTACGTATTTTTAAAGTAGAAATGTAATAGATTATCTTGGCTTACATTTTCACAAGTATGGTAACGAAACAACAGCTGTTTTCATTGTAATTTTCACAACATTACACTAAACTCCCTACAATGTTGTTCTATATATAAACAGTTTATTATACCTTTAATTTGATGCATCACATTAATATGTCGGATATCGAGCTCGTGCCCCTAAACACGAAGCCGGACCACGTCAAAATAATCGGATGCAGCTTCAAAGCATGCTTGTGTAGTAACAAGTTGCAGCAAAATTAATAATCCTAAAAATACTAAGGATGTTACTGTAATTTTATAAAAAAATTATGATCAATGCGTTGTTACGTGGAAACAAGTTGAAAGTCGGCAAAATCTTAACAGATTCTCATCCGACTGAATTAGCGGCGCTGCCTGTTGACATCCCCAATGTTAAGCTTTTGTTTGACATTTTATTGGAGGTCTGGGGGGACAGCATGTTGCCTTGTAACTTGTTGGCTTGGTCCAATACCTCAGTCGAGCTTGTATGTGTTATATCTGACACACACAAGTTTATGGTTTTCTGGCTTGTACTTCAAACGAATGACCACTTCAAACGTTATTGAGAACTCTGATAATTTGATGATGATATATTTATGATACAAATTAGATTGTGTAAAGCAGAAAACAGATTGATCTTTTCACTAGGTTTTTTGTATTGGTACATCACCATTCCACCCCTTGCCATAGAAAACAGGCATGATTCTGCCACCTAGCGTCACTGACATTGCTACCTAGATTAGATTTCCTGGGAAATAGCCTTTATTTGAATCTTGAATGAACTGTTTTGCAGACAGCCGCTTGTACAGTAGAATTCATACCTTCTTTCTGCATACAGTCGTAATGTGCCATCATTTTATGACTTTTAAAAGTGTTTTCAGTCTATTGCTGTTGCACAGAATCTAGGTGTTTAAAAGACTCCTTCCACTGAACATGGTTTAGGCCTTGCTTTTCTACTTGCTTCCATCTACTTTGTGCTTTTGTCATCCAAGTTTCTTAAATTCTCTGTGCTAGGTGTTTCTTGACCTTCCATGTTGCTCTAGAGATTTCATGGGAGTGCCTATCTTGTAATAGAATTCAGGACAAAAGTCCCTCAGGACATAAGCTTGCCCCTCCCTGACATAAGCTCCTCCCGGACATAAGCCCCTCGATCTATATACTGTATGTATAAAATATATATATGTATCTATATATATATTTTGTCTGGAGGGGCTTTTGTCCGCTAACATGCCAGCCTTCATCTTAGATGATCACACTCAAGCAATTTCAGTTTTGGGAGTGATTATTTTCAGTCTCCTGAATATAAAGTAAAACATTTTACCTTTGTATCTGATGTATCAGTTGTCCACATTGTTTCAGGTGCATAACTGGCCAGATATTGTGTTTAAGCACCCTTTTTATAATCAGAATAGCAGTCCGAATTGCAACTGTGTCCAATGTTGTATGGTGCTGTGCTTCTGAAATTAGCAGTAATTTTTTAAATTTTGATCGCTATTCGTTTGCTTTTTTGATCACCCCATCCTGGAATGTGCTAAATGCTATAGTATATTAAAAAAAGTGCAGAAAACGTTCAGCAAGCATTAGTTCGTCACTAAAGGGTGCAATCCGTACTCGACTATCCGCACGGATCTGTCATCGTCATGCATATGGGTCATTTGAGTACTTTAAAGTTATATGAACAAATTTCAAGGTCTAGACATGCAATGTTGACTGTCTGATATCATTTTGTACGTATATGTTACACAGGTGGCAGCACAAACAGGGCACGATGTTGTGCTCGTGGATATGTCAGATGACCTTCTTGCCAAATCAACAGCAGCTATTAAAAAAAGTCTTGGTCGAGTCGTCAAGAAGAAGTTTGCGGCGGAACCAGAGGCAAGTAAAAATTACAGAAAGCTAAACTTATGACTACGTTATACATTATACCATTCAATTTGTGTGATTGAAAGTTTTGTTTGCATTGTGCTGTTTGATAATCATGTTATCGTGCTCTTAATTGTTGTATATGCAAATATAGTGATAATCTGAATGGATTTGCATGTATATACTTACAAATCTACATGTATTCCAAAGCAAAATTTAGTCTTTAGCATCTGGTTTAAATTAAGCACTGCCAGTGCCAGATGGTATTCCTGCCAGATAGTTTGAATTTGATCCTATTCTCTCTGGCCCCTTCCTTGTAGACTACTGCCTCTGTTCTTAATGTGAATTTAATTACCCATTCATTAATTATTTGTAAGCTGACTACCCCCAGTACACACTGGGCCTTGGTGACAGTTGACAACAGGTGTTTGTCATTTACCACACACTTCCAACATATGTGGGGTGGAAATATATCTCCCTTCTTGTTGCAATACAGAGACTGATACATTTATGTAATTGCTAACTAGTGTATTTGATTAAATCACACTCACCTTGTTTAGCCAATGGTTCACTGGCGTGATTAAAACATGTTCCATGGTTTAGACCCAGCCAGTTTCATAAACATTTTAACTCCTGATCAGATAGGTGGTCAAAGATGCAGATACATTGAGAAGTATTTAAGTACAAATACTCTTGAGGGGGTTCAGATACAAATACTATGAAAATAAAAGTATTTAAGTACAAATATGTTGGGAAGTACTTCAAATACTTTTCGAAATACTTGTTTGTAGGCAAGTAACTTGCAATATATAAACCAGTATTTTGATGGAGATGATCCCTTCCCTCAACCCACATACAGCAAGCAAATGTGTCTGATCAGGTCACACAAGTGTAGACAGGGTGGCAGCAGTGATTGCAGCCGTTATTTAAAAAAGGTTCGAGAAACAAGTCAGAGAACTATAGACCAGTGAGTTTAACATCAGTGATTTGCAAATTATTAGAAAGACTAATTAAAGATCACATGGTGGATTTTCTTGTTAAACATAACTTGATAAACCCATCTCAACATGGGTTTTTAAAAGCGAGGTCATGCTTAACAAATATGTTATGTTTTTTGGAAGACATCACTAGGTGGGTAGATGAGGGATCACCAGTAGATATCATCTATTTAGATTTTCAAAAAGCTTTCGACAAAGTACCACATCAAAGATTACTCCTTAAGCTAAAGGCCCATGGCATAGGAAATGGTATAATAAACTGGATAGAAAAATGGCTGAATGACAGAAGACAACGTGTAGTAGTTGATGGGGAGGCTTCAAACTGGAAATCGGTATTGAGTGGGGTACCACAGGGATCAGTACTAGGACCTATATTATTCTTAATATATATCAACGATTTGGACGATGATATAACAAGCAAGGTGTTGACATTTGCGGATGATACAAAAGTGTTTAGAAGGATTAAAAGTGATGGAGACAGACAGCATTTACAAGATGATCTTGATAGGTTGATCAAATGGTCTGAAAAGTGGCAAATGCTGTTCAATTTTGGGAAATGTAAATGCCTCCACACAGGTCATGGGAATGAAGAGGTAAAATATAAAATGGGGGGTACTGTTCTAAGTACTACTGTAAAAGAAAAGGACTTAGGGTTAACCATTAGTGCTGATATGAAGGTTTCAGAGCAGTGCGGAATTGCAGCGTCAAAGGGAAATCAAATCCTTGGATTAATTAGGCGAAATATAGCGTATAAGAAAAAAGAATTAATAGTACCGCTGTACAAAACAATAGTGAGGCCTCATTTAGAATATTGTATACAAGCATGGAGGCCATATCGCAAGAAGGACATAGATATGCTAGAAAGAGTACAGAGGAGAGCGACTAAAATGATACCAAATCTGAGGGATCTTAGTTACGAAATACGCCTAAAAGAATGTGGTTTAACAACACTAGAGACCAGGAGATTGAGAGGAGATCACATAGAAGTGTTTAAAATATTGAATGGTTATGAAAATATTGATAGAAACATTTTTTTCTCAGTTAAGAAAGATAGAAGGACCAGAGGACATGAAGCTACATTAGTAAAGGAGCAGTGTAGATTAGATATAAGAAAGTTCTCATTCTCACAAAGGACTGTAAATGAATGGAACAGATTATCTCCTGATTGTGTTGGTGCTAGTAGCGTGAATATGTTTAAAAATAAAATCGACACACACCTTAAAAAGGCGGGATACATGTAGATAAAAAGTATTGGACTCTCGATAAGCCAAAAGGCTTCCTTGTCCAACTGCCATCCAGAGTAATTTTCTGGATGGCAATCTTGTTAAATCTTGTTAAAAGCTAGCAGGGGTAGTATCTGGAGCATGGAAACAATGATCAAAAGACTGGCCAGCTGAGAAGCCTGTGCAACAGAGTGTTGTTGCTACTAATTGCATCAGGGTGACAACTGACAAGTAAGGTGGCTTCTGTGGCATGTTCACACAAAGATTTCAGTGATAAGCCGTCTCAGTGACTTCTGAAGGGATTACTTTATTTCATCTTTATTTCTGACTTGAAACAGTTAGTGGTCAGTTGCCAAATGGCAGAGTAAAATTGTTTGTCTCTCAAGAATTTAAATGAGACAGGCGTAAAAAACCTAACATGCCGTTGTTGATACCTATGCCCAAAGTATTTGAAAGTTTTTTTCCTATACTTTAGGAAATCATTTAAATACAAATATGAGTACTTTAAATTCATTAATGGCAAATATTTTTAAAAAGTATTTAAATACTTTCAAATATAAATACAAATATATTTGACCCCATATCTGCTTATGTTGAAGTTCAGCAATATGGGAGAGTTGGTATCCAATGTATTGCAGTTGTATAATTCCTTGTGGAACAGTGAAACCCCTGAATTCCTTGCTAACCCTGTTTTCTTTATATTTAGTTTCTTCAATTTACTTCCTGTTTTACTTCTGTATTTCACCGCAATACCATCGTCATCCATATCTGCATTATCACCCACCCCCATTTCCTGACATGTTGGGATAACCATCTACCTGCTCACATTACTGTCCACCCCCATCTTGGGCCACATGCAGAAACATATTTGTTATAATATAGACATTAAACTTACAGAATTTCAACAAAATGTCATGTAATCCCCACTTAGCTACCTCTGGTATTAGCAGGGTCTCGTCCATTACACTGTTACTAACTAATTTCTTGGTTAAATGTCCATATATCTTGCGAGACAAATGTAGTAATACATGTAACTACTACCTAAAACAAAACATTAATTAGATGACTTGAGCAGTTTTCTTTTGATAAATATGATTTTATAATGATATGTACATCCCCAGTACAGTAGGTTAGTTGTGCCTGGCTGCTGTGGATTGACCATACAATGTCAGCTGTTTGGTGCATGTGTTTCCTGCTGAATCTCTCTTGTAAATGTAGACACTTGTTGAAAGTTTATTGAGAAACTGCAAAACTACATGGTGATATCTAGGCTTTGAGGATGATGGCGTTCCAGTCTAAGTGAAGGACATCTAAGTGAATGATGAAGAAGAAGAACGATTATTGGCCTGTCACCTGGGGAGTGTCTTTCCCACACTGGCAAAGACTTAATGCCAGGGCAAAGGTTGACAGCAGTAATTAACACAGTGTAACTTATTGGGTGTCACAAAGCAGCCAATCTTTTGATGTACTTACTACTAAGCACTTTGGCAGTCTGCAGAAATCATAATGTTTGGTACAGTACTCCCAGTTAAATCCCATGCAGGAAGTTGGGTTAACCCTAAACGTGACCACTGAAAATCCTCTGTAGCATACTGTTCCTATAAAAATCTTAATTTTGTATTTGTCATAACAATATATGAATGAGGTATCATTTTATTACTAAATGAATTCTTTATTATAATACAATTGTAATAACTATATCACATACTAAAAGCATTGAGATATTACTATCTGAACTTCATAAAGAAATAAAAAAAAAAAAAAAACTTTTCGTGCTGTCAGATGATTACTGAGCGGCTGCACGGCCTACATCATGTAGCCATGTATGTTAGCTGCCACATAACACAAAAATGAAATGAATCTGTTGAGAACTTTAATTTTTGTGATTTTTCCAACATAAAAATGGATCACTACCGTCCCCGTTACCATTGCAACCTATGCGATCGCCCTGAGAACCATTGCGCTGCTAATTTGTGTATTTTCACAGAAAAAAACACCCCAAAGTCGTTCTAAATATCTGAACTAGTACAATAACCTTATTTATGAATACTGTTAGGCATTTTGTCAAAATATTAACGCAGAAACTTGAGATAATCCGAAGTAAACTTTTGAAGTGGATAAGTTGCCGAACACCGCTCCACCATTTTGTTTTTGACTTTCTCTTTGGAGAGTTGATGATGCTACATTTGAAACCATGGTTCTGATTTGCTGAATTAAATCAGCCCACTGATGTCATTTTTGGCAGATCGGCCAATGACAGCTTTCCATAGGTACCACGTGTGTGGGGGGGGGTCTAAACTTGATAAATGAATGTGTAAATTCAGTACGCAGGATGTAGTTAAATCACAAAAATGTGGGCGTCAACCGCGTAACGCACTTTGTTAGCTAGATTGTGAATGACTGTCATTGAATTTACTCATGAATAAATGTACACAATCTCGAAAAATTTGTCAGCTATTTGTAGATACCAAATGTTCGCATGTCAGTTGCACGTGAAGGAAATGAAAATTGTTACAAAAAAGGCTTTTACGGTTGTGCCAAATTTCGGCCTGAGATACTCTGAGGATTAAAGTGACTTGACTGCTTGAGGTGTGTCCACCTGGATCCTGAGTTTCTGTGGATGTCAGTTCTTTCTTCTTCTCCTATGTTATGACCACCTTCATTAGGTTGAAGATTTTGGTATTGAAGGCGGGGTAATTTTTTGGTCAATCCGAATTAACAGATACACTGTATAGTTGATATGGCATTGGAAACCACATGTAGCAGATATTGTAGAGGGAAATGGACTTGAGTGAGACAACAATCAGTGACTGAGTGTTGTTTATATAGCCGGCTGAAGCAGGTAAAGTGTCATCTGTTTTTGGTATTCTTTGAATTCCTACTACAAGTGTAAACATCGTGCAGATTAAAACATCAACTATAGATGAAGCAATAATATCAACTATAGGTGGAAGGATATGCACCATTGCAAGTCTTGGGACACTGCAGACAATCAAGAAATCAAGCAGTTTTGCATATTACAATCTTGGGGGACTGCTTCTTTTTACAGTTTGCATTGGGTGTCATATCATGTGGCAGGGAATTGACCCCCCTGTCATCTTGATATGATGTAATCTACAGATGTTTGAACTGGTCAGCCTGTAAGCCTTGGGACTGACCTAATGACTAAACCTTGTCACCCAGCAGATCAAGTGACACTTTAATTACAGTGTACTACAGATTGTCACTGCAGGAGAACATGTGTTGATTGGTTGGTCAGAAAGCTAGTAGAGATGTTGAAGGCTGGAGAATGGGCTGTACCCATTGGTTCAGTTAGAGTATCTTTATCTGCCAAAGTAAGACAGGGCAGAGTGTTACTGGGAGAGAGAGATAGAGAGAGAGAGGGAGAGGGAGAGGGAGAGGGAGAGAGAGAGAGAGAGAGAGGGAGGGAGGAGAGCAGGCAGGGAACATGGTGGAGAGGACACATTGGGGTGTACGCTTAGGCTGTGGAATGGGACAAGGTAATTTTGGTGGTTGGGCATGCAGACTGGCTCAGAGAAATGTAGTTTTGTAAGACATTTGTGGATTGTTGTGATAAATATTACAGAGAAAAGTATTACTTGTTATTTGGATTTTTCTTACCCAAAGCCAAACGTTGTCATAGCAAACAGTGACTGGCAAAGCAATGACACAGTTGCTGTATAGGATTTTTGTTTGGGTGGCTATATTCTGTTGAGTTCTTGTCTTGACTAGTGAAGATGCCAGAAGTTGCTACCTTCACCATTCATGGCACGAGCACAGACTGTACACCTTGCATAATCACTACTGTTCTTAAATTCCATGATCTTACAGGAAATGTAACGCTTCATTAAAACACACTTTGATTATCAAGATGTTAGTGTACCAAATATAGTTGAAATAGTTTATCTTGTTTTTTTTAACAAAATAACATTAAGATTTTGTACGTTTGAAAGTGTCTGCAGTATTTCCCCAGTGATACTCTTAGTATTTTGAATCTATTTGCATTGCTACCTAGGAAATCTTTGGCACTGAGTGTCTGGTTGTTTTTCAGAAAGGGGAGCATTTCATCAACGAGACAATAGGACGGATAAAAACCAGCACCGATGCCGTGAAAAGTGTCGCAGAAACGGATCTCGTCATAGAGGCAATTGTAGAAAATCTTGACGTGAAGAAGACATTGTTTTCAAGTCTTGATGGCGCGGCACCACAGTACGTATTCCCACCATTCAAACATTGATCATTGATAGCGCAGCACCACAGTACGTATTCCCACCATTCAAACATTGATCATTGATGGTGCGGCACCACAGTACGTATTCCCACAATTCAAACATTGATCAGTGACCCCGAAACCTGGGAAGGCGTAGACATCGAAAATTTTGTTGAATCTGTAGATTGCGCTAGTATATTTATTGCACAAAAACGCTTTGTTTGAGGCATGTGTTGCACTATATCATTTTCTCGGGGCTGTTGCGAACATCCTGGCCCTTTGGCATGGGTCTTCATCCAAGTATTTCCAAATACCACCGGGGCCCCCAGATGAAATTCAAACAAAGTCCAAAATCTACAAACTACACAATTTCAGCCCCACACAACTGAAACTCTTCACACCGTAGTTGCAGTGTAGGTTGAATGTTTCTAAGAGAAGTCAAGATGGTGCTCAATTGAACGCGCCTGTCAGGGAGTCAAGTGGAAAGCACCTTAAGCAGTCCTAAGGACTGGATAGGCCTACCATGATATACAAGCACTTTATTCTCTGAACTTACTGAATGAAGGTATTTGATTTCACAGTTAATGTTATTACAGATAAGAACATAATTAAATTGCAGAGTAACTTCTGTGGAAAATAAGCACTAGACGAAGAAATACATTTCTACAGCCTTATGGAGTTTGATACATTTTCTGTTGCAGACACACTATATTCACAAGCAATACATCGTCACTGCCAATTAAAGACATCGCATGTTCTACGGGCAGAATGGATCGTTTTGGCGGTCTCCACTTTTTTAACCCTGTGCCAATGATGAAACTACTGGAGGTGAGAGTACAACCTGTTACATTCAATGAGTGTCTTCACTTCAGTCCTGTACTACATGATTTCACACTTCTCGGAGTCACTACAGCTAACTTATCATACAGTAGATAGTGACTATCTGATTTTGTCTGTTTAAATGTATTGATCCAAAGTTCTAAAACAACAACCTTGTTTTTATTTGTTTGTTTGATTACATGATCCTTTTTGTTGGTCCGGTCTGAAATGCCGATGCTATATTGACAGGATTGTAAATCTACAGTTTGACTCAACAGTATGGACTTTGAACGGTGTTACTGTTGGTCAATATGTGGTTGAGATGAAGTTGATCTGATGGGTAAAATATGGTTTCTCTGATTACGATATCAGTGTCGTTTTACAGTAGGGAGGAGGCCAATCTAATGAGTGAATTATAGTTTATCTGATTATGATATCAGTCTGGTCTTGTGAACAACATAATGATTGAGAGGATGCCAATCTGATGGGCAAAGTATAATATCTCTAGTTTCTCTGATTAAAATGACTGTAGTGAAATAAATTTTTATCCAGCACCATCACAATTGATATTTAATGGTTGACAGGTTGTTCGGATACCTGAAACGAGCAATCAGACATTTGGGAGTTTGGTCGAGTTTGGTCAGGAGTTGGGAAAGACAACAGTCCAAGCAAAGGTAAGTAAAAGATGTATGATCTCTGGCACCAGGGTGTTTCCATTTCAGTTCCTTTTGAATTATATCTTCACTAGTAGATGTGGAAGCAATTAGTGATCCCTTCTGAGTCTAATTTTAGACCATAGAGTTAACCTATATAGTACCCACTGTGACATGCCAAGTCGTTTCTTATTTAGTTTTGACAAATTGTGTCTCAACAAGTAACATTATTTTTGACCAGCTGAGATGACATAAATACTATTAGACCCAGCTGTGTAACGTTCCATAAAACAGTCATTCAGTTAACCTAGTCGTACAGTCTGTTTTGACAGCTGCATAAAGAGTGGACTCATCTAAGCCTGCAAAATCCAGAAAAAAACATGTAGCGTTTCATATCGTTTCAAACCACCCACACACTCCAAACTATGCATTTGACCGACACGACATGGCTTTCCCTTATACGCACAACAGCATCCTTGAGCATTTATACATATTCCACTCGATAGGTGGCGCCATGGTATCAATTTATATCAAATTATGATGATCAACCCACCACCTGCCCATACGTAATGCTCATGATTTTTATTTAGCAGACTTATGCGACCTCCCCCTTATTACAAATTATGAAATCTGTTTGACTTGTAGGACACCCCAGGTTTCATAGTGAATCGTTTGCTCGTGCCGTACTTGATGGAGGCTATTAGGATGTTGGAACGAGGTAAGCACATTTCATTCTGATTTCCAGTGAAACTTGAAGGTTGATTTTATTTCCAAGATTAGGGATGATCTCAAAAATGTATGTACCAAATTTTGTTTCTTGGTTTGGCAGCTGTTTTGTTTAATGTTACGTGCATAAATGTTCCCCTAATACGACACGATTCTTACAGGCGTAAATTTTTTATGAGTACATGTTGATGTAATTCCTAGTTACATCTAAGATTAGACGACAGAGGGTTGTACATACATGGTTACTTTGAGATCTCCCCTTAGGCCGAGAATAATATTTATGTTTCCAGTTACACAAATGACTTTATAACATGATAAGAAGAATACATAATTAATTTTTGACCCTATTAAAATTCAAGCACAAGAAAAAATATGTAACCTTTGCCATCTGGCTCAGTTTATCGCAGTAAAAATACTGGAATTGTTTTTTTCTTGGTCTGAAAAAAATGATGGATGACTCACGGAAAAGGAAAGAAATAAAAGAGAGGAGGTCGATTTCCTATCATGTATCAGGAAATGCAAGTATTATTCCATTAGGGTTTATATATTACTATGGTAGATTTACTAGAATGTTTCAATCATTTTGTAAAACTGAGATGCAGACAGGCAAAGTACTGACAAAGGAGGTAAGTTGTGAACAAAATATTTGTTTTGATGTGTGACTTGATATGGAGAAATTAGGTGTTTGAAAAAAAAGTGTATTCCATGTCTTCTCAAAAGGTTGCAGGAGCTTGTAGCACTTTGGTAGAGCATTTCACCTACTGCAGTCTGCATGGGGTGGCTCTGTTCATCATCACCTGACTGAAAAAACATAAGTTTTTGTCACTTGTAGGAGGCTGGCTCATTCATCGTCACATTCAAATGAAACATCTTGATGTCTACATCACTTATGGAAGTTGGCTTTGTTTGGCGTTACTTCCCTGGACAGAATTGTTGGAGTTTGCTTTGGTTATGGAAGTTGGCTTTGTTTGGCGTTACTTCCCTGGACAGAATTGTTGGAGTTTGCTTTGGTTATGGAAGTTGGCTTTGTTTGGCGTTACTTCCCTGGACAGAATTGTTGGAGTTTGCTTTGGTTATGGAAGTTGGCTTTGTTTGGCGTTACTTCCCTGGACAGAATTGTTGGAGTTTGCTTTGGTTATGGAAGTTGGCTTTGTTTGACGTTACTTCCCTGGACAGAATTGTTGGAGTTTGCTTTGGTTATGGAAGTTGGCTTTGTTTGGCGTTACTTCCCTGGACAGAATTGTTGGAGTTTGCTTTGGTTATGGAAGTTGGCTTTGTTTGGCGTTACTTCCCTGGACAGAATTGTTGGAGTTTGCTTTGGTTATGGAAGTTGGCTTTGTTTGGCGTTACTTCCCTGGACAGAATTGTTGGAGTTTGCTTTGGTTATGGAAGTTGGCTCTATTCATCATCATCACATGTCTAGGAGAAAAACAATGTTGAAGTCTGCATCACTTGTGGAATTTGACTCTATTTGTTGATATATTTGAAGAAAAAAGACGTGACAACTCTATAAAAACATTGTTGAATGGATCATGCCTTAGCTACACTTCCTGCATCGATTCAGACGAAAGTACAGTGTTGACCCTAATTTACAGAGCTTATTTTCTACTTGAAAACCACACTCTCCTGTTAACTCGCTTGCCTGTGACGTATACTTTCCTCCAAGACTAACTGTTTTTAACATATCTATCAAACCTTGAAGATTATGTTGGTCTTCAGGCAGATGACGCAGTATATTAATTTTGTTGTTGACGTAAGTCGTCCGTTGTTGTCCATACGATGACAGTTGTATTCCTTTGTAAACCCGTATGGCTTGGGGCAGTGTGTGCTCCTATTGTCAAGTCCTGCAAACCCGTATGGCTTGGGGCAGTGTGTGCTCCTATTGTCAAGTCCTGCAAACCCGTATGGCTTGGGGCAGTGTGTGCTCCTATTGTCAAGTCCTTCAAACCCGTATGGCTTGGGGCAGTGTGTGCTCCTATTGTCAAGTCCTGCAAACCCGTATGGCTTGGGGCAGTGTGTGCTCCTATTGTCAAGTCCTGCAAACCCGTATGGCTTGGGGCAGTGTGTGCTCCTATTGTCAAGTCCTGCAAACCCGTATGGCTTGGGGCAGTGTGTGCTCCTATTGTCAAGTCCTGCAAACCCGTATGGCTTGGGGCAGTGTGTGCTCCTATTGTCAAGTCCTGCAAACCGATGTAAAGGGTGACGTTAGTTGCAGTTGGACTCATACCACAACTTCCAGTGTTCACCTCCATATATATAGTTTGTACATGTGCGAATGATAATCACAGTACATAGTAGTACTACATACATGAGAGTGATTGCTTCCAGCATTCTGCCGTTCATCAGGTATTTGAAATTGTGGAGAAGTGCACGTCTTCTTGCTGGTGTGCTCAGTGTAACTTTCGTTCTACATCTCGGTGCCAGTTTTTTTCCATATTTAGCAGACACATCTCAGACAGTGCCTGACTGTCTTCTGGCTGAAGGTGCCGTTTGTTAAATCCAGGCATCTGTCTGGCCGTAGTCGTAGAATTTTGATGTAGCTACACCTGTCAGCATCAGGCACAGTTAATAGGCCACCGGCAGTTTTGCATGTCACTCTAGAATAGTCATCCATATCAAGTTGTGGCATCCACACACGACTGTGTTTCTGATGTATCACCTTGTGTTGATTCAAAGTATTGGTGACCTTGTTGGAAGTGTATAGATCTTCTGGTATCATGTCTTCACATCCTCCGCAAAGTTTCGTCATTTTTTTCGCATCACAGCGTTTCTCCTGAGAAGATTGTGAGGTATAATGACGTTTTTATGATATGACAAAATTGTGTTTGAGACAGATGCATTGTATCGGATTGTCTCTGTGTCTCCATACCTGCTGGCATTGCATCTTGTATACCACATGATACTAACACATCACCGTCTGTAGCCACTTGATTGCGACATTGTGTTGTGCTAAACTGTTGCCAATCTTTTTTCCAATTCTGTATTCGGGCAGTGGATCTACTGCTCACACATTGGCAACCAGCATGGCCAGGACAGGTGACAGCCATTTTAAATTTACAGAGCTTATTGTCCAGTTGGAAAGGTATGACTTCCTTTTGGCTGGTTTGGCAAGTGGTTTCAGTTCTTGCAGCCTGTGACATGTTCTGCCCACCACAACTGTAACTGTTTTTGAGATTTGTGGAGTTGTGCTGAACATCGGCAATTATGTTAATCTGGGTGTCTTCTGGTAGATTATGTCTTCTCTCATCTAAGTTGTCCATAGTTGCTTGTGCAGGGAGAGTTGCAATCTTAACCCTTTAGACCTCAGATTGTTTCTGTGTAAAGCCCCTGGTTCCTCAGAGAATTAGGTTAGATTCTAAAAATTGTTGGGGGTGTCCGTTTTTGTGGCGTAGGTCTTTTATTATTGAATTTCCATTATTGCAAGTTGTAACTATTTTAAAAGACTTAGAATGCTCTTTACATTGGGTGTAAATATACTTTTGTATGAATAAAAAGAGTTGTCCATATCTCGGTAGGCGTGCCAGTATTTTACAATTTCACTTCAACATGTCTTATTAAGAACCACAACTTTTTTATGCTTCATATCTTACTGCTACAAGTTGTATTTATTTTGAAACATAATTTAAGTACTTACATTTTGGTTAAAAAAAAATTATTATATCTAAAATATATGTTGCACATGCTGGAGTACAATGGATGCATACTTGACAAATTTGCAAAGCCGAAATAAAATATTGGGTACAACACTATACAGAGTCTACCTTCAATGCACAACATGTTGCATATGTTGCAGTGCTGTAATTTATATGGTTGTAAAATACAATTAAAAACAGTATATTGGTACAACATGTTATTGTATTATAAATATTTTGCCCAAACAAGATGTGGTAAAACAAAACCCTGCCTGACTATAATTTCTACACTGAACATAATGATTGACTGCTGTGTAACTTTTTTATTATCAATATTGTACTGCTACAACTTGTTTTTATTATAAAGAGCAGATAACTGTGTCAGCGCTACCACTCCGGGCAGCCTTGGTCAAAATAACAAGTGAGCAACAGGACAGTTCTGCAAGTTACAACACTTACAAATCCCGAAATAATACAATTACAACATCGTCATACAATGTCCGAATCGAAATATAAATAGCGTATTGACTTCGTGCAAGAATAAGGGACACAGAGTGCGGGACTTGTCTTGTAGCTTATTTACAAAATGGGCGTGACCAACCAGCTTCCCTGACAACAACAACAATCGTCGAGCAGAAGTATCGAACAAAGTCGCATATAATTACATGAACATCGATGTCTGAATCACTTTCTTCGATATCACTGTCATTGCAGACACGTTGACAAACTTCTTCAGCAGTCAAACGACTAGGACCAGCAGACGTCATTTTGTTCTCTCAAAAACTGGAGCAGCTTGAAAATGCGTGAAACTCCAATAAGTCGAATAGCAGCATACATTAGAAATAACCACAATGCATTCCCAATATGTTAATGAGACACACAGAGCACTCCTGGAATAGATGAAACTATGACGCTAATCTTTTCGGGGAGGGTTTGGCTGACTTGAGGAGTCGGAACTCGGGCGGGTTTGTCCAACTTGAGGTCTAAGGGGTTAAAGTGTTTTAAAGAATATATTACAGTAAGTAAAATATATACATCATACATAAAAATTATACATGGCAGCCCCTTTGGTGCAAATGTAATTCCTGTCACAACATTTGCTGCATTGATGAAGTGCCTGACTAGGAAATGTAGTTTGTACATGTGCGAATGATAACCACAATGTATACATCAGAGTGATTGCTTCCAGCAGAGACCAATCTGTTGTTAATGGAGTATTTGAAATTGTGGAGAAGTGCACGTCTTCTTGCTCGGTGTAACATTTGTTCCACATCTCAGCAGTGTTTTCCATATTTTTTCACATTTAGCAGACGCATCTCGGAAACTGCCCGACTTTCTTTTGGCTGAGGGTAGCTGTCTGTTAAATCCAGGCATCTGTCTGGCCGTGGTCGTAGAATCTTGATATTTCCACATTTCCATGCCAAATTGTGTCAACAAGTCGGCTTTAATCTTCATTAGTGTTCTGTTTTTGTGGTCCTAATATAATGTGACATATTGTAAAGAATATATAATGGTATATACAAGATATATCATGACTACAGTTGTATGAAAATTAACAAATAGTTAAACAGATACAGTAATCACAGTCTACAATAACAATGCTCACCCCAACACTGCTCTAGAGACTCATTATGGTTTGACTTCCTTTTGGCCGGCTTGGCAGGTGACTTCAGTTCTCGGAGCCTGTGACACATTTTGTCCATGACAGCTATAATTGGTCTTGAGATTTGTGGAGTTGTACCGAACATTGATGCTTATGTTAAGCGGGGTGCCTTCTGGCAGACTATGCAGTGGTGGTCTCTTTTGTTCTCTGTCTTCTCCTGCGTAAGTCGTCCATGGTTGCTTGTGCGGTGACAGTTGCGACTTGTTTGCAGTTCTCTGTAATCCTGTGCGACTTGGTGGTGGTGTGTCCATTGCAGCTAGAATGTGACGGATCTTTGTACAGTTTGTACATGCGAGAATGGTAACCACAATTTATACATCGAAGTGATTGCTTCCAGCAGAAACTGATCTGTTGCTAATGGTGTATTTGAAATTGTGTCAGCATACGAGTTTCGTATACCACTCTAAAATAGTCATCTGTATCAAGTCGTGGCATCCACACACGACTGTGTTTCTGATGTATCTCCATATGTTTGATTCAAAGTATTGGTGACCTTGCTGGAAATGTGTAGATCTTTTGGTATCTTGTCTTCACATCTTCCGCAGTTTCTTCAGTTTTTTTATCACATCACAGTGTTTCTCCAGAGAAGATTGAGAGAGAGAATGATGCTTTCATTACGTGACGAAACTATGTTTTAGACAGATGCGTCATATCGGATTGGCTATGTGTCTCCGTACCTGCTGGCAATGCATCTTGTATACCTCGCGATGCTAACACATCAACATCTGTAGCCACATTCTTGATTGCGACGTCGTCATGTGCTAAACTGTCGCCAATCTTTTTCCCAATTCTGTACTCGGACAGCGGATCTGTTGCTTGCACATTGGCTGTGCAACCGGCATCAACAGGACAGATGACATTGACACCCTTATTCCGAAGTGAAGATCTTAATTTACACAGCTTATTTTCCATCCAGAAAGCTATGATTTCCTTTTCACAACTGTAACTGTGTTTGAGATTTGTGGAGTTGTACCTCTGACTTGGTGGCTCGTCTGTGTAGGCACACCGTTGGCCGTCTGGCATATTGTCGTTGGTAGACTACATCTTGCAGGATCTATTGACAGTGCGAGCAACTCTTCCGCTCTTTGTAATGGGACATTGCACATTTTCAAATTTTCGTAGGATTGAATTTCCAGCACTTAGTTTAGGAGATCGATGACTGAACACATACGTCCCAGTGCATTTCGACTGAATTTAGTTTGGATTTGTTGTTAGTCTGCATCGTATCATTTGAAGTACGTCATTGCCAAGACGCATTTCGATCACTCCTTAAAGTGTTGCTCGATCTCTGTCTGTCATATTTAGTCACATAAGGCCGCACAAATGCTGTGAGGTGTTTCACGAATTCTTCCGACCACCACGGCAGACAATTGCATGTCTGCGACAGTTTCTGCACGAGCCAGAATAGCAGTCGAGTGTAGCTTGAATGATGTCCGGCGTACGTCTAGCTATGACTGTTGTGTCACTGTCATGAAGCATGTGGACACTTGTGTAGATCTTCTGGCATCTTGTTTTCACCTCTACTGCAAACATTCTTCTGTTTTCTGTTCGCCTCGCAGCAGTTTCTCCGGGACACATTCTGGGGGAGAATGATTGATGCTTTCATGATGTGACGAAATTGTGTTTGAGACAGATGCATTGTATCGGATTATCTCTGTGACTCTGTACTTGCTAGCATTGCATCATGTATACCATGGGATACTAACACATCACCATCTGTAGCAACATACTTGAATATGACAATATACAAAAGGATGCGCAGACATGTTACACAGAATGCATGCACAATGTAATGACATCAGTGTAATGTAAAGTATTTTAAAGAATCAATGTTGGCAGTGTTATCAATAACAAGAAACTGATTCTCCTTTAGACCCACTGGTATAGATTCATATCCACTATGTCATCTAAAAGAGGAATATCAAGGTCTTTCATAAGTGGGTCTTCACTCCAAGGTGTTGTAATGTCTTTGTCTGTGTCAATGGTTGTATCAAACATGTATGGGGTTGATGTGGATTGATGTAGGGACTATATTTTGTCTGGCAATGATGGAGACCAAGAACATTTAGTTCATTGTCAACAACAGTCACTGGTGTGTTCCACATGCAGCCACTTCAGTGACGTCTTTAATGTCACCTTATACGTGGGATCAAGAAATATTTTGACCGATCGCAACTGTGTGCAGCTAGGGAATTTTATTCCGTTGCCTACCTGGTATATATATATGTATATATATATATATATATATATATATATATATTCACCAGTATAAATATGGTTGCAAACTGTATGAGGATATAAATATTATATAATATATAATTCTTATCTTCAAGAATTTATGGTTTCGTCTGGCTCAATTGTTGCTCAATAGTGATGTACAGGTGGCTGATCGCTTGTTAACTGCAATCCTTTCCAGACTGCCAATGCTCAGATTCTGCTACACACACATCTGGTGTATTTAAAATTGCCCACCAAAGGAGCATATATTTAGCAGACGCATCTCGGAAACCGCAGCACTTTCTTCTGGCTGAGGGTAGCTGTCTGTTAAATCCAGGCATCTGTCATATTTACTCGTGTGAGGCCACATGCCTTCAAATGGTGTGAGGTGTTTCATCAGTTCTTGCGACCACCACGGCAGATAAATCCTTGTCTGTGACAGTTTCTGGACAAGCCAGAATAGCAGTTGAGTGTGGCTTGAATGAAGTCCGGCATATGCCTAGCTATAACTGTTGCATCACTGTTGTGAAGCATGTGGACAAACATTCTTCTGTTTTCTGTTTCTCCGGGACACATTCTGGGGGAGAATGATGCTTTCATGATGTGACGAAATTGTGTTTGAGACAGGTGTGTTTTATCGGATTGTCTCGGTGTCTCCAGACCTGCTGGCATTGCATCTTGTATACCACGCGATACTAACACATCACCGTCTGTAGCCACATACTTGAATACGACATTGATCCAGTTGTCATTCGTACTAATGCTAAGACAGACACGCTGTAGTATGGAGGCATGCTGTGAATACTGCTCGAGTAGACATGTGATTTCACTGTGTGCACAATAAGCAGTGACATATTTAGATGTCACATGCCGTGTCCTCTTCCTATTCTCGTTGTTTGCAGCCGTTGGATGGTGCATGATAAAGGGGAGGTAGCAATGAAATAAATCACAATTAAATCCAATAACTATAAAGACAAATTTATTACATAGTAAACTTCTACCCTCACAAAGTCCATATATAAATCCACTAGGTACAGTGTTAATATATTCCCTGAATACCCTGCAGGCTCTCCTCCTGCCCACCAACACCCTGCAGGCTCTCCTCCTGCCCACCAACACTCTGCAGGCTCTCCTCCTGCCCACCAACACTCTGCAGGCTCTCCTCCTGCCCACCAACTCCTTCATTTTTTGTTCTACCATTCTCTATAACGAAAAATGAAGGACTACAGAATTTAAACCAGCCAATGGGGGACTTCATCCTTCTTGCCAAGTACACCAAGACAAAGCTATCTACTGGACTACTGATCATTAATAATGTGTTCTTCCAACATCCTTTGGAGATAGCTAATTAACAAATAACCACCCTTATCTGGCTGATCACAGAGGGCAAGGGCTACTGTTTGTTTAAGCGCTGCCCACTGGCATGTTGCATCACTTAAACCATCACCCCCTCTAGCATCCAGTGGATAATGTACATTCATAATAATATACAATCATATTATTATACAGTCTGATAAGCCCCACCACATCAGCATTAAGGTATTGCTATTGTCAACAACTGACTTGCACGCGCACTGAAACGTCAACCGGAATAAAATTTATTTTATCCGGTTTTGCCGAAGGACTTGTCATCTGCGTTCTGACGGGTCCCCCAGTCTTCTACGATGATTGCAGCGTTCATCCCATAATAATGTACTGACTTGGTCGAGAGTTTACATTCGTAGAGGGACAGCACACATCGTTTGGTGAAACTGTTCCAGGTGTAGCACATGCCAGAGTCTATCAGTCCTGGTTGATGGCGGTTCGCATAAAAAGACCGTTGTGATCTGCCCAGCCTCCTCCTGTCGGCCATAATAGACTTTCTGAACGCCATCTCATTGCTTAGTTATACTGCAACAGTTCTGCCCCTTTTCCCAACTATCTCAACAATTTGAAATATGTGGCAAAGAAGTTTTTCAACTCATTCAGGCCAGCCATGTCACTTTGCCATGTGCTTTCACTGCAAGTCCTACCCTAATTTTTTATATCTTGCTTTGCCTTCGCCTATTGAAGACAATAATGTGCGCCAAGGTTACCTCGTTGAGCAGAATTCCTGCCTCCTGCCAACAGTCGGGTGTAGCGTTTCGGAGTACCTTCTCCTGTCGATTACTGATGTCATTTAAATACAGTGAACGTTTCACTGCATCATGGCTAGATGGTAGAATCTGGGAGTTGTTTCGCTTTGCTTGGTACAGTGTCCTGTGCACATGGGCTGATACCTCCGACTCCAACTTGATGTCACAGAGTTTGTGAAATTAATTCGCCATCACTTGTCCATCCTTGTTGCCACTTTCAATATCATCTCCTTCCAAGATCATTGCACACTTCTTGACAGTGTGGCCAACTTTGATGGCAAGTGATGGTATCTTATACGTATGGCTGCGCTCATCAAACCCACATACTTCAAGAACAGCCGTAACAACATCTTTGAAATTCTTAGCATCGGTGAATGCCTTCAGTGATGTATTAGGTTTGTCGTTTGTTTTCTAAGCAGTATCAGTAGTCGACCCATTTCTATCAGCTTTGTTTGCACATGATTGTGCTGATCCTCATCGTGACCAACTTTGGAATATTCCTGTTTGGTGAACTCAAAAATGAGCAGATCACTTAAATCTTACTTGATACTTGATTAAATCTTATAATAGGACATGTTTCATAGGTGCAAGTATTTCGTTCAACACAGTAGTTGAGCCTGCAAGTGCTCGCATCAGAAGAAGACTTTTGTGAGCCATTCACTCGTGACCCTTCAGTGTTTTAATTTCACTCATCTTGTCACCCGTGGGCTTCAGTGGACACTGATGTTTCCAGAGATCTTTATGGATGTAGTATCCATAGCAGTACATGCAGGGGCCATAGTCGTTGGGATTTGCTTCTTCAGCTGGTCTGTATGTTACTAAGAGGTTGCCCTTTTATTCCCGTAGTACCTCACAATTGTGCTTGCGGCTTCCGATGTTCCTAAGTTTACATAAAAGTTTTCTTCTCTTTACTGAGTCTTTCTCGAGCATTAATTCAAGTATCTGGATCATCTCTAAGTTTCGGGGCAATTTTGTCTGAGGTGTTTCACACCCGTAAAGGCAATAATCTTGATGGGCGTGAGAAATATTTTCACACTAGTTCCAACGGAAACACATCTCGGAAGAAATATGTGGCCGCGTTGCTTGCGCTTGTCCACAGCTCATCATTCGGCTCTATCCTTTCCAAGTGGATATCATCCTCGGTCCACACCACAAAGTCACAGTAGTCTTTCTGACAGACTGCCAACAGACTGCTATCTACATTTGTAACTGGTAGTCTAGTTGTTTTCCAGTTTTTGGTAGAACCGTTGTCCCACTGCGACGATGGCAAATTTGCCTGACTTCGTCAGACTGGAACTTACGTAATATCTGGGGAATACCATGGCAGAGGATTCTCCCTGGCACTGTTTTTGTGTTGCCAGACGAATCTACTGTTGTAAAAACCATTGCATCTGCTGCACATCTTTGGTGTATCGTCTGAACTGTTGGTACATCGGTCCATTTGGACCCTCCCCACTGGCATCTGACTTTCAGGGCCGCGATTCCATACGCGTTTGCATTCACCAACTCTGGTGGTGACAAAATTAACAAGCTGCAGTGTTGTTGATCTGTCGACTCATGCACATTACACAACATTTACAGCTATGCGATGCATTTTTGGAAAGTGTTCACCAGATGGTGTGCTGGCAAAATAAACAGTACAATGCTGTGTTGTCTACGTGACATTGTATACACAACGAAGTAGAAACATGTTTAGCTTATGTTCATCTCTAAAAAATCCAATTGGCTGTCTTTAAATATCAAATCTCTAATTACACACTAAAATTACATACATAAACTATGTAGATACATTGATGTGACTTGCATGTATGGTTGCTATCTATACCCATTAAAAACCTTCATCTGCGAGCATAGATGTGAGTAACCCGAAATTATGTCCTGCAGAGGTGCTGGCAGTAGGGCTTGTGGTTGGTGGTACTTGTCCTTGTGGGAATCTTTGTTCGGCATGTCTCCCCATATACCCATAGTGGCACGCAACACCACCTGGTCTATTTAATTTTGTGCAATCGTTAGAGTGCGTTCGTCGGAAATCTGCCTTAGTTTTCTGTCCAAATGTTTCACATATACACTGATGTCATCTCCTACTGCGTCACTTTGGCTGCCAACTTGTTTTATGGTCATCGCCATGAGCAGGTCGTTCTCACTAGCTTCCCATTCTGACTGCTGAAGTCGGGTCTTTGACTGCCGCTTCTTTCTCTTACATGTGGACTCTTCCACTTCCTCGTCAGATGCGAGTGTGACCCCTCTGACAGTTGCGAGTAACCGGGAGTCGAAGCAGTGTTTTGGTCCGACTCTTCGTCCCTCTCCCAAATGTCGCCGTTGTTTACGTGTTCCAGTGTCCCAACACCAATATGAACGAAAGACGGAATGTTTGGAATGTGGAATATTAGTGAATCTGCAGTGTTTACATCCGCTCCAGAGAAAACGTTGCATTGCTAACGATTTGAAAGACCGTCTTCTAATATTTAAAATAAAGAACTATCACACAAATGCTGAGTTGTACGTCATAACGCATATTGAACTCGCCTGCCCAAATCTTGACACGGAGAACATTGGGAATCTGCGAGTCAAAGGGAAGGGCCGTGGAAGTACATGGAAAGGTGTCAACAGTGGCCCCCGGTGTATCGAGTGCAACCGGCTGTGGGGGCACTGCACTGCCTGGCTCAGCCGCTGCTGGCAGAAATGAGACAGCATGTCTCCACTCCACACCTGGCACTTCCGCTGAAACAACTTGTGCGGTGCTGCCCAGGGCAGCCGGCGGCAGGAGTGGGATGCAAAGAATGCACCATGGAATGAATTTCCCCCAATTTTCTCTCGGGAGGCAATCACACGACATTCAATGTCCCGCTCCCAGGCACTGCGCGATATGACAGGTCCATACGCGTCGTTCACCAAAGCCCGAAGACCTGGCGCATCTTCAAAATTCTGTGGCACGGCACACTGCGGAGGGGGACGACCCATCGATACAGATGGAGACTAGGAGGCAGCCGGGGGTGGCAATGTACAAGGCGGATCCACCACAGACGGGGCGGCAGGACCCGGAGTCGGCGTGGGGTCAGGAGCAGCCATTGTGGCCCGAGCATGTAAATAGCGTATTGACTTCGTGCAAGAATAAGGGATACAGAGTGCAGGACTTGTCTTGTAGCTTGTTTACAAAATGGGCGTGACCAACCAGCTTCCCTGACAACAACAACAATTGTCGAGCTGAAGTATCGAACAAAGTCGCATATAATTACATGAACATCGATGTCTGAATCACTTTCTTCGATATCACTGTCATCCCAGACACGTTGACAAACTTCTTCTGCAGTCAAACGCCTAGGACCAGCAGATGCCATTTTGTTCTCTAAAAAACTGGAGCAGCTTGGGAAAATGCGTGAAACTCTGATAAGTCGAATAGCAACATACACTAGAAATACCCACAATGCATTCTTAATATGTTAATGAGACTCACAGAGTGCGCCTCTGGAATAGATGAAACTATGACTCTAATCTTTTTGGGCGGGTTTGGCTGACTTGAGGAGTCGGAACTCGGGCGGGTTTGGCCGACTTGAGGTCTAAAGTGTTTTAAAGAATATATTACAGTAATTAGAATATATACATCACACATAAAAATTATACATGGCAGCCCCTTTGGTGCAAATGTAATTCCTGTCACAACATTTGCTGCATTGATGAAGTGCCTGTCTAGGAAATGTAGTTTGTACATGCGCGAATGATAACCACAATGTATACATCGGAGTGATTGCTTCCAGCAGAGACCAATCTGTTGTTAATGGAGTATTTGAAATTGTGGAGAAGTGCACGTCTTCGTGTTCGGTGTAACATTTGTTCCACATCTCAGCAGTGTTTTCCATATTTTTTCACATTTAGCAGACGCATCTCGGAAACTGCCTGACTTTCTTCTGACTGAGGGTAGCCGTGTGTTAAATCCAGGCATCTGTCTGGCCGTGGTCATAGAATCTTGATATTTCCACATTTCCATGCCAAATTGTGTCAACAAGTCGGCTTTAATCTTCATTAATGTTCTGTATTTGTGGTCTTAATATAATTATAATGCTATATATAAGATATATCATGACTACAGTTGTATGAAAATTAACAAATAGTTCAACAGATACAGTAATCAGAGTCTACAATAACAATGCTCACCCCAACACTGCTCTGGAGGCTCATTATGATATGACTTCCTTTTGGCCGGCTTGGCAGGTGACTTCAGTTATCAGAGCCTGTCCATGACAGCTATAACTGGTCTTGAGATTTGTGGAATTGTACCAAACATTGATGCTTATGTTAAGCGTGGCTTCTCCTGGCAGACTATGCAGTGTTAGTCTCTTTTGTTTTCTATCTTCTCCTGTGTAAGTCGTCCATGATTGCTTGCATGGTGACAGTTGTTTGCAGTTCTCTGTAATCCTGTGCGGCTAGGTGATGGTGTGTCCATTGCAGCTAGAATGTGACGGATCGTTGTGGTCCATATTGTCAAATCCTGTAGACCAACGTGAAGTGGGAACATTGTGGGGGAGAATGATGCTTTCATGATGTGACGAAATTGTGTTTGAGACAGGTGTGTTTTATCGGATTGTCCTGTGTCTCCAGACCTGCTGGCATTGCATCTTGTATACCACGCGATACTAACACATCACCGTCTGTAGCCACATACTTGAATACGACATTGATCCAGTTGTCATTCGTACTAATGCTAAGACAGACACGCTGTAGTATGGAGGCATGCTGTGAATACTGCTCGAGTAGACATGTGATTTCACTGTGTGCACAATAAGCAGTGACATATTTAGATGTCACATGCCGTGCATAATTAAGGTGGAGGTAGCAATGAAATAACTCACAATTAAATCCAATAACTATAAAGACAAATTTATTACATAGTAAACTTCTACCCTCACAAAGTCCATATATAAATCCACTAGGTACAGTGTTAATATATTCCCTGAATACCCTGCAGGCTCTCCTCCTGCCCACCAACACCCTGCAGGCTCTCCTCCTGCCCACCAACACTCTGCAGGCTCTCCTCCTGCCCACCAACACTCTGCAGGCTCTCCTCCTGCCCACCAACTCCTTCATTTTTTGTTCTACCATTCTCTATAACGAAAAATGAAGGACTACAGAATTTAAACCAGCCAATGGGGGACTTCATCCTTCTTGCCAAGTACACCAAGACAAAGCTATCTACTGGACTACTGATCATTAATAATGTGTTCTTCCAACATCCTTTGGAGATAGCTAATTAACAAATAACCACCCTTATCTGGCTGATCACAGAGGGCAAGGGCTACTGTTTGTTTAAGCGCTGCCCACTGGCATGTTGCATCACTTAAACCATCACCCCCTCTAGCATCCAGTGGATAATGTACATTCATAATAATATACAATCATATTATTATACAGTCTGATAAGCCCCACCACATCAGCATTAAGGTATTGCTATTGTCAACAACTGACTTGCACGCGCACTGAAACGTCAACCGGAATAAAATTTATTTTATCCGGTTGACGAAGGACTTGTCATCTGCGTTCTGACGGGTCCCCCAGTCTTCTACGATGATTGCAGCGTTCATCCCATAATAATGTACTGACTTGGTCGAGAGTTTACATTCGTAGAGGGACAGCACACATCGTTTGGTGAAACTGTTCCAGGTGTAGCACATGCCAGAGTCTATCAGTCCTGGTTGATGGCGGTTCGCATAAAAAGACCGTTGTGATCTGCCCAGCCTCCTCCTGTCGGCCATAATAGACTTTCTGAACGCCATCTCATTGCTTAGTTATACTGCAACAGTTCTGCCCCTTTTCCCAACTATCTCAACAATTTGAAATATGTGGCAAAGAAGTTTTTCAACTCATTCAGGCCAGCCATGTCACTTTGCCATGTGCTTTCACTGCAAGTCCTACCCTAATTTTTTATATCTTGCTTTGCCTTCGCCTATTGAAGACAATAATGTGCGCCAAGGTTACCTCGTTGAGCAGAATTCCTGCCTCCTGCCAACAGTCGGGTGTAGCGTTTCGGAGTACCTTCTCCTGTCGATTACTGATGTCATTTAAATACAGTGAACGTTTCACTGCATCATGGCTAGATGGTAGAATCTGGGAGTTGTTTCGCTTTGCTTGGTACAGTGTCCTGTGCACATGGGCTGATACCTCCGACTCCAACTTGATGTCACAGAGTTTGTGAAATTAATTCGCCATCACTTGTCCATCCTTGTTGCCACTTTCAATATCATCTCCTTCCAAGATCATTGCACACTTCTTGACAGTGTGGCCAACTTTGATGGCAAGTGATGGTATCTTATACGTATGGCTGCGCTCATCAAACCCACATACTTCAAGAACAGCCGTAACAACATCTTTGAAATTCTTAGCATCGGTGAATGCCTTCAATGATGTATTAGGTTTGTCGTTTGTTTTCTAAGCAGTATCAGTAGTCGACCCATTTCTCTCAGCTTTGTTTGCACATGATTGTGCTGATCCTCATCGTGGCCAACTTTGGAATATTCCTGTTTGGTGAACTCAAAAATGAGCGGATCACTTAAATCTTACTTGATACTTGATTAAATCTTATAATAGGACATGTTTCATAGGTGCAAGTATTTCGTTCAACACAGTAGTTGAGCCTGCAAGTGCTCGCATCAGAAGAAGACTTTTGTGAGCCATTCACTCGTGACCCTTCAGTGTTTTAATTTCACTCATCTTGTCACCCGTGGGCTTCAGTGGACACTGATGTTTCCAGAGATCTTTATGGATGTAGTATCCATAGCAGTACATGCAGGGGCCATAGTCGTTGGGATTTGCTTCTTCAGCTGGTCTGTATGTTACTAAGAGGTTGCCCTTTTATTCCCGTAGTACCTCACAATTGTGCTTGCGGCTTCCGATGTTCCTAAGTTTACATAAAAGTTTTCTTCTCTTTACTGAGTCTTTCTCGAGCATTAATTCAAGTATCTGGATCATCTCTAAGTTTCGGGGCAATTTTGTCTGAGGTGTTTCACACCCGTAAAGGCAATAATCTTGATGGGCGTGAGAAATATTTTCACACTAGTTCCAACGGAAACACATCTCGGAAGAAATATGTGGCCGCGTTGCTTGCGCTTGTCCACAACTCATCATTCGGCTCTATCCTTTCCAAGTGGATATCATCCTCGGTCCACACCACAAAGTCACAGTAGTCTTTCTGACAGACTGCCAACAGACTGCTATCTACATTTGTAACTGGTAGTCTAGTTGTTTTCCAGTTTTTGGTAGAACCGTTGTCCCACTGCGACGATGGCAAATTTGCCTGACTTCGTCAGACTGGAACTTACGTAATATCTGGGGAATACCATGGCAGAGGATTCTCCCTGGCACTGTTTTTGTGTTGCCAGACGAATCTACTGTTGTAAAAACCATTGCATCTGCTGCACATCTTTGGTGTATCGTCTGAACTGTTGGTACATCGGTCCATTTGGACCCTCCCCACTGGCATCTGACTTTCAGGGCCGCGATTCCATACGCGTTTGCATTCACCAACTCTGGTGGTGACAAAATTAACAAGCTGCAGTGTTGTTGATCTGTCGACTCATGCACATTACACAACATTTACAGCTATGCGATGCATTTTTGGAAAGTGTTCACCAGATGGTGTGCTGGCAAAATAAACAGTACAATGCTGTGTTGTCTACGTGACATTGTATACACAACGAAGTAGAAACATGTTTAGCTTATGTTCATCTCTAAAAAATCCAATTGGCTGTCTTTAAATATCAAATCTCTAATTACACACTAAAATTACATACATAAACTATGTAGATACATTGATGTGACTTGCATGTATGGTTGCTATCTATACCCATTAAAAACCTTCATCTGCGAGCATAGATGTGAGTAACCCGAAATTATGTCCTGCAGAGGTGCTGGCAGTAGGGCTTGTGGTTGGTGGTACTTGTCCTTGTGGGAATCTTTGTTCGGCATGTCTCCCCATATACCCATAGTGGCACGCAACACCACCTGGTCTATTTAATTTTGTGCAATCGTTAGAGTGCGTTCGTCGGAAATCTGCCTTAGTTTTCTGTCCAAATGTTTCACATATACACTGATGTCATCTCCTACTGCGTCACTTTGGCTGCCAACTTGTTTTATGGTCATCGCCATGAGCAGGTCGTTCTCACTAGCTTCCCATTCTGACTGCTGAAGTCGGGTCTTTGACTGCCGCTTCTTTCTCTTACATGTGGACTCTTCCACTTCCTCGTCAGATGCGAGTGTGACCCCTCTGACAGTTGCGAGTAACCGGGAGTCGAAGCAGTGTTTTGGTCCGACTCTTCGTCCCTCTCCCAAATGTCGCCGTTGTTTACGTGTTCCAGTGTCCCAACACCAATATGAACGAAAGACGGAATGTTTGGAATGTGGAATATTAGTGAATCTGCAGTGTTTACATCCGCTCCAGAGAAAACGTTGCATTGCTAACGATTTGAAAGACCGTCTTCTAATATTTAAAATAAAGAACTATCACACAAATGCTGAGTTGTACGTCATAACGCATATTGAACTCGCCTGCCCAAATCTTGACACGGAGAACATTGGGAATCTGCGAGTCAAAGGGAAGGGCCGTGGAAGTACATGGAAAGGTGTCAACAGTGGCCCCCGGTGTATCGAGTGCAACCGGCTGTGGGGGCACTGCACTGCCTGGCTCAGCCGCTGCTGGCAGAAATGAGACAGCATGTCTCCACTCCACACCTGGCACTTCCGCTGAAACAACTTGTGCGGTGCTGCCCAGGGCAGCCGGCGGCAGGAGTGGGATGCAAAGAATGCACCATGGAATGAATTTCCCCCAATTTTCTCTCGGGAGGCAATCACACGACATTCAATGTCCCGCTCCCAGGCACTGCGCGATATGACAGGTCCATACGCGTCGTTCACCAAAGCCCGAAGACCTGGCGCATCTTCAAAATTCTGTGGCACGGCACACTGCGGAGGGGGACGACCCATCGATACAGATGGAGACTAGGAGGCAGCCGGGGGTGGCAATGTACAAGGCGGATCCACCACAGACGGGGCGGCAGGACCCGGAGTCGGCGTGGGGTCAGGAGCAGCCATTGTGGCCCGAGCATGTAAATAGCGTATTGACTTCGTGCAAGAATAAGGGATACAGAGTGCAGGACTTGTCTTGTAGCTTGTTTACAAAATGGGCGTGACCAACCAGCTTCCCTGACAACAACAACAATTGTCGAGCTGAAGTATCGAACAAAGTCGCATATAATTACATGAACATCGATGTCTGAATCACTTTCTTCGATATCACTGTCATCCCAGACACGTTGACAAACTTCTTCTGCAGTCAAACGCCTAGGACCAGCAGATGCCATTTTGTTCTCTAAAAAACTGGAGCAGCTTGGGAAAATGCGTGAAACTCTGATAAGTCGAATAGCAACATACACTAGAAATACCCACAATGCATTCTTAATATGTTAATGAGACTCACAGAGTGCGCCTCTGGAATAGATGAAACTATGACTCTAATCTTTTTGGGCGGGTTTGGCTGACTTGAGGAGTCGGAACTCGGGCGGGTTTGGCCGACTTGAGGTCTAAAGTGTTTTAAAGAATATATTACAGTAATTAGAATATATACATCACACATAAAAATTATACATGGCAGCCCCTTTGGTGCAAATGTAATTCCTGTCACAACATTTGCTGCATTGATGAAGTGCCTGTCTAGGAAATGTAGTTTGTACATGCGCGAATGATAACCACAATGTATACATCGGAGTGATTGCTTCCAGCAGAGACCAATCTGTTGTTAATGGAGTATTTGAAATTGTGGAGAAGTGCACGTCTTCGTGTTCGGTGTAACATTTGTTCCACATCTCAGCAGTGTTTTCCATATTTTTTCACATTTAGCAGACGCATCTCGGAAACTGCCTGACTTTCTTCTGACTGAGGGTAGCCGTGTGTTAAATCCAGGCATCTGTCTGGCCGTGGTCATAGAATCTTGATATTTCCACATTTCCATGCCAAATTGTGTCAACAAGTCGGCTTTAATCTTCATTAATGTTCTGTATTTGTGGTCTTAATATAATTATAATGCTATATATAAGATATATCATGACTACAGTTGTATGAAAATTAACAAATAGTTCAACAGATACAGTAATCAGAGTCTACAATAACAATGCTCACCCCAACACTGCTCTGGAGGCTCATTATGATATGACTTCCTTTTGGCCGGCTTGGCAGGTGACTTCAGTTATCAGAGCCTGTCCATGACAGCTATAACTGGTCTTGAGATTTGTGGAATTGTACCAAACATTGATGCTTATGTTAAGCGTGGCTTCTCCTGGCAGACTATGCAGTGTTAGTCTCTTTTGTTTTCTATCTTCTCCTGTGTAAGTCGTCCATGATTGCTTGCATGGTGACAGTTGTTTGCAGTTCTCTGTAATCCTGTGCGGCTAGGTGATGGTGTGTCCATTGCAGCTAGAATGTGACGGATCGTTGTGGTCCATATTGTCAAATCCTGTAGACCAACGTGAAGTGGGAACATTGTGGGGGAGAATGATGCTTTCATGATGTGACGAAATTGTGTTTGAGACAGGTGTGTTTTATCGGATTGTCCTGTGTCTCCAGACCTGCTGGCATTGCATCTTGTATACCACGCGATACTAACACATCACCGTCTGTAGCCACATACTTGAATACGACATTGATCCAGTTGTCATTCGTACTAATGCTAAGACAGACACGCTGTAGTATGGAGGCATGCTGTGAATACTGCTCGAGTAGACATGTGATTTCACTGTGTGCACAATAAGCAGTGACATATTTAGATGTCACATGCCGTGCATAATTAAGGTGGAGGTAGCAATGAAATAACTCACAATTAAATCCAATAACTATAAAGACAAATTTATTACATAGTAAACTTCTACCCTCACAAAGTCCATATATAAATCCACTAGGTACAGTGTTAATATATTCCCTGAATACCCTGCAGGCTCTCCTCCTGCCCACCAACACCCTGCAGGCTCTCCTCCTGCCCACCAACACTCTGCAGGCTCTCCTCCTGCCCACCAACACTCTGCAGGCTCTCCTCCTGCCCACCAACTCCTTCATTTTTTGTTCTACCATTCTCTATAACGAAAAATGAAGGACTACAGAATTTAAACCAGCCAATGGGGGACTTCATCCTTCTTGCCAAGTACACCAAGACAAAGCTATCTACTGGACTACTGATCATTAATAATGTGTTCTTCCAACATCCTTTGGAGATAGCTAATTAACAAATAACCACCCTTATCTGGCTGATCACAGAGGGCAAGGGCTACTGTTTGTTTAAGCGCTGCCCACTGGCATGTTGCATCACTTAAACCATCACCCCCTCTAGCATCCAGTGGATAATGTACATTCATAATAATATACAATCATATTATTATACAGTCTGATAAGCCCCACCACATCAGCATTAAGGTATTGCTATTGTCAACAACTGACTTGCACGCGCACTGAAACGTCAACCGGAATAAAATTTATTTTATCCGGTTGACGAAGGACTTGTCATCTGCGTTCTGACGGGTCCCCCAGTCTTCTACGATGATTGCAGCGTTCATCCCATAATAATGTACTGACTTGGTCGAGAGTTTACATTCGTAGAGGGACAGCACACATCGTTTGGTGAAACTGTTCCAGGTGTAGCACATGCCAGAGTCTATCAGTCCTGGTTGATGGCGGTTCGCATAAAAAGACCGTTGTGATCTGCCCAGCCTCCTCCTGTCGGCCATAATAGACTTTCTGAACGCCATCTCATTGCTTAGTTATACTGCAACAGTTCTGCCCCTTTTCCCAACTATCTCAACAATTTGAAATATGTGGCAAAGAAGTTTTTCAACTCATTCAGGCCAGCCATGTCACTTTGCCATGTGCTTTCACTGCAAGTCCTACCCTAATTTTTTATATCTTGCTTTGCCTTCGCCTATTGAAGACAATAATGTGCGCCAAGGTTACCTCGTTGAGCAGAATTCCTGCCTCCTGCCAACAGTCGGGTGTAGCGTTTCGGAGTACCTTCTCCTGTCGATTACTGATGTCATTTAAATACAGTGAACGTTTCACTGCATCATGGCTAGATGGTAGAATCTGGGAGTTGTTTCGCTTTGCTTGGTACAGTGTCCTGTGCACATGGGCTGATACCTCCGACTCCAACTTGATGTCACAGAGTTTGTGAAATTAATTCGCCATCACTTGTCCATCCTTGTTGCCACTTTCAATATCATCTCCTTCCAAGATCATTGCACACTTCTTGACAGTGTGGCCAACTTTGATGGCAAGTGATGGTATCTTATACGTATGGCTGCGCTCATCAAACCCACATACTTCAAGAACAGCCGTAACAACATCTTTGAAATTCTTAGCATCGGTGAATGCCTTCAATGATGTATTAGGTTTGTCGTTTGTTTTCTAAGCAGTATCAGTAGTCGACCCATTTCTCTCAGCTTTGTTTGCACATGATTGTGCTGATCCTCATCGTGGCCAACTTTGGAATATTCCTGTTTGGTGAACTCAAAAATGAGCGGATCACTTAAATCTTACTTGATACTTGATTAAATCTTATAATAGGACATGTTTCATAGGTGCAAGTATTTCGTTCAACACAGTAGTTGAGCCTGCAAGTGCTCGCATCAGAAGAAGACTTTTGTGAGCCATTCACTCGTGACCCTTCAGTGTTTTAATTTCACTCATCTTGTCACCCGTGGGCTTCAGTGGACACTGATGTTTCCAGAGATCTTTATGGATGTAGTATCCATAGCAGTACATGCAGGGGCCATAGTCGTTGGGATTTGCTTCTTCAGCTGGTCTGTATGTTACTAAGAGGTTGCCCTTTTATTCCCGTAGTACCTCACAATTGTGCTTGCGGCTTCCGATGTTCCTAAGTTTACATAAAAGTTTTCTTCTCTTTACTGAGTCTTTCTCGAGCATTAATTCAAGTATCTGGATCATCTCTAAGTTTCGGGGCAATTTTGTCTGAGGTGTTTCACACCCGTAAAGGCAATAATCTTGATGGGCGTGAGAAATATTTTCACACTAGTTCCAACGGAAACACATCTCGGAAGAAATATGTGGCCGCGTTGCTTGCGCTTGTCCACAACTCATCATTCGGCTCTATCCTTTCCAAGTGGATATCATCCTCGGTCCACACCACAAAGTCACAGTAGTCTTTCTGACAGACTGCCAACAGACTGCTATCTACATTTGTAACTGGTAGTCTAGTTGTTTTCCAGTTTTTGGTAGAACCGTTGTCCCACTGCGACGATGGCAAATTTGCCTGACTTCGTCAGACTGGAACTTACGTAATATCTGGGGAATACCATGGCAGTGGATTCTCCCTGGCACTGTTTTTGTGTTGCCAGACGAATCTACTGTTGTAAAAACCACTGCATCTGCTGCACATCTTTGGTGTATCGTCTGAACTGTTGGTACATCGGTCCATTTGGACCCTCCCCACTGGCATCTGACTTTCAGGGTCGCGATTCTATACGCGTTTGCATTCACCAACTCTGGTGGTGACAAAATTAACAAGCTGCAGTGTTGTTGATCTGTCGACTCCTGCACATTACACAACATTTACAGCTATGCGATGCATTTTTGGAAAGTGTTCACCAGATGGTGCGCTGGCAAAATAAACAGTACAATAATCCAATTGGCTGTCTTTAAATATAAAATCTCTAATTACATACTAAGATTACATACATAAACTATGTAGATACATTGATGTGACTTGCATGCATGGTTGCTATCTATACCCATTAAAAACCTTCATCTGCGAGCATAGATGTGAATAACCCGAAATTATGTCCTGCAGAGGTGCTGGCGGTAGGGCTTGTGGTTGGTGGTACTTGTCCTTGTGGGAATCTTTGCTTGGCATGTCTCCCCATATACCCATGGTGGCACGCAACTGACACTTGTGGATGTGGCACTACTGCACATCTCCCCCCCCCCCCCCGTTGAACTTAAAGCACGGTCTGGAGGCCTGGGGTCTGCTGGCCATGAAAGGGGACCCAGTAGACGGCCGGCAACCAGTCTGTAAATGAGATGCTTTCATCCAAAGCTCCCAGCTGATAGTCCCAGGCCTACCCCCACCGACACCTCATGGTCCTAAAGGCTTCGTCATACGACTGCCAGTTACCACCCTCTTCTGCGAGACCCCTCACGACCTCAGTGTATTTTGACTGCAGATGACAGGTTGGCTGGCTGCAAGAGATAGACTGACATGTATAGCTGAAAGGCCTGCCCCCACTGCTTAAAAGACAAAACAGCATCCTTCGGCTTGGCCGGGGACACGCAGAACGTGGAGTTGCCGACACCTTTGTGTATAGACAAAGTATAGTGTTGTTGCTGGGCTAAGGTAGGCTTGAGGAAGAGGGACAGGTCAATGAACTCGCCTGCCCAAATCTTGGCACAGAGAACATCGGGAATCTGTGAGTCAATGGGAAGGGCAGTGGAGGTACACGAAGGAATTAAGTTCTGCGTGACCTCGGACATCGACCCTGAATCGTTACCTGGAAAGAAGGTGTCAACAGTGGCCCACGGTGTATCAAATGCAACTGGCTGTGGGGGCACCGCACTGCCTGGCTCGGCCGCTGCTGACGGTCTCCCCTCCACACTTGGCACTTCCGCTGAAACAGATGTCACAGGTGTCATCTCAACCTGACTTGATGGATTTTCTTGTGTGTCTTCGTCAGTGTCTACTGAAGCTTGACTCGAATTAGGTGATGTCTGAAAACTTTTAAGTGACAATGTATCATTTTTGTTATTGAGGTACCTGCTTCAGCAGAAGACTGGCGTAAAGTTGCAGATGACTTTGAATTGAAGTGGAACTATCCTTGCTGCATTGGAGCCATAGACGGCAAACATGTAGCAATCAAACAACCACCCGGCAGTGGTTCCAAATACTTCAATTACAAACATTTCTAGCCTGATATGTATATATTTTAATTGTCAAATTATAATTATTTGCTTGTATGGTGTCTGCACATGCACATTCCTTTTGAAAGTTAATTGTTTAAATAATATAACAGAATTAAATTGTACCATTTATTTGAAGAAGTTCTTCGTGTTTGAAACATTCTTTGCGTTTAGCGATGTCGACTTCCTTGTTTGACTTGTGTCCGGTAAGCGAATGGCTTGCCATATACTCAGTGGAGAAGAGGGCGCGTAACATATCGTTGACAAACTTCTGAAGGGTCGCTCTTGAACATCTTTGGATGACCCACTTCTTGATAGGGAACTGCAAAGGGTAGTTATCGTAGCTCTGTATGTGTTAGCGAAGTTGTAGACACATAGAAGATTGAGAAAGCTTGGGCACCATGGATACTTTTCTTTTCAGAAACTATATATATATGCATAAAGTACACATTTCAGTTAATTAAGTTAATTATCATTTAATTACCTCTGGATTATTATGAATTTGCATATGTGGCTTAATTAATCGCCTATGCATACACATACTGGGTGCATGCATGACTGCATTAATGGAACCATGTATTATATTGCGTTCTGAACCTGGAATGACAGATGAAGGATAATTATTATTATGTAAGGTAGTAATAATACATGTAATAATAATTCAAGATAATATAAAATCAAGCAGATGTATGTATCTAAGGCATAGCCTTTCTAGTTACCTGGATATCAGTGACCACAGCCCCCATTGCATAAGTGTGGATTACACTGGCTGCATTCCCATCGAAGAGGTGTCTGGTTGGTCCCCTTCTTAGTATCGGCTCGTCCTTCATAGCTTAGCGTCTGGCCACCTTGGATACTAGTAGTGATCCCCATGGTAAAGTTGTAAGTGCTTTCTAATAGTTCTGACCTGTACACCCAGTTTTATAGACAAATTGAGTCATCCCAGTTCAATAGAGAGGATCAGAAGGAAGCCTGGAATGTATGGCTTCTTTGATTGTGGAAGAATCCAACAGGAAGCCTTGAATACATGGCTTCTTCCTTTTCAATTGCAATAAAGAAGATCAAAGATGATCCCATGATTAACAGTAATTACAGGATCAACCTCTTCATCAACTATTAACTTTCAATTATGGTATTTTATTTGGCTGGCACAGAGAGTCATAATTGCAATTAGGTTTATTCATTTTAATAAATTACCAATAATGATAAATATTTCCACATAAAAAACAAATGATCTTGCACATACTCCCTTAACAATTATTTATTAAAAAAGGAGGCAGAACACCAGATTTCGAAAAAGCGAAGGGGCAAAAGACCGGAGGGGCAAATGACCAGGTGGCAAGTGTCCTAGGGACAAAAGACCCGGACCCTGGCGAACGCAGCTGAAAGTCTCTGAACTACATAGTCTAAGTAGACATGAAACACATAATCTTCTTAGCGCTAAGTAAACGTTCGTAGTCGCTAAGAAGGCTTCAAGAAACCGGCCCCTGGCAACCAGCCAGAGCCGTCACCATACTCAAGTTTCTTTTGATAGCGATCTCTAAAGTAATGCAATGTGGGCACATATGTTGCTGTAGGCTGCATTGACGTCTGAACCAAACCTGTCTCGCCTCATCCTCTCGTCGAGGTAGCTGGGAAGCTGTTCGGATGAAACCCCTTTCATTCCCTTGAATTTCTGCTTTGCCTTGGCCCAGTAACTATAGATTGAGTGAACGCCCGAGGCTGGATCAACAAAATTGTTGCTGTGGTTGACTGTGGCGTAGGTGTAGTTGTTGTGCTGGCTCAGTTGTTGGTAGGCAGCCTACTGGTCGCTGTGGTTGACTGTGGCATAGGTGTAGTTGTTGTGTTGGCTCAGTTGTTGGTAGGCAGCCCACTGGTCACTGTGGATGACTGTGGCGTAGGTGTAGTTGTTGTGCTGGCTCAGTTGTTGGTAGGCAGCCTACTGGTCGCTGTGGTTGACTGTGGCATAGGTGTAGTTGTTGTGCTGGCTCAGTTGTTGGTAGGCAGCCTACTGGTCGCTGTGGTTGACTGTGGCGTAGGTGTAGTTGTTGTGCTAGCTCAGTTGTTGGTAGGCAGCCCACTGGTCGCTGTGGTTGACTGTGGCATAGGTGTAGTTGTTGTGTTGGCTGAGTTGTTGGTAGGCAGCCCACTGGTCGCTGTGGATGACTGTGGCGTAGGTGTAGTTGTTGTGCTGGCTCAGTTGTTGGTAGGCAGCCCACTGGTCGCTGTGGTTAACTGTGGCGTAGGTGTAGTTGTTGTGCTGGCTCAGTTGTTGGTAGGCAGCCCACTGGTCGGTGTGGTTGACTGTGGCATAGGTGTAGTTGTTGTGCTGACTCAGTTGTTGGTAGGCAGCCCACTGGTCGCTGTGGTTGACTGTGGCATATGAGTAGTTGTTGTGCTGACTCAGTTGTTGGTAGGCAGCCCACTGGTCGCTGTGGTTGACTGTGGCGTAGGTGTAGTTGTTGTGCTGGCTCAGTTGTTGGTAGGCAGCCCACTGGTCGCTGTGGTTGACTATGGCGTAGGTGTAGTTGTTGTGCTGACTCAGTTGTTGGTAGGCAGCTCACTGGTTGCTGTGGATGATCGATCCGGGCAGCACGACACGTTCAATGATGGGAATCAGCATCACTGCTCGTCGGTCTTGCACGAGCTGCATGTAGCCCACTCCAGGCGTAGTCGAAGTACCGACGAGGCCAAATACCCACTGGTTGGCGGCAGGGGCGCGACCATGATGATACTTCGGCATGTGTCGGAAGATCACGTTAGCACCACCGAGAGCTACCGGGTTGTTGATCAGATGTGCAGAGCAGACTTCACTCAGAAAGAGGAAATGTTGCTGTACACACTGACGAGACACGCCAAGTGTTTCTGCAGCCTTCTTCACTGGCGAGTTCTGGGCCCACAGATAGACCACGTGGGTGTACTTCTGCAGCGGTACGCGGGTTTTGGCAAGGAAACTGCCCTCCCTCAGGATCGATGCATATGATGGAAGGAACATTTGACTAGTTGGCAAGGGACTGGATGAGGTCTGTGGAAAGGGACCAGGGAACATTTGGGGAATACATGTGGTTGCAGCTGCTGGAAAAGTGTTTCCATCTATGCCTGAAATGGATGTTGCTGATTAGATGTTGTTCTATGTACCTTGTCCTGGCATCCAACGTCTCCAAAGTTTCACCTACATAAGTGACATAGCTGGCACACCCCCAAGATACCTTTGCCTTTTTATTTTCGTTTCTATCAGTAATTGATTTGGCGAGCCCTTGGATAACCAAATATCCCTCCTCCTCTCTTTTCTTTTTTAACAACTTTATTCTCAGTTTAATTGGCAACTTAGTTGACTTTGGCATTGGTGTCGGACTAAGAGGCCACAACTTTTGTCAGATGTGCCATCTCAACCTGACTTGATGGATTTTCTTGTATGTCTTCGTCAGTGTCTACAGAAGCTTGACTCGAATTAGGTGATGTCTGAAAACTTTTAAGTGACAATGTATCATTTTTGTTATTGAGGTACCTGCTTCAGCAGAAAGCTGGTGTAAAGTTGCAGATGACTTTGAATTGAAGTGGAACTATCCTTGCTGCATTGGAGCCATAGATGGCAAACATGTAGCAATCAAACAACCACCCGGCAGTGGTTCCAAATAAACTACAAACATTTCTTCAGTGTTTTGCTTGTAGGACTCTAACTACAAATTCCTATATGTCAATGTTGGTGCAGCTGGGCGTGATGGCGATGCTGAGGTATTTTCCAGCTCATCGCTAAAGAAAGCATTGGATGAGAATACACTTAACGTACCTCCCCCCTAACATTGGAAGGAACGAAGAGTAAAGTACATCATTAAGTAGGTGATGATGCCTTCCCCCTGAGGGTTGATATAATGACACCCTATCCTCACAGAAATCTAGATAGAGCAAAGCTGCTGATCTACAGTTACGGCCTGTCACGAGCTACACTTTTGGTGTACCATCAAACAGGTTTAGGGTGTTCCTAACTACTATCAATCTTGGACCCGATAAGGTGACTGATGTTATACTGGCTGCTTGTTGTTTGAGTGATTATTTAGTTGAAACAAACAGGCACACGTACATAAGTGTACAAGACACGGAGGACACAGAACATTACACTGTTGCTGGTACATGGAGAACTGACCCTGCATTAACAGGTCTGCCTTCCACCTCTCACAGACAAAGGAACTGTGCATCATGTTAACAAAATTCTTTTTGTCAGAATCTGGTGCTGTTCCATGTCAGGACCAAATGGTCTCGCTATAACTGTATGTACCCTTTTCAAGGAGAAGTTAACCTACTGATACCTTATTGAAACAATCATGTTAAAAAGGTTACATGAATGATCCCTGATCTCGTGACAGTACAAGAATATTGAATAGAAGTTGCATATTGACTACATAGTCACAGGAGTTGTAATACAAGTTATCTAGTCTTACATAAAATGACTTGATTTAATTCATGTTTATTAAAACAAATTTATGTCTACGTACAACATTCAGGGTGCATACAGTGTCTCTTCCACCCACAAAAGGAGCAAGAAACTGCAGTCTCTCTATGGTCCACACCGTTCTCTTTGTCACTTGCTTGCAAATCCACAAACTACCCCAAAGGTAGTAATGATAATTGCTTATTAAACCTTACCACACATGGAAATTATTTGAACAAAATAAAAGCGCAAGGATAGACAGATAGGCAACAGCCTACTTATTCAGCTGTGTTCTCTGTTCAATAGACGTTCCAGGTCCCATAGCCACCAGACCCAGGCTTGGCTGCATATAATATCTGCTGTGGTTTAGTTCATTTTTGTAACTGGTGTGAGTGGTACTCGCAGTGAGCGGATTTATGATAATCTTGCGTTTAACTCAAGTGGATGTAGCGCCCCTAGTGACAGCCGGCTGCTCAGAGCCTCATTGTAGATTGTCACAAAAGATTGTCTTCGTTCATTTCTGGAACCTTAATACAGACAGTAAACACATTACAGTTTGCAAAATGGTTCTTCCAGAATGGAACCGGAGAAAGAAACTAATTAGACGAAGCTGTCTAATTGTACGACCTAGACATTAAAATGGGATAATAAAACAATATAATTTAATAGTAGGATCAATAAATTATATAAAAAGTAAGTTGGGTAAGCCAGAGCAAATGAAACCCAAGTTAAATATATGAAAAATACAAGTGGACGCACGAATTGTGTTCAAGGCTGCACTCCCAATGTAACAGTTGTCTAAACTAACAACATCAGTAATACTTACGATCATTGGCATCATTTGGGTTGTCACCACCAGTGCATGAATCAGATTCACAGCATAAGTTCAAAGGCCCTCTTCTTCCTCTTCCCCTTCCAGTTGAATGCCATGGCACATCTGTCTGTGAGGAGAGACTTCATGATGCGCCGGGTGCACTCTTTTACTGAGCTTCCCCCGATCATGCTCACAGTGGTGACGTAAACACACATTGGTGACGTAAACACACATTGGTGACGTAAACATTAGCAGTAATATCAGAATTGTAAGACTCAATATGTCATTCTAATTAAGTTTAAAGTAATGAACGGCGAAGATAATTTAACAAAATAAGCACAATCTTTTAAATAATCACTGATACATGTGATCATAAAAGTGACACAAATTAACAAATTCAGATATGTGTGATGATATTACAAAGTTACGTATGTACACAACTTGATTATTGTATTTCTAGATCTAAAATTTCGGCCCCATACATGCAAAACTGATGAAGATAAATACCATTTTGTAATTATGACCCCCAAGATTCTCACCCCTTTAAAAAAAAATCTAAATCCACAAACTACCCCAATGGTAATAATGATAATTTCTTATTAAAACTTATCACACATGGAAGTTATTGGAACAAAATAAAAGTGCAAAGATAGACAGATAGGCAACAACCTACCTATTCAGCCGTGTTCTCTGTTCAATAGACGTTCCAGGTCCCATAGCCACCAGACCCAGGCTTGGCTGCATATAATATCTGCTGTGGTTTAGTTCATTTTTGTAACTGGTGTGAGTGGTACTCGCAGTGAGCGGATTTATGATAATCTTGCGTTTAACTCAAGTGGACGTAGCGCCCCTAGTGACAGCCGGCTGCTTGGAGCCTCGTTGAAGATTGGCATAAAAGATTGTCTGCGTTCGTTTCTGGATCCTTAATACAAACAATAAACACATTACAGTTTCCAAAATGGTTCATCCAGAATGGAACCGGGGAAAGAAACTAATTAGACGATGAAGCTGTCTAATTGTACGACCTAGAACATATTAAAATGGGATAATAAAACAATATAATTTAATAGAAGGATAAATAAGTTATATAAAAAGTCAGTTGGGTAAGCCAGAGCAAATAAAATCCAAGTTAAATATATAATAAATACAAGAGGACGCACGAATTGTGTTCAAGGCTGCACTCCCGATGTAACAGTTGTCTAAACTAACAACATCAGTAATACTTAGGATCATTGGCATCATTTGGGTTATCACCACCAGTGCATGAATCAGATTCACAGCATAAGTTCAAAGGCCCTCTTCTTCCTCTTCCCCTTCCAGTTGAATGCCATGGCACATCTGTCTGTGATGAGAGACTTCATGATGCGCCGGGTGCACTCTTTTACTGAGCTTCCCCCGATCATGCTCACAGTGGTGACGTAAACACACATTGGTGACGTAAACTTTAGCAGTAATGTCAGAATTGTAAGACTCAATATGTCATTCTAATTAAGTTTAAAGTAATGAACGGCGAAGATAATTTAACAAAATAAGCACAATCTTTTAAATAATCACTGATACATGTGATCATAAAAGTGACACAAATTAACAAATTCAGATATGTGTGATGATATTACAAAGTTACGTATGTATACAACTTGATTATTGTATTTCTAGATCTAAAATTTCGGCCCCATACATGCAAAACTGATGAAGATAAATACCATTTTGTAATTATGACCCCCAAGATTCCCACCCCTTTAAAAAGAAATATAAATCCACAAACTACCCCAATGGTAATAATTATAATTTCTTATTAAACCTTATCACACATGGAAGTTATTGGAACAAAATAAAAGTGCAAAGATAGACAGATAGGCAACAACCTACCTATTCAGCCGTGTTCTCTGTTCAATAGACGTTCCAGGTCCCATAGCCACCAGACCCAGGCTTGGCTGCATATAATATCTGCTGTGGTTTAGTTCATTTTTGTAACTGGTGTGAGTGGTACTCGCAGTGAGCGGATTTATGATAATCTTGCGTTTAACTCAAGTGGATGTAGCGCCCCTAGTGACAGCCGGCTGCTCGGAGCCTCGTTGAAGATTGGCATAAAAGATTGTCTGCGTTCATTTCTGGATCCTTAATACAAACAATAAACACATTACAGTTTCCAAAATGGTTCATCCAGAATGGAACCGGGGAAAGAAACTAATTAGACGATGAAGCTGTCTAATTGTACGACCTAGAACATATTAAAATGAGATAATAAAACAATATAATTTAATAGAAGGATAAATAAGTTATATAAAAAGTAAGTTGGGTAAGCCAGAGCAAATTAAATCCAAGTTAAATATATAAAAAATACAAGAGGACGCACGAATTGTGTTCAAGGCTGCACTCCCGATGTAACAGTTGTCTAAACTAACAACCTCAGTAATACTTAGGATCATTGGCATCATTTGGGTTGTCACCACCAGTGCATGAATCAGATTCACAGCATAAGTTCAAAGGCCCTCTTCTCCCTCTTCTCCTTACAGTTGAATGCCATGGCACATCTGTCTGTCATTGGTGACGTAAACACACATTGGTGACGTAAACACACATTGGTGACGTAAACATTAGCAGTAATGTCAGAATTGTAAGACTCAATATGTCGTTCTAATTAAGTTTAAAATAATGAACGGCGAAGATAATTTAACAAAATAAGCACAATCTTTTAAATAATCACTGATACATGTGATCATAAAAGTGACACAAATTAACAAATTCAGATATGTGTGATGATATTACAAAGTTACGTATGTATACAACTTGATTATTGTATAGAAAAGGATTAGCAGTGATATTTCAAATTTTGACAGAACCTGTACATGACTGCCAAAGATAGTAGCTAAAAAAACAGTGAAATATTGGAATGAACGTGTCGGCTCCTACTAAAGTTATGATGCAGTACCATGAACATAACTACTGGTTATTTGTTGTAAACAAACACATTACTATGAATGATTATTAATGTGAACGTTGGCCAGTTTTCTAACCCAAGTACATGTTTATATAAGTAATACTCACAAAGCAGGCCTGCTCTGCAGGATCAGATGTTCGTCGAGCACATCTACTTCAGTGACAGTGGCCAGCGGTTAGTAAATATCGTCAGGCAGTTGGTGTGCAGGCAGCGGTGTGTCACTTCACTTCATTTGCTGGTCAAGCTTTAGGTTTATGGCCGCTTGACCATTGTGAAGTTCGCACAGGGAAGCTTTCACTTCCTCTCACTCAAAAGCTGTTGTAATTATAAGACAGGGAAAGTTGTCTGGTTGGTTTCATATTATGCCATCTATAGTGTCGGTGTGATTACACTAACACCTACTGATGGAATAGCAAACACGGCATTGCATCAAATAAATGTCCATGGTCTTCATTCGTTGAACTTCTTCCCCCCTCTTTCGGTTGAACATTGTAATTTCGCACAGCGTGTAGCGGACAAATTCAGCGTAGGAACTTGCGTTGACTATCACCTGTCTTCATAGCTGTGCCGACTTCATTTTGACATGGGCGAACAGGTTCTGGACATCTTCGCACAGGAGAAGCAGCTTCAACTTGTTCGACTTGTTGATGTCAATTGTCTGGAGTGCATCCGAAGAAGTGCTGTCTGTCCACATTACGTCATAAAGCTCCTCAAACGTCTTGCCGTGTCTCTTCTTCGTTTCACCTTCTTCCATCAACCCCTCACAGTGCAGAATCTTTGCACATTTCTTCAGAGAATAGCCGAGATTGAGGGCATGGCTAGGTGTTTTGTACTTTTGTGAAGGAGCATCATACCTTTTGACCTGCTGGACAACTTCAAGTGTTTCAACAAAGTTCTTCGGATCAGTGCAATCTTGAACGCTGTGGATCATTGTATTTGGCATCAGCGTGACAACAGGCAGTCGGTTCTGATATCTTCCTGCAACAGGCAATCGGAAGCATCAAGACGATGCTCCAGTTGGCTTAGCTGCAGCTCTGTTGCACCAGACCCACCTCACCGAACCAGCAGCTTCTCGTACAACCTGCTGCAGGGCAAAGTTCTGGCTCATGCTGCACTTGGCTGGGGGCGGGCCCATCGACACATGTGGTGGGGCCAGGGAAGTTGAACTGCTGTCATGCTGATCGTGACTGTGTCTGCCCTGGCACTTGACTTGACTGTCATGGCCAACCACAGCTGCCTCTCTTAGTGGGAGGCATCCTGTAACACACAAACTTGGACAAAGCAGTATTGAGTAAAACGGGTAAATTTCTTTCCCTTTTTCATGAAAACTGTTTGTCCTGTGACAGTGAAATACTACATAAACATGTACATTAACGTAGGCTATTACCAGAACATATTAGTTGCCCTCGAGAATTACTCTTGTATGTATATCATTATTATACACACATGTTACTTACAATATACACATATAATGTGCATTGAAATAAAAGGATTGCCACTCATTGTTTCAATCTGGATTGTTATTTCATACACGACTGTACATATCCATGTCATTTCGCCTGCTTTGTTTTCTTTTGTTAGTATTGGTGGTGTTTCTAGTACCGCTAATGGTGGCGGTTCGCTCGGCAAGAGTAGCATTTGTGTCAGTAGACTTCGGCCCGGTGTTGGTGTATTTTGTGCCGGGTATCTGACGTTTGTTTTGTAGATTGGTCCGCATTCTTTTGACGTGGATTTTGTTCGATCGTCCGGTGTCCGTAGATCGCCTCGTACGTTGCTTGCGATTTCTACCGGCATGTGATTGTAGTACGACATCATTGTACCAAGATGAAAGGTGTCTGTGTCAATGCTAATGAACATGTTGTTATAGAAGAATGGTGATTTGTTGAACCATGTGTATTCGAATGTTTGTCCCGAGTAGACGAATTGTAATCTGTCTGTATTCCACAATGACATGAAATGATCTAGTGGTAGTCCATGTACTGCGACGTCTGTTGGTTTTTTGAATTGTTTTTGCCACCATACTCTTGGTACTATTCGTGTTTGTGTTATACCCGGTAGTTCGCCTCCTGCTCGTGTTGTCGGTACATTGATTGTCATTCTGTTGTTTGGTAGCAGTATTTCATGATGATTGTATTTGAAGTAGCCATATTTGCTATCTATGTATCCACAGAAATACGGTCTGGTGTGAAATTGGTATCCTTTGTACTACGTTGCCGCCCACTTGTGTTTGTTCGTCTATCAACGGTATTATGTTTGATAGTTTGAAGCCACATGACACTACTCGCCACGATACCGCTGGCAGTAGGTATGTTTCTATTTCCGCTCGTGTCATACTGCTGTTTAGGTACATGTACGGTATAATTTGTGAAGTGTGATGGAATGTCAGTACGCCATTGTCGGCATCATTTGCTATGGGATCATAGTCTGCTGTTCCTGTGCCTTTTCCTCCATCTATGTAATGTTGGAGTGTTCTGTTGAAGTGTAGTGTACGTATTCCTGCTGTATCAGCGTGATGTGCTTTGGTGTCACCAGGTGTTACTGCTCCCGCCGTTGCGCCACTTGGTCCCACTTCTGGTTCGCCTAAGTCCATATTGTTATTTATATTTACTTGTACGTCTTCTCCTCCTTCAGGTTCTCGATTGTTTATTCGCGCTCTTTTTTCGGCTGCTGCGGCTTGACCTCCTTCTGCTCGTCGTTTCAGTTCAGGTCGTAAAATACGATCGCTCGCGTATCCTGTAAGTCTATCTACTATTTCTTTACCACGTATAATAGCTTCTAGTACTGTTCCTGATGTTGCTTCTGTTTGTCGTAAACATGTAACCAGATCGGCATCTGCTTGTCGTGTATGTATGTCTGTAGTCGTGTATGCAATGTCGTGTTGTTTGCAACATTCGTCTACCGGTCCCACGGCTTCGCGTGTGAGATCTGTAGTAAACGGTCCACAGTAATTGTGTCCCGGATAATGTAGTGGCATGCTATACGTGTGTACTTGTAGGCGCTTGGCCAACGATTCGTTTTTCGCTCTTATCTGGTTCATGTTTATCGCTCTTCTCCTACGTCGGAGTGACCTTTTTATGGTCGGGCAGGCGTTTATATACTCGCTGTGCGTATTTTCTATTGGTTATTGTTTTCTTGGTCTTGATTCGTTGTCCTATGTGGTGATTTTGATGTTGACGCATAGCTCTTCCTGAAATGGTGGGATTGTCGTTGCAGACAGTGTTATCATCATCATTGTTGTCTTGTGGGTCGGGTGTGCCAAATTCCAAAGCCATATTATGCAACACCAAGCACGCTGTGATGATTTTGCATGCCCTCTCTGGACAGTACCGCAATTCTGTGTGCAGACAGTGGAATCGCCGTTTCAGGACACCGTTACACCTTTCTATGGTTACTCTCATGCTGACAAAGGCACGGCTGTACGCGATTTCTGGTGGTGTCTGTGGATTTATAAAGGGTGTCAGCAGCCATTCTCGTAATGGGTAAACACTGTCTCCCAGAATAAAGCCATCAAGAGGGTGAGGATTCCCCTCAAAGGCTCTCCAAACTGAGCCCTCCTTCAACATTTGTGCATCATATGCCGATCCCGGATATTTGACTACACAATTTAAAATGCGCAGTTCGGCGTCACAAATGAGATGCACATTATTGCTGTGTCTGCTGCTCCTGTTGACATATTCGTTTACGACCGGACCATCAACACAACTGATGACGTTTGGGAAACTTGCCATGGCATAAAAAACCGTTTCTGCTGATTCGCTTCATAACGCTGACGGGGAAAGAAAATCCATCTTCGCGCGCACTCACACAAAGCTTGGGAACATGATAAATTGTTCTACTAACGGTCGATTTATGTGTCAGAATTGTATCGCCAACAACATTCTGAAAGGACCCAGTCACGAAAAATCGCAACGCAGTTAACACTTGAAGTTCGGGCGACAAGAATCCCTTTCGGCTATATCCAAATTCCAAGTCGCCACGAATTTCGTTGACGATTCTGAATAGATCAACTCTTCTGAACCGATACCTTTCAAACAGCTGAACGTTGTTGTACATATCCAGGGGGTTTAAATTATCTCTAAAAACACGATTTCTTCTTAATTGTCGGCGCCAGTATAAGTCGTGAACGATCGCGGCCATTGATAAAACGCGCTATATGACACCTAGCTGGAGTTAGGGCTGCTCAGGGTTGTCCCAGGAGTTGCGCCCTAATTTGCACGCGAACTCAGCTGGGTGCGTGTCACGCAACCGCCCCTAATGGCTATGTGCCACCTAGGAGCTAATGACCCTAACTTGGGTGGAATTTGGACTTAGGTGTGTGTCATGCAACCGGCCACAGTAGAACAGCCTACTTCAATCACCACATTCTGCATGCAGTACAGAATTTGCCAAAGCATCCTGTCCGCTCCCATTGGGAAATGAAAATGGTGGTAGTTATTTCGGTGCAGAGACACACTTGGCAAACTCCCATGGCCAAAAATTCACTGGCGAATACGCAAAGACTTGATCCGACTTCTTGAGGGAAGGGGAAATTTTGAATCAAGGTCGTTACCTCCTAGAATTGTTGTAATCACCGCTATATGTGTCATTACTGCAGGTGGTTACAATAATCACGTACTACTAGTAAATAAATTAATAATGTATTTGTCTATGTGCCACCGCTCAAACACACCTGCTGTGGGCAGTGGGTGGAGGGGTGCTGGGTGACTGTGATAATGTCTTTTAGCATGTTGACATTCATTAGTCTTTGCGTACTTGTTAACATCAGCAGACATCCCACTCCAGTAGTACTTCATTTTGATGGCATAGTAAGTCCTGTCAAATCCTTGATGGCCCCCACCAATTAGTGAATCATGGTATTCAGATAAGATCTAAGACATTTAGGGACTACAACCTGGTTAATTACTTTATCAATGTGAAGTGTGCCCTTTGTTCGTGGTGAGAACATGTGGTATAAGACCTGTTCTGTCATGCCATACTGATCAGCTTCTAGAATCACTTTCCGAGCTAGTACGTCATCATTGGGTAAGTCACCATGTGCAATATAATTGTACATGGGGCCTATGTCTGTTGTACCATGCAATCGAGGTGTCAATCAAACTAGCTGTCACTCGAGCTTGTGTCATACACCTATCTTTATCCACCACTGTCTCCTTCATGTGACTCATACTAATGAGCCCTGACAACTCTCGATACTAGTCTCATCCTTTCCGATAGTAAGAAGGTCAGTGTATGGGGGTGTTTCTGGTACCATTTCTACCTCTCCTTCTAGTTTGTACGTCCGGCGTGATAAAGCATCTGCATTACGGTTGACCAAACCCTTTCGATGTATCACTGTGAAATCATAACCTTGTAAGTGCCCATCGTGCAATGCGACCAGTATCTGCTTTGACATTCATGAGATATTTAAGGGCCATATGGTCAGTCACCACTGTGAAGTGGGTGTTTGCTTGGTATGAGTTGTAAGATTTGATGCCTTCTATGATTGCAAGTCCCTCTAGCTCCCGTACTGGGTAGTTGCGTTCTGCTTTACGTAGGGCACGCCCCCCATACGCTGTCATGTGTTCAAGCTGCTCATTATCCTGTTGACTTAGGATGTACCCTATGGCGTCACCTGATGCATCTGTTGTCAATGTAAATTCTTTGCCTGAATCAGGATAGGCCAGTGTTGGTGCATTGACCAGCTTGTGTTTAATTGCTTGGAAAGATTTTGAGCATTCTTCAGTCCATTCCCAAGAAATGTCATTTTTCAGCAGTTTGTTGAGTGGACTAGGCAGTTGACTGTACCCTTCAATGAACCGTTTGTAATAGTTTGCCATGCCCAGAAATCGGCATAGCTGTGTCTTGTCCCTGGAACTGGGCTAAGTCTCAACTGCATAAGTTTTAGAGGGGTTCGGTTTAACACCACCTTTTGAGATGATGTGTCCCAAATACTCAAACTGTTGCACTGCAAAATGACTCTTGCTTGGCTTCAATGTTAGATTGTTTGACTTAGTCTGCGAAACACTTCTTGTAAGTGTTCAGTGTGTTTTTCAAAGGTGGGGCTGTAGACTATAATATCATCAACTTAGACTAGTACTGATTTAAACATTAACCCTTGAAACACTGTTGTCATAGCAACCTGGAACGATATTGGGCTGTTGGAAAGTCCAAATGGTTCCACTGATAGTTTCCTTTCTGTGTAACAAAGGAACTCTTGTGTTTACTGTCAGGATGTAAAGGTAATTGCCAGAACCCACAAGACATGTCTAATACTGTGAAGTATTTTGCATCAGCCTCCCCAATTGCATCCCAGATATCTTCCAACAGTGGCAATGGGAAGCTCATTTTCTGTGTTATTGCATTTAACTTGCGATAGTCAACTGCAAAACGATAGGTCTGATCTCGTTTGCGGATCATAACCACAGGGAATCGCCATTCAAATGTAGAGGGTTCAATAAGACCATGCTCTAGCAACTCATCTATTTGTCTCTCCATTTCTTCTCGAATTTTCGGCGAATCACGATAAAACCGTTGTGAGACTGGTTTTCCATTGCCTGTGTCTATGTGGTGGTGGTGCATTGCCTGTGTCTATGTGGTGGTGGTGCATTGCCTGTGTCTATGTGGTGGTGGTGCATTGTCTGTGTCTATGTGGTGGTGGTGCATGTTTGTAGTTCCCAGTTCTTTCATATTTACAGCAAAGGTGCTTCAGTTGTTTTTGAGAATTTTGTTCAGTTCAGCCTTCTGATTTTCATCTAAGTCTGAATCCGTCATTTCAAATGTTAGATCTGACAACGGTGACTCCATTTTACTGTCATTAACTGAAATCTCAGGAGCTTCTATATTGTGACATCACATTCACTATCTGACACATCCATCACATATGTTGGCGGTTCCCTGTAGTATATTGCTACAATCTGTCCCCTTATTAGTGTTACAGCGTGATCTGCACTGTTTACTACTCGACATACTGACCTCTTGTCTTTTGGTTTTACAACACAGGTTGTAACCTTAAGTTCTGGATTAGTCAGTCCCATAGACATGACTGACTATGTCACCAAATAATCACCATTATGTGGCCTAGTTAATGCAACAGGAAATGTCATCTCTGATCTAGCAGGCACACATACAGAAGTGGTTGTTCTTCCCAAACTAGACCTTGAAGCTAGCTGCTCTAATTTGAACGTCCTGTTCCCTGCCAACGTGATTTCACCCGATTCAAAATTTAGTTTTGTGTTGTGCTCTGTCAGGAAATCCATCCCTAATATTAGCGCATGGTGACCCTCTGTACATGAAAGTCATGCTCAAAACAGTCCCTATATATATGATTTGAAAGCACCACTGTCTGTCACTCTGTGTGATTTTCCTCCCACACCAGTGACAAATTTTGGAGAAATGTGTTTGACCAGTTTCTTGGACACGTGGATCCTCCTACTCTTACTCATAATACGTTTTCCTGACATCGCTCGTCTGCTAAAGACAGGGTAATTTCAGCTGATTTGACATTTTTAGATTTGGTTAGTTTCTTTCTGATTTTCCTGTTGTGCCTTTAACAGGCACACCCTTTAATTTGGCTAGGTCCTACCTGGCACTGGCTTCTAAAGTGACCATATTGGTGACATACATGACATTGTCTTCCTACGGCCGGACAACCCTGATAGAAGGTTTTACACCACCTACCACAACGGCGACACAGCTGGTCCTGTCAATGTGATGTCCTTTGCGGGCGACTCACAATGTTTCCATGTGTCCAGTGAGCCCCATGGTGGTGACTCAAAGCATACGGTTTGTCCAGACTTCTGTAGTCGTCTCCCGTACTTTCCATTCATCGGTGACCTACATCCGAAATTGCGTGATGGCGACTCATATTGCACTGTTGGTCTTCCTGGAGAACACTCTGGTGTGCGATGACGGTGTTCACGGTAGTGGTCCCTGGTATCCAGCTGTGCCACAATGCATCCCTCGATTGCTGATGCCACTGTTGCGATCTGTTGTGTCATGTCTACCTTCGGTGACGCTGTCATAGCGCTCAAGGCTGCAAGGCATTGCAGGAGTGCCTGTATACTTTGGCTGCGACTGCTCCACGAAAGGAGCCACAGTCTCATGCAGTCCACCCATGATGAGGCGCACCTTCTGTATCTCGGTCAGGTGCAGACCGCGAGCGGCACTGAGCACAATGGCAGTAAAGTCCGCGATCGACTGACCTGGCTGTTGCTGGCGTTGGTATAAGTCTCTATTGTCGCTAGAGTGCTTACTGTGACACCCGGAAGTGTTGCAGGAAGCTGTGTCGCAGTGCCGGCCAGTTCTGCTTGACCACATCTTCCAGCGAGTGGTACCATGTCAGGGCAAGACCTGACATACGGAAGGCGAAGGCATCCTGCTGTTGTTCTTGCAGGTTTTGGAGTCTGGCGTATCGTTCAAAATGTTCCAGCCAGCTGTCAGCCTCTGTGATTTACCATCAAATGTTTGAACAGAATACCCCAGCCTGGGTGTTGACACCACAACATTTTTGATTTGCTCAATGAAGACAGTAAGTACCTCTGCCTCTGTGGCAACACTGGCACTTTCCAAGTTGGTAGCCATCTTGTTTGCTGAGGTGTGTGATCGGGTTCGACTGGCCGGGACGTCTGTCTCTTTACCCATAAAATAGTAGTTATATTTCCCAGAACTAGAATATACTAAAACACTAAACTATAGAATTTTTGAGAGAGAAATTTTCCCTTACCCGGATTCTCCACCAAGTTACCGTAGCGGTCCTTGCTAGCGGTACCAATTAAATAAGTCACAACAAGATCAAGTAAACTAAAATCAATATTTATTATACTCTCTATCTCTTACTCTATATGTATATAATTACTAACAACCTACCGAGAAATCACATCCACATAGACTCCTGACCAGTGACGACCCGGTGTGACCACACACGCACGCACGCACGCACGCACGCACGCACACACACACACAGGCGTGTATTGGTCAATTGTGAGATCAGTGAATTATGAGATCGGGATATACGCCCTCGAGATCTCTGCGAGATCGATCTCAGGACGACACTCACACACTTTTTTGGTTCTCACAATGCATGTTAAAAATGATCTCAAAAAAGCCATTTTAATGGATCTGACAAGACATTTATAAAACCGTCACACAGCTCTAGCAAAAGTCTGTGTTCACACGTTGCGACACAAATACTGTGTGACAGGCCAGAAATGCCACAGTCGGGAACAATAAATCTGATGGTTTTTGTATTGTGAAAATTGGGTATTTATATGATCGAAAATTTGCATTATAAATACTTGTAATGAGGCATACATACAATGTGAAAACGTATACATTTATTCAACAAACACAAAAACGTATCAAAATGTATTCAGCATAAATGCATAGTTATTTATCATAACCAACAGGTCATATCTCTATCAATACTGAACATATCTTAACCAAATGTTGTGCACTAATTAACTAAATGAATAACATATGACAAGTGAAATATGGGCTAATTTGCTTGTGTATTACCATTGGCAATGAATGTTAACTGTATGTGTGGTCATGCAATTGTCAAGTATCATTAGCTAGAATGCTCCTGTGTCAGATAAGGTGGTTTTGAGCAAGGATATCTGACTTCAATGACTTGTTTCGGTTTGAGCATTTTTCAAGATACTTTGAAAAATACTCAAACCTAAAATCCCATTCATCAGTCATTGAAGTCAGGTAATCCTTGCCCGAAACCATCTTATTATACAAAAGAGTATTCTAGTTAATGATTCACGACAATTGCATGACGACACATTCAGTTGTTAGCTCAGAATTATTTTCAAGGGTGCATGCCCTTCCGTCACACTAAACGTTCATCGCCATTGTAATACACAAGTAAATGAGCCCATATTTCACATATTATATACTATTAATTTACCTAATTAGTACTCCACATTTGGTTAAGATATGTTCAGTAGAGATATGGTCTAAGGGCGTTTTCGATCAGTGGCTACCCTACAATAAACAAATGATGCTATTCATCATATCTTCACAAGAGTAAGTCTTGTGTACAGATTGGACATCACGTTTATGACTTTGCGAGTCTTTTCTTTTCTGTCAGAATGATGTTGTGAACTTTGTACACAATTCGTCTGTACGGCATGTCTTGCACAGATGAAACTGAAAACAGTTTGTTTATTTTTGCTTGTTCAACATCTTGCTTGTTTGGAACACTCTTAATGTCAATGAAATCTCTGAACACAAGATGGATGTCCTCCTCTTCTTCTGACGTCCATCTAGCACGCGCTATGAAACAGAAATTGTCAAATATGTGTATATATTAATTCACATTTTATACACCACATACTGAAAGAAATAAAACAACAGGTGACACATAAAATATTATATATATATATATATAGTTATAATAATATTTTTCTTAATAATGTAGCAACATATTTTGAATATTATGGCACAAACATTGATATTTTAATACGTGTTACGGATGCACACAGCTTTTCGGCACAATTACGTACATATTCCTTACAAACTCATCAATATATATATATAATAGATTGTGCATCAATTTCAATAAGCGTCAAGCCCTAACCAGTATAATACATCTTGCCATAGTGTGTTGCATTAAATTTTATATGTAAATTAGTTAATAAATGCTCAATAGCTTGTTGACAAGCAAGTAAATGCAGCTGCACCAGCAACTGCACATCACTGAAATGACCATATCTGCCTGTTAGAAGGGATTACACAATTATATTATACAGATCTCTTACCTTTCCTGGGGAGTGGCACCACTGCTAGCCCATCATCATCTCCACTGGACTCAGTGTCAATGATGACTTTTCTCTTTCTCATCTTGTCTACAGTTGAAGAATTATAAATATGAATATTATATGTCTATTCATGCACTGCTTCAAACATTTGTAAATACAAATGTATTGTCAAAGAAATATTATATTGCTACATTCAGATGATTGAACCAATACTTTATCAATTTCACCATTCAAACATAAATGCCGAATGCATAGTTAAAGTGCACTGTTGAACTGAAACTAGATGCTAAGTGTTGCACACCATAAGACTATTTACATGAACAATGAACTTCCAAGTACTGGAAGAGTCATATTACTGTTAGAATATGATCAACATCTCTTATAACATTTACATACCTCTAAGTAACTTATATTCATGGATAAAGTGTGCTTCTGTCATGTAATAAATCCCATTACCGAATCGTTGACAGCCATTTACACCCGTTTGCTAAAACTGGTGTTTTTTCCAATTTGGAAACACTATATCTCTAGAAGTAATGATGCTTTAATGAAATGTTGACTGATGGGTGAACACAGTGGTTGTAATAAAAATATGGATTTTTTTACCAACAAAATTGTAATATATTTTTTAATATTAAATAATGCCCATACGTAAAATATATCTTCGATATTGCATAGAATAACATGTTGTAAATAAGAAATAGAAAGAATTACATTGATTACTGTATTATTGGAGGAGCTATGTTTCCAAATTATGTTATATTTTCTATATCCAGCAGCCATCTTTGATTGTTGCCGTGGAAACGGGGGTCTGACAGAAAAAAAATTATTCAGTAAGACCTACTCTACAACTTGGCCACAAAACATTTGATTATTTATGCATTTAAAAAATGTCCTATCTAGCTCCCATATCTCTCTTGTTCGGAATTTATCAGATGAGCACAGCACTAATAGTTACCTTCAGTTTCTGGCTCATGAACCAACTGTGGTGTGGATGGTCCACCCTCCGACTGCATGGATAGGTCAATCTCTGAAATAAAACAATAATTTTTTTATACATACGTATTATGCTTGGACAAGGTATGTCCTAAAGTAGGGTTTAGTTTACAGGTAAACACATCCTAAATGCAAAATGTACTTTGGTTAGGATATAGGTGGAATGCACTGGCCATAATATACTTGTAAATAGCAAGACACTGGCCGCAACACACCCACAAAATGCAAGGTAACAGCAGCATCTAGCTTGGCAGCAGCAAGACCAGCTATGCCAAGACACTGTTTATTGATTCTTCCAGTCAGGTTATCACATTGGCACTTGCTTAACTTATGTACACATACATTTACAATTTGAAGACAATAAAGCATAATCTTGAAAAGTACACACTAATACCGAATGCAGGAAAAAATGACTCTAGTCAGGAGGCTCTGCTCAAAAACTGTTTTGACGCATATATATATAATATTTTATACATGTATAGATATACTAAAACTGATCAACAGGTAAGGATATATCTTAAGATGGGGCATGCATGATGTATTTAACTGAAGCATGTAATGAACAACATACCATCCAGTGTAACTTCGTCAAGTCTTTTACCAGAGTATTTAGCCAATTGTCCCTCATCGCACAGAATTAACAGCTTTGCCACTTTTGCTCTTTCAATGACGCTCTCCAGGCATCTGTAGTAGGTCTGATGCACCTCCATGCTGTGGCCAAGATGCTTCACCACCCATTGTAGTTCCACATCTTTGAGGTCGAGCATCTGTAGGAGATTAACACATGACATCATATCAAAAGTTGTTATATAAATAATGCAATGTATACATTAATTACAGCTAGCAAGATACACGGACAATTAAACATAGTGCACAGGGAGAATGCAGTTCTTTGGACATCTCAATGCTCTAGGTGTAAAAATGGTATGTGTCCAATAGCTCGACGTATGTGTCCAATAGCTCGATGCTGCTTAAAATAACAATCCAACACGTTCTTTATATGTGTACGTCTTGAACACTGGGCAACTTGTTTACTGTTTCAGTGAAACTTAACGCAATTATACACGAATGCACACACAACACAATATAACTCTAGGGCCAAAGGTCATGTTGATAAGGAAGCTATGAAGTATGAACATGAGACCTTGAAACAGTAGGACTTTTTTACTCAGTGATGGATAATTCATAGTTTGCATAAATTAACTTTCTCCAGTTTTTTTCACACGTTAACTGTGTTTGATGTCGGCACCCACACAAATTTTATAAGTATAAGTTATTGTAGTATTAAGTAAATTATGCTTGATGGAAACAAAAACTAGTAAATACATTTCTTGTGTTATTAAATCATTAAGAGGACATATATTTTATAAGCTTTACCAGGAAATATCTTTTGAGCATCTTCTTGCATTTTTATTTAGTGATCCTGATGTCCCATTTTTATTGCCCAGTATTGAAGATGTGGACATGTTATTTTAATTGTCCAATCCAATCTAAATTATTTTTGATCCATTGTTATATTAGGCTTAACCAATAGTGATCTAAAAAGTTAAAAAATATATTAAACTAATGTAAAATGTTAGTCATGTCTACTCTTCAGCTGCTCCCAAAGGTTGAAATATTCTGTTATTTAAAAAAAGATTGTTACTAAGAAGCACCTACAAATAGAACAGGTTATATGTGTGAAGGGAGGTGCCGAACTTGTACAATGTTAAATAATGTTCAATTTACCTGTGTAGCTGTTGCCAAATACTTTCTTAACTCAGTGCATCGTAGACGATCAACATGCACCAAGCCACTTGCTTCACCAGTGACCTTTCGTATTCCGTCGCAAACTCGAAGCACACTTTTGCCTAAGCAGAAGACAACATTCACACATCTCATTGAATCACGAATGGAGAATATGAATAACACATTACATATGTACATGAATAAATGTTCATTCATAACCCAGCAAATGTACTAAAAAATGGAGAAAACAGATTTTTGTTCACTTGTTAATTTCTCATTTTGCTTTACGATGTGATATATAAGTTCAAAATATCTACTTAACTCATGATGTATAGGAGCATGGAAATCTGTAAGATTTTCCACACGACAATTTGTCATGTTTATATTTCTCAAAAGAATTCCAATTTAATTCTTCATGAATCAGTAATGTGCACTCTTTATTTATTAAGTACATTTGACTACGTAATCATTTTGATGCTTATGCTACAGTATGCTTTTTTTTAACTAGGGCTTACTCCACAAAACAATATTGCTCACCCTTGTTAGCAAAGAAGAAATGATTTCCTCTATCGTCAACTGCCTGGTCTATCCCTAGAGTTTGGCGGACGTCAGAATTTGACAGATAATCCATTGCAGCCCTGCAATCCTGTGGAATTAGCACTGGAACTGGTGTGCCCCTCTTTCCTCTCACAGTGACCATCACCTGTGATTTCACAAGCTCCTTTTCTAGTGATGTCAGTTGAGCCATGCAGTCTGGGTGGAGGTCAGCACTGCTCGAGATCGCCTCGGTGTAAACTTCAAGTCTGAAAACAGACATTATAAACACCTTATTAAAGACTATTGATAATACCTCAAAGCTGCAACATTCATAACCAGGTGACACTTCTCCAAGCCAGTAATATACAATAAAAAAAACAATATTAGGTCTAGTCTTGTACACTCAAAAGAACAAGCGGTCAATTTTTCTTTTCAGGCTTCTCGTTTTTGTTTTGTTTTCGTAATTACCGTAAGCATGCTCATACATTTGAACATGGATCATGTTTTGTATTAAAAGTCAATCAAAAATCTAGTATACACCTGTATAACATCCGAAGAACTATCATAATCAAGGCATGCATTTTCACTCAAATGAGTCTGCTCAAGGACTGGGATATAACATATATACTAGTAATATATCAACAGAACATTATAAATCTACCTTAGACTTTCTAGTTCTCCAGGCCTTCGTTTGTTGTAGGTGGCAAGTCTTGTCTGGACCAGACATACAACATCAAAGTATGTCTTCCATGTGGGTTTCTTAACATCATATGTAGTCATGGTCAATTTGTTCTTGACAAATTTTGTGAGTTTACTGATGTCAGTTGGGTCGGGGAGTTCTGGTCTTTTGCTGAAATTTCTCTCATGCGCAACAGCACTTGCTGTAATGCCGATTTTGATAAGCCATTCTTTATGTAGGACCTTCGTAAACTGTTTGGCTTCTTGAGCTTTCACCTTGTTCCCTTCCTTTATGGCAAACATTTCTTTGGCCTGTGCTAGTCGATGAAGGTCTTCCTTGAGCTTCTTTGCTACAGATGGAGTTTTCATATCATACACCCCATCACTACCAGAGAGCTTCTGACTAGCAGCAAGCATGATATCCACCATTTCAGGCTTGATGAAGTCTTCCATAGATTGCTCTCCCTGACGTACATGTAGTTTTCTACACTCTATCAGCAGTCTTGCTGCTCTCCGCATCCTGTCGGATGCGTAATTCCCCCTGCGAAGAAGGTTCCGACTACATTTTGCAAGCCATTCTTCACCAAGTCTCATGATCAATTTGTCTGACATGACTGTTGATTTTACTTCCCCGCGATGCATTGGGTCAATGACTTGGTCTTTCAGCAGTTTTGACGCTCCTTGATATAATTCGTCATCAGCACCCTTAAGAATCTTCGAATGGATTGCCAGGTTTTTTGAAGAGGACACCAGGTGATCAGGTTCTAAGGAAACAGCAAGACATCTTTCTCTCTGGTGTCGTGCGATATCAGTTAGAATCATCCATGAATAACATTCTGGGCAAGGACCATATTGATCGATGTCAAACTCATCCTCTCTCTTTCGACGTGCTAGTACAATGCTGCCTTCTTTGTCTTTAATGACGTCAAGATTATGCTTGTGATCGCCTCGCATTCGCAATAGTTCCATCTTTTTTCCAGCCATTTTTTCTTCTCCAGTAGTCAGATCATGAATGCTCTTTACATCCTCTTCATCCTGATGCTTTCTTCTCAGATGGCGACTTATGTTCGACCCACTATATGAGCAGAACAGACAGTAGTGAAATAAATTCCACACTCTAATGCTCTTCTTCTCTCTTTCCGCCATGTATATATTTGAATTGAGTATCGCTGGCATTGTGAAGGAACCAGATTTGCTGACATTAGTGGCGCATGTCGTTGTTTCTGGCATTATAAATGGGAATATTTCTGAGTCATCACTCTCACTGTCAACGCTATCGCTGACCATTTCAACTGTTAGCCCCTCAGGTATTCCAAGTGTTCCATCCATCTGAATGTAAAAACAAGCTAGTGTCCAGTCTCTTGTATGTGTTACAAATTGCATATTAATAAACGGTGGCATGCGTCACAAAAAACTAAATTATGGTAATTTTGACCGCTAAAATTGCTCCAAAACATACCTTTTGATGGATATTTTATATGAACAGGTGGGTCATCCCAAGCCAAATCAACCAATGATAAATACGCTGGTCCTTCAGAGATGCATGTGCATTCTTCAAAAAAGCTATGCATTTACATGTAAATTGTGTCTATAATTAAGGCCCTTTTATAAGAACATGGGGTAACCCCAAAACTGCACTTTTTTACCTGTTTTCAGGTGCCTCTAGAATCGTGAGAAGTGTACATGTTACACATCTGAAGTTTGTACAACATGTAAACATAAAGATAGATTATCAACGCTTTGTAACTTAGTAAGATTTAGGCAGAAGGACAGCAGTTTTACTGTTGCATGACAATGAAATAAACACATTTTATAATTACCTAATGTGATTTTAACAGCAAATGTAATTTATTTTATTACAGCAGTGTCCAAATTGCCATGATCTAGTGTCAGTGATACTGGCAATAATCGTGCATCTACTTACTATACTTTCTGAATTATTCACCCATAAACATTACAAATTTATTATGAATTTAAAATGCGAATTGGGGATACATTGATTAATATGGTGTATTGTATCGTAGAGAACACATCAGTATAAAAATATGAGTATTATGTAATTAAATTATGCCCATCTAATAACTAATTACACACCTAAGTTCTGCCGGCAAACAAACATCAAGACTAGCTTTACTGAATTACGTTCACTCAAGACAAGTCCAAGTCAAGAAATCAAGTCTCAGACTGAATGACATTTGATTTGGCCACACTACATCGTTTGACTTGAGTTGTCTCAAAAACAAAGTTTAAGGCAACAATAAAGCCTGAGCTTGAGGTACACAAAGTCAAAGATCGAAGAGATATTATGAAATATTACATTTGTAGTAATGCATAAATATTTGAAAATCGATTATCCAAATGAGTGTTTCCTGGCTTTTTTCTTCAATCCAAACCGACAATACATGTAGACTACGGTACATAGGGTACATTAATTATTATACTGGCCGACCCGCCTGTCAGTGTCGGACAGTTATTAATTGAAATGTCATACTCATAGACATAGTCATAGGGCTATTTACAAATATCAGAATAAATTTGTGCGAAATATTTTAACTCGGTATCACATACTTTATTCAATTTGAGCAAACAAATGGTAAAACAGATTGATTTTGATAAAATACTCACAAATAACGACTGCGAGACGAAGTCGCGCTAAATACATTTTTAATTCTATCGGCACGCGAGCGCCATTTTGTATAAGTATATTATATATTGCTCTGATATACAAATTGCAAATACTAATTCAGATTCATCAGTTGAAACCGGATGATTTTTTGTGTTTATAAATCAGATGATGATTCGTTACAATCAAACGAACGAGCATTGCGTATTACTAGTAAAAGCAAAGAGAAAGTCACTTACCGCCAGCTTCTTCTCAAACCCGCCAATACCATATGGAGGCGTAGCGACCGTGTTACAGATTGCGTGATTGGTTGAACGCCGTAAACTCGCGTCTGATTGGATGCGCGCCAAAAGTGTGCGTGTCATAACGACACACCCTCGCGGATCGGAGTGATTCCAGTGCTGCCATCTCATGGTAACACACGCAAACCACCATACGCACACAACACAGTTCACACAGTGAATTCCTTGTGAGATCACACCTCCGGGTGCCACAAGGGGGCGTTTCATGTCATTTCTAACATGTTTTAAGAGGTCGATCTCACAATTCAAAACGATCTCGCATTGCTGTAAAAGCAACAGAAAAGGATCTCACAATACGCCAATACACGCCCACACACACACACACACACACACACACACACCCTGCAGGCTCTCGCTCCTGCCTACCAACTCCCTCGTTTTTCCCTCTACAATTCTCTATATCTAAACTAGCCTGACTACCGAATTTAAATCAACCAATAGGGGGGGCTTCATCTTTCCCGCCAAGTACACCCAAAGACAAAGCCATCTACTAGACTACAGATAATTAATAACGTGGTTTAACATGTGGTTTCTCTAAGACTCCAACATTCCTTTAGAGACATGTAATTATTATTCTTATCTTGTTTATCACAGAGGGCAAGCACTACTGTGGGTGGGCAGCCCTGCCCCCCTGTTATGTCAATTAATTCATCACTCACTACTCTAGCATCTAATCACTAATGTTCATTCATAACCTAATGTAACCTAATCAATATAATGAGCCCTACCACACATCCACCATTCCGCCATGTTGAAGGGCGGTGTGTGGATGACCACAAACAGAAATTGCTACACTGTCATTGGCCTCTACTTATCCTCTTTGTACCGTGTGGCACATAAGACTCGCACAAGATCTTGCCAGACTCATCTGTCTTGGGCACTACTTGCTCTGTAGGTGAACTTCTTGATGTATTTGAATCGTACTTACTTTTTATTTTATTTATGTTCTTTGTACCGTGTGGCACATAAGGCTCCCACAAGACTTCACCTGTCCCCTCTGTCTTGGGCTTTCCTTGTTCTGTAGGTGAACTTGTTGACATGTTTGAGTCGTACTTTTCTTTTATGTGTTCTTCGTGCCGCCTGTCTGTCTTGGGCTCTCCTTGCTGGTGTGCAGCTTGTGCCCCATGTCAACGCAGCAACCTGCTGGTGTGCAGCTTGTGCCCCATGTCAATGCAGCAACCTGCTGGTGTGCAGCTTGTGCCTCATGTCAACGCAGCAACCTGCTGTTGGTCACCCGTTGTTATTTGCCATGTTTGTTGGTGCTGTTTGTGCTGGCAGGTCACTGTTTATCCCGTGCATGTGTACACTTTCTCTTTTTCTCGATGAGGCAGATGCGTTGTTCTTTTGATACTTGGTGGGGTCTGGTGGTGGAGATGGTCTCATGCCAGTTTACTGTGTATCTTTTGTGTATGTGTGTACATGAAGTAATGGTGATTGTTGCTGTGTGTAGGTGACGCGAGTGCAAAGGACATTGACACCGCCATGAAGCTGGGTGCCGGCCATCCCATGGGACCATTGGAACTCGCTGACTATGTGGGCCTCGACACGACAAGTTTCATCATCGCTGGTACGTGTCTCAATTATGTAGTGTAGCTTCTCAGAGCAGTCCAGGAGTTGTTCGAATGAACAGATCTGCCAGGGTGTGTATGGACTGGGCACTCAACTTACTGGACGGGCGTAGGCCAATTTGACCCGCATTATCCTCCTGAATGTCACACTGTGCTATAATGGTTTTGTATTGACTTATTCATTAAAAAAGGTAATAATGCGTAAAATATAAATTCTGTAAGAACATGGATGTACCTTTATGTAGTTGCACCAAATAATAGATTAATAAGCATAGAGTGTAGTCTTGGATTGACATTCGGTGCTTGCTAATTCCAGTACATGTGGAGTTAGGAGCAGTCTTCTCGATTAAATCCCACCTAAATAACAATCACAATCTGAGAGTTTTTATTTGTTGGAATTTACTGTTAGGAAGTTACTTGTGCCCCTGCCTGTTGATGTACTCATACGAGATGACAAGTAGAACCACAGGCTCTGTGTTCCTCCTTTACCTGGCAGGTCATATGAGATGACAAGTAGAACCACAGGCTCTGTGTTCCTCCTTTACCTGGCAGGTCATATGAGATGACAAGTAGAACCACAGGCTCTGTGTTCCTCCTTTGCCTGGCAGGTCATATGAGATGACAAGTAGAACCACAGGCTCTGTGTTCCTCCTTTACATGGCAGGTCATATGATATGACAAGTAGAACCACAGGCTCTGTGTTCCTCCTTTACCTGGCAGGTCATATGAGATGACAAGTAGCACTGCAGACTCTGTATTCCTCCTTTACCTGGCAGGTCATATGAGATGACAAGTAGAACCACAGGCTCTGTGTTCCTCCTTTACCTGGCAGGTCATATGAGATGACAAGTAGAACCACAGGCTCTGTGTTCCTCCTTTACATGGCAGGTCATATGAGATGACAAGTAGCACTGCAGACTCTGTGTTCCTCCTTTACCTGGCAGGTCATATGAGATGACAAGTAGCACCGCAGGCTCTGTGTTCCTCCTTTACCTGGCAGGTCATATGAGATGACAAGTAGCACTGCAGACTCTGTGTTCCTCCTTTACCTGGCAGGTCATATGAGATGACAAGTAGCACCGCAGACTCTGTGTTCCTCCTTTACCTGGCAGGTCATATGAGATGACAAGTAGCACTGCATGCATGACCTGTATTAGTAATTATAGTTGTACTTTGTGGCAAACTGGTTAAGACACATTACGAGAAGTGAAGAACTTTAGAAGCCGGGTCTATTCCATCAATGTACTTTCTTTTACCGTGTTGAGTCACTGAATATTCTTCATCTGGTTCATTCACCATGGACATGACTGTATGTTACAGCTACCGTGTATTATTGTCAACGTTCACAGTCATGCATGGTTTAACTTTTTACAGGGTGGCAAGAGAAAAACCCGGAAAACCCTCTGTTTAACAAGATTCCCCTGCTGGAGAAACTGGTGGAAGAGGGTAAACTGGGGATGAAGAGTGGAGAGGGTTTCTACAGCTATAAGAAATAGGTGCATATGCAATACACTGCTCTGTCTGTAGGTGTATGTCTCATAGTGACTGTGAAAAACGAATTATAATTTTACGACAGGATTGGCCTTGATTCTGGAAACTAGGGTGGTGGTGTCCAAGTCTCAGAGAGTTGCGTTTACAGTCTCTACAACTACTATCTTGATAAGTTGATTGTTTTGTGAGTGCAACATTCAAACTGGCAACAATGCTTTGGGCTTAGTAAACACAGTCTGGCCAGGAGTATACCTTCAATGTATGTATTGTTGTATTAAGAAGATTGTATTAAAAATGATGAACAACCATGGTTGGGATGAGATGTATGTTAGTTTTGTTTTAAGTATTCATGCCGCTAGCATTTACACAATCTGTACATAATTTGTTTCAGTCATTGACACGTGTCTGTGTAGCTGAAAGTCTTTGTAGTAAAAAATGTGTTTACATAGTCAAAATCTTAGTAGTTAGTTAGCGACATATTTATACAGTAAAGCCTATTAATTTATCTTGAAGAACTTGACTAGTGTTGTGATATGTTTCAGATATGCAGAGCTGTGCTGATGGGAGATTACAAGTTGAAACATCTTGAATCAACACAAGCAGCCGTTCATTTGACGTCCTTGAAGTGACAGTTGTGACGACTACTAATTTATCTAGTTCTCTGAGTGAAGAGTGAGTGAGGTGTGGTGTTCATTTCTGCGTGTATTTGCACAGATTTTACACAGGTGATGGTTTTAAAAACTGGAGTGTTTCAATTTCTGTGCTATTATACTTGTTCATTGTGCAAATGTAAACTGTTTCTCTCTTTTTATCTATTTTTCTATTTGTTCACTATTTTCTCTTTTTCTTGCAGTGAAAGTTCTAAATATTTGATGTGGTCAAGGAGAGTACCAAATTATATCATCGAAACTCAGGAATTCTGCAACATGTCCAATGCAATTATGATTTTGTGTGGAATTATACCAGAAAAGAAACTAGTATCTGTGTTCGCTGACATTACGCATTGTCTGCATTTGAAATAAAGTGAGAATTTTAACAATATTAATTAAGTCTTTCTCGTATTTATTTCTATGTGATATATTTTTGGTTGCCATAAGTTTAATTTGTAATTGTAATACAGTATGTTTCAATGCAACTCGTCTGGATGAACAAGACAGAAAAAGATTGATTTTTAAACATTGTGTTCTTCAAATTAACCATTTATTATAGTTATTGCTACCTTGTGAAAGTTCTTATGCAGTAGTACGTACAAGGCTAACTGACCTGGGCACAAGGAGGTCGGGTCACAATAAAGAAACAGCGTTTGTGTGATGTAAGTGAGGTCATATCAGAAGGTCTACTTAAGGTGGCAGTGAAATGATAATTTTTTGGTTGTGATCGTTGTCGCGTAAGTTTGTGAAGTCCTGTTGGCACTACCCAATGAATCACTATAGTGGCACCACCTATTGAATGGAACCAATATTAGTGCACAAGATGCTTTGTGAATATCAGAACTGGGCAGTGTGGTTTGGCAACTATGTCATCCCAGTTGAATCCGGCAGCTAGTTCTGGCTTGTTTGGGATCTGGTTTGAACCAGTATTTTCATAACGCCTGTATATATTCGGATACCTAAAAATACTTGCCTGTCCGAAAACAGAAGTTACAGAAAAATAGTTTACAGAGTGCTATGTAAATATTTATGAACACGAATGAGTCCTGATGTTGACCTCCCATGCTATTATTTTTATATATTTTTTTTATAGAGGTGACTGAAAACAAGTAGATTTTTATGATGTCAAAAAATATACGGTTTTATGGTAAACACTACCCGGTACATATTTTTTAACTTCATAAACCTACAAGATCACCCCAGTAGAGGATTGATTTCACAGACACGATTATTTTGGTTCTGCTACATTGTATCGAGATTTCTTTTATACCGTACATTCATAATTCAATACAATTGCACATTCATTCATACTCGCACAGCATTCTGTATCAGTGTATTGATACTGTATGTCGTGGACAAACTGGTTAATACAATACTGATACAAACAGTGGATCCAGCAGCCACATTGTGCATAGGGATACAACCTAGTCATCTAAACACAGGTAGCCTATCATCAGTAGCAATACATTATCACAATTCTTACAGCCTAACATCACAGACATCTAGTTCCTGTCTACTAAATAAAAAATTCTTAGGGACGGTGACATAAGTTAGCAATGGCCAAAGAAGGTTGGTTCAGCCCCCATCAATACATGATGTGGAACGTGCAATTTTTACGACCCAAAATTGCTACTAGCACCAATTTGCATTAACATGTTTTAATCAATTGGTGGTGCCACTGTATCTCTCCCCCCCATGATACATGTAAATGGCCAAACCACGCCCTATGTTATGCTTCATGTATTTTGGGATTTTGCAAACTTAGTGCAACCACCCTTTACAGATTAACACGGTGTCAGAGACATTCAATTTGCATCTGCTACATACAAGTTGCGATAGATAATGGTTCTTGTGCTTTTGCACATGGCAAATGCGTGAACATTGATAACTAATTTCATTACATCATAGCTAGTAGTTACACAGGGATTTAGGTAAGGTCGCATTTACTTCCAGTGATCCGACATTGTTTATCTATAACAACGAAAGAGTGCACAATTACAATATGTGCAACACAATAGAATGGGAATGTAAAATTAAAACCCTAGAATCGGTGACGGTTAGCCATTCATATACCTACTGTGTACCATTCTATGACTAGCACTCGCAAGAGCTTGAAACACCTTACTTAATACTATGATAGACAGGTACAATATACATCTTTGGCACGCATTACTGCGACAATGTCCACCTGGTGGTTGTCACAAACACTACATCCATGCAGTGAACTGTTATGAGAAATATTATTATCTCTAGGTAGGTGATCAGTTATGAACCTGCTAAAATATAAAACAGCAACGTATTTTTTAATATCTTACCTGCACTAGCCACTTAAATCTAAGCAGTGCAAATTATCTTGCTAGTTATTTACAATACATGAATAGAATGGACCCTTGAATACAGCATTCACGACATCCAACCCCAGAGTATACACCAGTAAGATACAGCTTTGTGTTTAAAGCATTTCTGTCTCAAAAATTGTGTTACTTGCCACAGCAAAGTGCCTATATCGACAGGCATCATTAGGAGTAGACCAGATACTAGTGACAGTGAACAAAATGACTGCGGTGGCCAGGAATACATACAGGGAATGTCGCTCTTACAGTGACCACTTGGACACTTATAGTGATCATGTGGATACTGTTATAGCAAACACATTGACATTTATAGTGACCATGTGGACACTGTTATAGCGACCATGTGGACACTGTTATAGCGACCAGACAGACACTTGTGTATTACATGTGACGGTTGATCCACCAAACGAAGAAGAACTTATAAGAACTAGTTCAGTTTGTGGCATTAGTTGAATGGTGCACATCCACTTTGCTACATTGTGAAGCAGTTTGGTCAACACAACATTCTATCTGTTATACAGACGTCCCCGTAGATGTCACTGTCAGAGTGGCTCGTCTATAATACAGACGCCCTCTTAGCTGTCACTGTCAGAGTGGCTTGTCTATGATACAGACACCCCCGTAGCTGTCACTGTCAGAGTGGCTTGTCTATGATACAGACACCCCCGTAGCTGTCACTGTCACAGGGGTTTGTCTATGATACAGACGCCCCCATAGCTTCGACCGGTCATCATAGATGTGTTCAGCACCATCCAGGTGTCTGACTTGTGATTGTAGAACTCTACGGAGCCCAGGTTGCTGGAGCCATCGTCCCCTCCGACAACGTAGAGTAGTCCATCGTGGGCCACCACACCTGCAGCAATCACACAGAGTTGCGATGGATCGAATGTAGGACAAAGTCACAGGAGGCACAGTCACAACTTAAATACTGACATCGTTCTTTGTATATAAAAAAAGTTGAAATTAAAATACATTTGGGTAAATATTTGTCTTAATCATCAAAATTAAAGGCAACGCAGAAAGATCCATTGCAACATTTTTGATAAAAAATTACTTATAAACATTACTTACTATTACACAAATGTCAAACCTACGGCTAAGTTTCTTGGGAATATCTGATTTAATTATACATAACATTTTATGAAAGAATATGATTATTTTTAATATTCATATTAATCGATAATTTTTTATATTTTATCTATGAAATTAGTAATTAGTACTTAGTCATTAAATACAATTATACAGTGACTTTATTTTTACCATTACCGGATGTGCCTCACCTGCATTCCTGCGACATAGATGCATGTCCGCCACCGGAGACCATATGTTAAGTTCAGGATCATACATCTCTACGCTCTTCCTTACAAGGGGACCATCATGGCCTCCCACAGCGTACAGACGGCCATCCAGCACACCCACGCCTAAACACAACAAACAAGTAGACACATCATACAGACGACCATCCAACACACCCACGTCTAGACATAATAAACAAGTAAACACATCATACAGACAACCATCTCACTCACCCACGCCATCCAACACACCGCGTAGACACAACAAACAAGTAGACACAGCATACAGATGACCATCCAACACACCCAAGCCTAGACACAATAAACAAGTAAACACATCATACAGACAACCATCCAACACACCCATGTCTAGACATAATAAACAAGTAAACACATCATACAGACGACCATCCAACACACCCATGCCTACATACAACAAACAAGTAGGCACAGCGTATAGACGACCATCCAACACAACCACGCCTAGATACAACAAGTAGACACAACATACAGACGGACATCCAACACACCCACGCCTAGGCACAATAAACAAGTAGACACGATGTATAGACTGCCATCCAACACACCCACGTGTAGACACAATAAACAAGTAAACACCACATACAGACAACCATCTGACTCACCCGCGCCTAGACACAACAAACAAGTAAACACCACATACAAACAACCATCCAACACACCCACGCTTGGACACAACACGTAATAATCCAAGTTCTTTTAATATGCCATGATGTTGCATTGTTGTTATGTAATCGAAACTCGGGAATTCTGCAACATGTCCAATGCCATTATGATTTTGTGTGGAATTATACCAGAAAAGAAACTAGTATCTGTGTTCGCTGACATTGTATTGTCTGCATTGGAAGTAATTTGCCATAAAGTGAGAATTTGAACAATATTAACCAAGTCTTTCTCGTATTTATTTCTATGTGATATATTTTTGGTTGCCATAAGGTTACGTTGAAATTGTAATACAGTATGTTTCAATGCAACTCGTCTGGGTGAACAAGACAGAGAAAGATAGGGACATACCACATTAGCTTTTACAAAACATTAGCAGCAGATTTTCTTTATACAATCTCACACGAAACATTAACTGATCGTATAGGGGAATTCTTGAAAACAGGGTATAGTTTTTAAAAAAATCCACCCAAACCTGATACCCCTCAAATTCGTCCCAATGTGTAGACTGATTTTTTTAATATTGTGTTTTACAAAATAACCGTTTATTATAGGTACTGCTACCTTGTGAAAGTTGTTATGCAATAGTACTTACAACATTAACTGACCTGGGCACAAGGGGGTCGGGTCACAATAAAGGAACAGTGTTTGTGTGATGTTTACTTAAAGTGAGCGGCAAGCTGGAAGCCCTGTAGATATGCAAAGCCAGCGTCGATACGTTTGGAATGCCAAAGCAACACAAATTGTAATCTTTCTTTGGCTATGCCAAGAACAAAACGGATGATGATCACTCATATTCACAGGAGGTAGCCTAGTATGACATTTGAATGCCTATAATCATTTACTGGCAAAATGGTTAACTTTCACGAGTGCGGGCGATAATATGGTAATTTTGGACCGTCAAAAACGATGTTGATATTCTTTGTAAAACTTGTATTTCTTAATAAAGCATATTTCTGTTCCAATTAGGTCTGTATGCTATATATATACTAGACTGACTAACTCATTGACATTATCTTTACGACATTGGTGTGGTTTATTCATTTTTGTCAATTTAGATTTTAATGTTAAAACTATAATTTATAGAATACATTTTTCAATTTAGACATTAATTATAAATGTAATGTCTAATATGAGTATGACATCATCGACGTCGTATTTTAAATACAGATTTTTAAAAATTTAGTGCAGTGCAAGCCTATTAACTGAGTTCCCTTTTAATTCTGATAGTTAAAATTATAAAGTATTTTGCAAACATTTGTTATGGCTTATGCTTTTGTTTGACATTTCATCGGAGGTCTGGGGGGTTGCCTTGTAACATGTTTGCATGCTCCAATACCTCAGTCGAGCTCTTATGTCTTGTGACTGACACACACAAGTTTATGGTTTTCTGGCTTGTACTTCAAACGCTATGACGAGCTCTGATAATTCGAGGATGATAAATTTATAATAAAAATTAGATTGCAAAATCAGAAAACAGATTGATCGTTTAACTGGGTTCTTTGTATTGGTACATCACCATTCCACCCCTTGTTAACTGAGTTGTCGCGAGTAGTTCTAGTTTGGCGGCAATTCGGTCCAGAGGACTCGGGTCGACGGGGGTGTGGTGAGGTTCCTGATCGAGTTCCAGAATGGCCGAGTGGTTAAGGCGATAGAACTAGCAGACCGTAGCCCCGCAGCAGCGGCTTGGTCTTTTGTGAGTACTGTGGCCGAAGCGGGCAAACTTACACTAGTTGTTAGAAACGTGCTGGGGATATGCGCCGTACTACAGATCAGACAGAAAATCGGGCATACGGGGGCAACCAAATTCTAGCGCACTGCGGGAGGGCCCGGTAACACCGGGTAGGTCAACACCCCGTAATCATCAGGAAAACAAATTAGCCCTACTGTTGAACGTCACGCAGGCGGGCGTAGTAACATAGACTCTGTGTTAGTTGACGCCATCATTGGTAAGACACCAGTAATTTCGTGTTGTATATCAGGCGAGGACACCAATGTGGATTTAGACATGACTGAAGTAACGATTTTACAGGAGTGGTGGTTCAATGACCATTTAATGACGTCATTCAATGGTTTAAAGGACACATCAGCGTGGTTACGGCTGGAAGCAGCCAATGCTCTATACTTCCCCTATAATAATAATAATATTTATAGAGCGCAATATCCATAATATGCTCAAAGCGCTGTACAATAAAATCCAATCAAGCGATTCAATGTATACTTATACTGTACCTGTTTATACAGTGACAGTGGCAAAGTTATTAAATTTGGTACATTTCGACTTGGTTGTGGCAACGTCGGTACTCTTGCATAGTGAATTATTGTCCCGATCTGTTTTGCGACTTTACGACCGCCACGGTGTTTACGTCGCGTAGACGAACGCTTGAAGATGCACAGTTGGTGAAGTAGAAGATTCATACAGCAGGTAATCGGAGATCTGGTATACCTGGTTGTATTGGCGGAAATTGACAACAACCGTGTCCTAGAATACACCACAGATGCCATTGTTGACATACGCGTGCTGAAGTACCCTATATACCATATATAGGGTACTGAAGTACCCTATATACCATATATAGGGTGCTGAAGTACCCTATATACCATATATAGGGTGCTGAAGTACCCTATATACCATATATAGGGTACTTCACTGCCGATATAAATGTGTTGGGCACAGTCGTTAAGAACACAAATATTTTGGTGCAGAAAGATCCACCAGGGCTTATCCCCCACCGACCAACATGTGGAATACTGGGTATGAATGTTTTGGGTGACCTCCCAGAGATAAGAGAACTACTTCATGCTATTGAGACCGGTGATACTAACCCGAAACAGGATATCGATGGAAGAGTAGTGAACATTTCAGGTGATACTAGTGTTAAGATACCAGCATGGTCGTCGTGTAACGTAGCAGTATGACGTCCACATTGCACCGGTAACGGTCTACTACTCCAAACGTATTTAGTAGGTTCCACCGATGGACATTTCGAAGTAACTATCCTTAACTCGGGTCAAACTGCAATAACATCAAGGCGGTATATGTTACTGCTGGATTATCAGATCATCATTCTGTCACTATTGATCTGTGTCTCAGAGTCGAGTCAAGACAAGCTCAATAATTGATTACCTTCCGACCGATACATGACATTAATGTAGACATTCTTCGTGAAGACCTTGTCAATTCAGATCGCTTAATTCAGCCAAAAACTACATTGTGTGAGCTAGTAAACCAGTACTACGTTACACTAAGTAATCTTCTTGATAAACATGCCCCCAAACAAAGTAAAAGTTCGTCCACCGTCACCATGGATGTCATTAGACATAGTACAAGCAAAACGTCGCCGTCGATATCTTGAATGAATTTAGCGACGTACCCGTTCACCCCTTGATCGGTCCCGTTATACTATGCAGTTACAACTGTGCAACCACATGATGTCAAAAGCCAAATCAGACTATTAGACGAATTTAATATAAACAATTCTGAAAAAACCCGCCAAATTTGAAAATCCATCAATAATGTCCTTCATAGGGAGAAACCAAAAGTATTGCCTGACACCTTCATTGGATACATTATGCAGCATGTTTTCAACATATTTCACGGATAAGATTGCTTACATTCGATCACGTTTTGTTATTAATGACGTTGATTACAAGTTTATTGAACAGCCGATTGTTGATAATACACTGCAATATTTTACACCTGCAACTACAAGTGAAGTTCGCACTATCATACAAAAGTGTCCTAACAAATCGTGTGGTTTTGACCCTTTTCCAACATTTCTACTGACGAGTTGCATTGATCAACTGGTTTATCCTATTACAAATAATATAAATATGTCAATGCAGGATGGTGTTGTTTCACACGAATTCAAGCAAGCTCTTGTCAATCCTCTTATTAAAACACTGTCTGTGCAAAAATGACCTTAACAATTACCGTTCTATCTCAAATCTTAGTTTTTGTAAACAAAAGTATTGGAGAAGGTTGTTGCAGATCGACTCCATCGACACATTTATTCACAGCATTTATCAAATGATCTACAGTCTGCATATAAGCGATTCCATTAAACTGAGACGGCTCTTCTTAAAATACACAATGATATTGTATGTAATATGGATAATAGTAAATTGATTGCTCTCACCTTACTATATCTATCAGCTGCTTTTGATATAATAGATCACGGCATTCGTTTACATCGCCTTAATATACTTGTTGGTATATCTGGCACGGCTCTTCAGTGGTTTAGTTTATATTTTTCAGACCGTTACCAAAGCATTAACATATCTCCATGGCTCTCTGTCTTGTCCAGAACATCTTCCATTTGGTGTCTCACAAGGTTCTGTCCTTGTTTTAGCTTATACACTACATCCCTTAGTCGAGTCATAACTAATCATAATATAAATCATCACTTGTATGCTGATGACACACAGGTGTATATATCACTTTCACCAACTGATACACAGACATCTCTATCAACTTTAAATGATTGTCTCACTGGAAGCAAGTAAAGTGGAGCTAAAACCAGATTAAACTGATCTAATTATTATTGGCACAAAACAACAACGAAACAAGGTTATTAACTACTTTCCAGTTAAATGGCTCGGTATTGATACATCACCATCAGATACTGTTCGTAGTCTACGTGTTATCTTTGACAGTGATTTCAGCTTTAAGCAGAACATTTCTCAAGTATGTAAATCCTGTTTCTGCCATATACGTGATTTCCGCCCAATTCGGCGTTATTTGTCTCCTCCTGTCGGGAGGATCTATACGGTAGATGTAGTCGACCGGAATCCGGAATACTTCGTTGATTTCGAAGAATTGGATGACGGCTTGTGAGTATCCCTGGAACCACGACAGGTAACTGCTACTACACGACAGGTAAGTAGCGAGCACTGTAAATATATATCCGATGCGTCACCCATTGACCCTGGGTACAACTGGATGCAAGAGGTACACGTAGGTGAGATACCGCCATTAGCCAATATCGACTAATGGAACTATTGCGTAACAATCAGCAAGTATTTGCTCAGGACGAGAATGACGTGGGATTGACGGACACAGTTAAACATCGAATATACGTACACCACAGACGACAGCCCTGTTAAGGCGTTAAGGCTGCCTATCGTCGCATTCCACCACCCCAGTTTGAGGAAGTTAAGGCGCACATTAAAGATCTAGTCCACAAAGGGATAATCAAGCCCAGTCAGTCGGAATTTGCGAGTCCGATTGTTATTTGTCGGAAGAAGAACGGTAGTGGGTCTAAAATTAGGATGTGCGTGGATTATCGCAGGCTTAATACCAAGACAAGAAAAGATGCGTTTCCACTTCCCCGAGTGGATGAGATCTTCGACCGCCTGTCGGAAGAAAAGTATTTATCGACTGTCGATTTGAAATCGACCCATAATCAGGTGGAGATAGACGAGGTTGATCAACACAAGACCGCGTTCACGACCCCCATGGGGTTGTACGAGTACGAGAAAATGCCATACGGGCTTTGCAATTCACCAGCAACTTTCCAGAGATTAATGCACATTGTGTTCAGGGAAGAGATGCGTGAAAAAGTACTTATTTTCTTGGATGATATAATCATCTACTCCTCTACCACCGAAGAACACTTTGAACGACTGAATTTGATGTTCCAACATAATAATAATAAGTTTATTTTCTTAGTTTTTTTGGTAGCCATAGAGGCTGAAAAGTACAATAGGTACATTAACATGTTTAAATAAAGTAGATTAATAAAACATTCAATGGAATGTACAACCTAAATAAGTTATATTATAACTAATTAAAATGTATAATTTGCGTATAAATAAGTAAATAGAATAAATAACTAAAACAAGATTCATTGTAAATTGCGAGTAATTTGTAGGAAATAAAAAACGTCCGGTTACTGCCAGTGATACAGTCCATAAGTTATAAGAGTTCTTAAAGCGTTCGGTCCTACACCGAGGAGCACTCTACACACGTGCGTTTCGGATTGCGTATGGGGGTGTCCGGGAGGGAGGCGGTAGTTGGTGCAGTTTGTAGTTAGGTTGTATGTCCGTGAATAGAGTTCTGCACCACGTCTCCCTCCGGTTTGCCAGCTTCATCGTAACACACGTCATGGAATATTATCCGCATAGCTCGTCTCTGGATACTTTCTAGCTGCTTGGTTTGCCTTTTCGTTAAGCTCGTATGCCACACCTGGCAAGCATACTCAAGGACCGATCGGATTAGTGTTGTATATATCTTGACGAGATGATAGGGATCGACTCCTGCTCGCTTGAGCAGGATTATGATGCCAACGACTGGCATCTCACGGTCTAAAGATTGAGCCCACTAAATGTTAACTATTTCAGAAGTCGGTTTCTTATTTGGGACAGATAATCTCTAATGAATGGATATCTGGGGATCCAGAGAAGGTGAATGCAGCAACGGAATGGCCAGTACCTGAGAATGCGAGAGAACTCAAGATTTTCTTGGGAACAGCGGGATATCACCGACGTTATATTCATCACTTTTCACAGTTGGCATCACCTCTGTATGAATTGTTGAATCAAGATCCCAACAAAGGAAAGAAAAGAAAACCAGGTAGAAAGTGGAATTCAGCCAAACCGGTACCGTTTGTGTGGAGGCAGGAACACCAAGAAGCATTTGATTCATTGAAACATGCTCTTATTACAGCTCCAGTCTTGGGATTCGCTGATTTCATGAAACCGTTCATTCTGGAGACAGACGCCAGTCACCAAGGACTAGGAGCGTTATTACTCCAGGAACAGGAAGGGAAAGCCCGAGTTATAGCATACGCTAGCCGTAGTCTCAGGGGTCCTGAGAAGAACCGAACAGCTCAGCTCTATGAAAATTAAAGCTGTTAGCAGTCAGATTGGCGGTGACTGAGACATTCCGCGACTACTCGTTGAGCGTTCCGTTTGTAGTATATACCGACAATAACCCATTGTCGTATATTCAGATTTCGGCAAAGGTAACAGCAGCGGAACACCACTGTCACGCAGAGCTAGCCAGATTCAATTTCAGCATTCGCTACCGTTCCGGACGACGTAATGCATCGGCGGACGGTCTGAGCCGGAAACCACTTCAGACTGAAACAAAAGAGTTCACCGACATAAAAAAAATAGCTGACATCCTCCAAGTAACTGTGTTGCCGTGCGATTTGCACCATACGTTAATCAAGGCAGCAGTCTGTACCACCACAGCACAGGTGCGCTATATATCCAAGCATGTAGAGTCGCCGGTACGTCCTACCAAGTCTTAGTTCGGACGCGATCCTGGAGGCACAACGTTATGATCCGGTTTTGGGCCGAGTCTGGCATTACATCGACAGAGGGCGAGCATCGACAGGCGGAGAAAGACGGAAAGAACAACCAGCAGTAGTGAAACTGCTACAACAATGGGACCGCATTCGGGTTTGTTTGGGTCTGTCAGAACCTTGACAGACCCAATGAGTGGAGAAAAGGTAAGCCAGTTGTTGTTACCGCGTGCAATGAGGGAGGAGGTATTACAAGAATTGCATGATCAGATGGGACATCAAGACATTGGTAGGGGAAGGGCGGGCAAGTGAAACCTGTAGGTAAAAGGAACCACGCCCTCTAGTACTCATAACGGCCGCGAGCTGGCAGTGGCATTGATATGGGTATTACGTCACCTTCCCCTGCATACACTCCATGCATTCGAAGTCGACCACTCAACGTCAGTACGATTCAAGAGAAGAAAATTAGTTTTTCACCATATTCCTTATCATTTTGCAGTTTGTTCTTTTCCTGAATAAAGTTCACGTATTAGAGACTTCCGAATGTCCTTACTCCCAGTGCTAGACGTTAGTTGGTACTTACTCCCAGTGCTAGACGTTAGTTGGTACTTACTCCCAGTGCTAGACGTTAGTTGGTACTTACTCTCAGTGCTAGACGTTAGTTGGTACTTACTCCCAGTGCTAGACGTTAGTTGGTACTTACTCCCAGTGCTAGACGTTAGTTGGTACTTACTCCCAGTGCTAGACGTTAGTTGGTACTTACTCCCAGTGCTAGACGTTAGTTGGTACTTACTCCCAGTGCTAGACGTTAGTTGGTACTTACTCTCAGTGCTAGACGTTAGTTGGTACTTACTCCCAGTGCTAGACGTTAGTTGGTACTTACTCTCAGTGCTAGACGTTAGTTGGTACTTACTCCCAGTGCTAGACGTTAGTTGGTACTTACTCCCAGTGCTGGACGTTAGTTGGTACTTACTCCCAGTGCTGGACGTTAGTTGGTACTGTAAATTCCGACATGAAACTTGGCTCGATAGCTCTACAATAACCCACCAGGTGGCAGTTCGCCCGCGCCATGTGCTATGGGCAAAAGGAACCGGGCAAGAGGATCCACGTGTGGGCAAAACGACACCCGTTGATGTGTTTGGAAGTTCGACCGTTGTTACAGAGTCTAGGTACAGACACAACCTTTTTAAATGACAAACTTTGGTATCCGATTTTCAACTCTTGAGGATCAGTTTTGTTCCTCTATTTATTTGAAATTTGCTCGAAATTGCAGAAAATTTGTCGGCAGTGTAATTGGACCTGTTCAATAAAGTTCTATCGGTTCGCTCACTCGCGGTTCCTTTTATCCGAGGGATCGGGCAAAAAGAAAATTTTACACGACCTTGATTTTTCATTCACAGCTCCGGAACGAAACAGGCGACACGACCAAGTGTATATGATAGCCATATAAATTCCCCTTCTATCCCAACGTTAGCCGATATCATACAGGAGCGACGGCGCTTAAGCGATTCCGGCTGCCCGCCCTTCCCCTGGAGTTGAGACGCTAGTACGAACAAGGTTCTACTGGCCGAACATGCGTTCAGGCATCCTGAATTGGATTTCGAAGTGTGATCGTTGTAATCTTGCAAAGATGTCACATTTGAATGTACTGACTCCAATGCATAGTATTGTGACAAGGGGCCCATTAGAAGCGATCGATATCAAATTGCACAGTGACGACACCCTCCAATCACAAACGGTTCATGGAGCCAACCTGGACTGGGTTGACTATCATCAGGCTAGATCGACAAGTGCCTATGCTACAGCTACGGAACAGTTGAAGTTAGACATTGCTAACCGAAAAGCAAGTTATGACAAGCATGTCGGGGAGAATGCACTGCGAGTTGGGGGACGTGTACATTTACACAATAGGGTGAGAGGGCGTAACAAATTAAGATTGCGGATGCATGGGACCCGAGAGTGTACGTGGTCGTATCGGTGAGGGGGCACAAGAAACGCGTAATTAACCGCAAAGAGTTGCGGGTTTGTGTAGCAGAGACTGTGAAAGGGTCATGGCTGAGCAGATTAGGTCAAGACAGTGAGGAAACTGAACAACAGCCATACGAGGTGACAATCTCTTGTCAACCGAACAATGGCCATTCAGACTGGAACTCGGACGCAGAACAAGATTTAACACGATTGCCATCCAGAGAATTAACTCTAGATGGCAGGTGGACAAGGAAGCCCTTTGGCTTATCGAGAGTCCAACCCTTTTATCTACATATATCCAGCCCTTCTGAGGTATGTGTCGATTTTATTTTAAAACATATTCACACTACTAGCACCCACACAATCATCAGATAGTCTGTTCCATTCATTCACAGTTCTTTGTGAAAATGAGAACTTTCTTACATCTAATCTACACTGCTCCTTTATTAATGTAACTTCGTGTCCTCTAGTCTTTCTATCTTTCTTAACTGAAAAAAACATTTCTATCAATATTTTCACAACCATTCAATATTTTAAACACTTCTATCTGATCTCCTCTCAATCTCCTGGTATCTAGTGTTGTTAAACCACATTCTTTTATCCGTTTTTCATAACTAAGATCCCTCAGTTTTTGTATCATTTTAGTCGCTCTCCTCTGTACTCTTTCTAGCTAATCTAAGTAGATGATATCTACTGGTGATCCATCATCTACCCACTTAGTGATATCTTCCAAAAAACATAACATATTTGTTAAGCATGACCTCGCTTTTAGAAACCCATGTTGAGATGGGTTTATCAAGTTATGTTTAACAAGAAAATCCACCATGTTGTAGAATGCCCGGTGTCTGCTGTTATTTCCCTTTATCGCATCTGCCTATTCCGTTTGTAGACTCGGTATTCTAATTTGGGCATGTATTGCAACGTTCTTCCTCTGCGTTGATTTCCTAGACAATTTGTACATCGACCTACTCAGTTCAGCCAATGTGTCATTGTCTAATAGAAATCAGATACTCACAGAGGAAGGTTCTAATTACTCAATTATCGCAGAAGACTTTCCACTGTTCGTTTCAAGAACTTTAATACACACAGTTAGCGTGATACAGATCAGTACAATTAATACTGGTCCTCCGTGGGAACCAGACGTGGTGTTACTTGGTTCTCCTCCAAAGCCTCTCTCAATCCAATCCCAATCGCGCACTATTCTTTCCTTAAATACTCGCTACTTCCCTCTCTTCCTAGTGACTCGCGATTCCCATTGGTCCGTGCCTCTTCTGTATTTCTTAATATGGCGCGCTCCAGTCGGGCTCGCTACCTGGTTACCTGGTCTCTGATCCCGCATTACCTTATCTGCTAACTGACTCATCTCCCGACTATTGTCCAGTCTAGCTATCTTTGGAGATGACTTGAGCTAAACATATGGGAACATCCTGTATCTCAGATCTAATTATAAGAACACAAGCTACTAGACTAAAGCAGTTCTAAGCATATACTTATTAACATAACTTCCTATATAATAATTACTATATTTTATGGACAAGTAATTACTAGGAATTTATGCAACGCTTAATTCCGTATAATGTGATCTTGCAGAAGCAGTTACTCCGACCACACCTTTACGTCGGTCAACGCGATGCAATGCGAGGTACCATATCCACACCGAGAACCTAGGTCTGTCCTTAGCAATGATTCCAATTTTTGTTATTTTAGCCGCGGCCGGCTAAATTTTAAACTTGGGGGACATGTAACCCATCCGGCATTGTGTGTGTGTGTTTGTGTGTGTGTGTGTGTGTGTGTGTGTGTGTGTGTGTGTGTGTGTGTGTGTGTGTGTGTGTGTGTGTGTGTGTGTGTGTGTGTGTGTGTGTGTGTGTTTATGCGTGCGTGCGTGCGTGCGTGTGTGTGATGAGGCGCTGGCGTTCAACAAATAACTTCACAACAAATCCGTACCGCAGTGAGCTTCACAAAAATGTCCGTGTCATGTGTAACGTTGTTGCTTATTAAAATTGATAAACTCACGATACGAAGTTCCGACTACCCAGTAGAAAATCGACTAGACAAATTGCTTTGGCCGCAATGTGCAAGTTGATCTTAGTCCAGTAATTAATAATCTTGCCAACTATCATTTTGCATCCTTGTGTTGATATATTAATAGGCATTAACCATCAAGCACATTGTAATTGATGACATTTTCGTTGCCCTGTCACCTCTTGGGCTGCAGTCTGCTGGATGCTTATCGCCTACGGCAGAAGCGGCGGATTCCTCCACTTTGTCTTGAGTAACTCAATCCCATTTAAATGATAACAAATTTCTTTGCCAAACTCTGGGAAGTCCTACACATGCAGGCACCCCTGTAACCTCTGCACCTTGTCACGCTATGAATCAGGCAACCAGTTATAGGTCCTCAGTCCCCTAATCCACCTAATTTTCGGGGATTGGGGGGGCATGGCCCCCTTGGCCCCCCTCTGGCTACGCCACTGACCCTGGTGGATATTCTCGTATTTAAGTCAATATTAATTCACCAGAGGCCACTAGGGGGTAAAGGCCACACCCTGCTAGTCGAGCTAGACCGGTCAGCTACGTTACTATGCGCAGTTTGCCCTGGGCCAGTGACAGAGACACACCCACACACCCACTTGTAGAATCTCTGGGCCCAGTAGTGGTTCGTTCATACCTACCGCCTGGTAAGTTAGTCTTGTTATATTTATGCGTTATATGTAGTGGCGGATTAATTACTGCATTGTAGTGGATTATTATATTAGAAAGATACGTAACGTTAAATGTATGAAACTGTTAGATCCTTGATCGCGGAACCGTTTACCATGCCCCGTTTCCTCTTTTCCTTTTACATCTCAATGTGTCACAATAAACGTGTTCATACTTTCTCTACGAGAATGTTCATTCTATAATGTCCTGTACGCACAGCCCACGGCCAGTACACGACATTAATTGGCGACGAGGTAAACTGACAACTCTACGAGTTACTTTGAACTAGACTACGTCTAATTTCTGTGTGAAAATGGAAACTGTCGCTGACGTCGCACATTTTTCGCTGGAGCCGACTGACGGCGCAGGCCATCGTTGGGAACGTTGGGTGAGGCGCTTTGAGAACTTTGTGGTGGCTAAAGACATTCAGAACGATACAAGAATGAGAGCGATGTTGCTTCATTATGCTGGTGAGGCAGTGTTTGAATTGAGTGAAGCAGTGGGGGTGACAGAAAATGATGATTTCGCAGAAACCAAGCGGAAGCTCACTGCTTACTTCAGGCCGCAGTGCAATGAAGAATATGAAATATTCAAGTTCCGACAGGCTGAACAGACGTCGTCAGAGACGCTGGACCAATTCAATGCACGATTGCAGCAACTAGCCAAACACTGTAAGTTCCATGAGAAAGACAGAGAAGTGAAGTCGCAAATCATCAAAAAATGTGCCATGTCAAAAGTGCGTGAAAAGGGGTTAAGTGAACCTACAATCACGCTAGAGAAGTTACTGACGTTCGGGCGCACACTGGAAGCTACGCTACAGCAGTCGAAAATCATGAGAAACTCTTTTTCGACCGTACCGAGGCCTGTCCACGCCGTATCGAATGACGAGGGGCGGCGCAACTCTTCACGTGGAGGTTTCAGCTTTGGTCGCCAGGTGGCGACACAGATAGCAATCCACCAAGAAAGCGTTTTCCGCCTGATCGCCAAGGGACGCCACGTCGAGACGATCGACCAGTCGTGAGTAGTCAGCAGCGGTACAGACGTCACAAGGGGGCAGCACCAGCATGCTCAGGCTGTGGTGGACCGCCACACGACGATCGGCGAATGTGCAAAGCTTGGGGCAGGAGATGCTACAAGTGTCAAAAGCTAAATCACTTTGCTAATGTGTGCAATGCAAACACTCAACAGACACACTTAGTAGAAAATGACACACACTCGCAACGCAATGACAAGTTATGTGAAGACACATACACACTTGGCCTGTATCACACAAGTGACACCCACACCATACCACCGTACATTTGCAATGTCCAGATAGAGGGAAGTGAAGTGGCTATGGAGATAGATACCGGAGCAGCAGTTTCGCTTATATCGGGGGATGAGTGGGCTAAAATCTGCAAGACATCTGTGCTCACTCTCGACACGCGTAACGTTCCGAGGTTGCGAACGTACGCAGGTACCACAATTGAGCCTTTAGGGCGAGCGCAGGTGAACGTTTGTCACAACAATCAACAGCACAGGCTGCAGGCAATCGTAGTGCCTGGGTCGGGACCTAACCTGCTGGGAAGGGACTGGCTAACAGTGTTGAAAGTGAACTGGGCTACCGTGAACCAGGTAGACAGAGAGGACTTCCTAAAGCCTTACGAATCAATGTTCAGTGAGGGACTAGGCACTCTAAAGGGGCTGACTGCGAAGTTCTACGTTGATGACACGGTTAAACCGAGGTATTGTAAACCTCGACCTGTACCTCTTGCTTTACGAGCCAAAGTAGAGGACGAGTTAGATCGTATGCAGAAGGCCGGAATCATCCGTCCTGTGGAGTATTCTGAGTGGGCCGCGCCCATTGTACCGGTCTTGAAGTCTACCGGCGCAGTCAGAATCTGTGGCGACTATAAGGTAACCATCAACAGAGCCGTCAAGGTAGACAAGTACCCGATCCCTAACGTATCTGATCTGTTTACAAAATTAGCAGGTGGTACACTGTACACAACGCTGGACATGAGCCATGCGTATCAACAGGTCGTACTGGATGAAGAATCACGTCCGTTGACTACAATCAACACGTCGAAAGGGCTGTTCGCATTCGAACGTCTGCCTTTCGGTGTGAGTTCTTCTCCAGGTATCTTCCAGAGAATCATGGAGCAGTTACTACAGAACATACCCATGACTGTAGTCTACCTCGACGACATCCTGGTCACAGGAAGAACGCCAGAAGAGCATGATCGTAATCTGGCTACTGTGCTAACGCGACTACAAGACGCAGGGTTACGCCTGAAGAAGGAGAAATGTGCGTTTCGTCAGAAATCGTGCACCTATCTAGGTCATGCGATTGATGCTGAAGGTATTCATCCTACGGAAGACAAAGTGCGAGCAGTACAGAACGCGCCTGCACCACAGAATGTACAGGAGTTGAGGAGTTATCTAGGACTCATTCACTACTATCACAACTTCTTGCGCAATCTCAGTACGCTGCTTGCTCCGCTGCATGAAATGACACGCCAACACACAAAGTGGAAGTGGGGTCCGGCGCAACAAAAGGCTTTCGATGAGTCTAAGGCACTGCTTGTTTCTTCAGATGTGCTTGCACACTACAACCCTGAACTCCCGATCATCTTGAGCAGTGACGCATCTCCTTACGGGATTGGAAGCGTACTGTCAGACAGATTGCCCGATGGCAGCGACAAACCTATCGCATACGCATCACGCTCTCTCTCCACAGCGGAAAAGAAGTACGCACAGCTGGAAAAGGAAGCGTTGTCGTTGGTCTTCGGGATATCCAAGTTCCATAAGTACCTTTACGGGAGGGACTTCACGTTGCAGACCGACCACAAGCCGTTGGTCGGGCTGTTGAAGGAAGATCGTGCCATCTCCGCAATGGCTAGTGCACGCATTCAGAGATGGGCACTAACACTAAGCAACTATCAGTACCATCTGGAGTACAGACCGGGTACGAGTATCTGTCATGCAGACGGATTGAGTCGCTTGCCGCTACCAGACACTCCTGAACGAGTACCAGTCCCGGAGGAAGTGGTTCTAGCACTTGCAACCATGAACGATACACCCATCACGTCAGAACACATCGCTAAATGGACAGCAAACGATCCGATGCTGTCACAAGTTCTACGGTTCGTGGAAGGAGGATGGCCTAACGATGTACCACGCGAGTGGGAGAGTTACTCTCGAGTGTCCAACACGGGGTGCTGATGTGGGGAGCAAGAGTCATCGTACCACCAAAGGGTCGTGACACGTTGTTGAAAGAACTACACGAGACGCATCCGGGCATAGTGAAGATGAAGGCGTTAGCCCGAAGCTACCTCTGGTGGCCAGGTTTGGACGCTGAAATCGAGATGTGTGTTAAGGACTGCACGACATGCCAAATACACAGCAAACAACCACCAGTGGCACCACTGCATCCATGGGAATGGCCGGGACGAACGTGGCATCGAATACACATTGATTATGCGGGACCGTTCGAGGGACGTATGATACTCATCATAGTCGATGCTCACAGCAAGTACATCGATGCACACGTTGTATCAGCTGCGACAACCAGTGCAACTCTCACGAAGCTAAGACAGACGTTTGCGATTTTGGGTCTACCAAGCACAGTGGTATCAGATAACGGAAGCTGTTTCACCAGTGAGGAGTTTGAACAGTTTTGTCGAGCTAACGGAATCAAACACATCAAGTCTTCACCTTATCACCCATCCAGTAATGGCTTAGCTGAACGCGCCGTTCAGACTGTAAAAGCAGGGTTGAAGAAGACAAATGGCAACCTAGAAGATCGTCTCTACACCTTCCTAGCACGCTACAGGGTAACTCCACAAGCTACAACCGGCAGAGCTCCAACAGAGTTTGTGTTGAAGACACCACCGAGCATACGACTGGATCTTCTACGACCATCCATTCAGAACCGAGTCTTGCGCAAACAGGAAGAAGACAAAGAACGCCACGACCAGAGAGCAGTGGAGCGAAGTTTCATGACAGGAGACTGTGTCTGGGCGTTGAACTTTCAGGGACAACCGAAATGGGTCGCTGCGGTGATAGAGAACCGGCTGGGTCCGCTGACCTTCGAGGTACGTCTGCAGGATGACAGAGTGTGGAAGCGTCACCAGGATCATTTGCGCGAGAGAAGGCCGATCGAGGCGACGGAAGAGCGTCTGGTACCATTGAGGGTTGAAGAACCTCAACTTCCACCGAGGCTTGCAGAACGTGAAGTACTACCTTGGTTCGAGCGAACAACATCGACACCACTATCATCTGGCAACTCGGACGTGACTACGGGTACCGCTACAGGAGAGGTGATCTCAAGACCAACAGTTGAACGGTTGCAGTCCTGTGTAGTACCAGACGTGGTAGTACCGCTGAGAAGATCACACAGAGTGGTGAAGCCACCGGACAGATTGAACTTGTAAACTTGTGAACTTGTCATAACGGACAATGCATAGATCAAGATAGCCAGAATAGACTAGGTTTCGGTAGATGTGGCTAGTCGCGAGAGCACTAGATTAGTACTATAAACAATGGCATACTAGCTATCTTAGATATGACATTGATACGTATAAGGGACTCTTGTTTGCGTTAAAAGTTTACATTTTAATAATTATACTAATTATGTTCTTCTTAAAGGGGGAGGAATGTTAGATCCTTGATCGCGGAACCGTTTACCATGCCCCGTTTCCTCTTTTCCTTTTACATCTCAATGTGTCACAATAAACGTGTTCATACTTTCTCTACGAGAATGTTCATTCTATAATGTCCTGTACGCACAGCCCACGGCCAGTACACGACAGAAACGTGTTATGTTTCCACTAGACGGGGACTATAAGGGCGTGGCGGTTTTATATACTGGGTAGTTCTGTATTGTAATATACCTAATGCAACTGCATAGACAGATGCTAGGTAATGTAGTAATACGACGCCGATTGTCTAACTACAGAGTTGCGGTTTGGTCACATTTGGCGAGCTGCGTCCGTGCAGTTGATTGTCATCTCGAATTCACTGGTGTGTATTATATCAATCAATTGTGTGTAATACTAAACATGTGTGTGTGTGTGTGTGTACTGTCTGTATCCTGTCCTACAATGGGAGGGCTGTAATTCCGTTGCCTGTGTATTACTATGTCTATAAAAGGTTTAACATACATATGCGAACATTGTCCTATAATAATAGATGTGTAATTACATAGTGCAGAAGGTGACGTGAATGTGTTGGGGTTAAGCATAGGTCATATTGCTGTTACTTTGTTACTGTTAATAGATACACGATTACTATCCAGTTGTAACATGTATACTTATATGTTACAGAACGCCGAGTATCCCCCTCGGAGCTTAACATTTACAAATTCAATCAACTCTGTCGTGCCCAAAAAACACCAGTTGTCTGCTATGTTTATACATAGAAAACAGGCATGATTCTGCCACCTAGCTTAAGTCACTGATACTGCAGGTTAAATTCCCTGGGAAATAGCCTTTATTTGAATATTGAATGAACTCTTGCAGACAGCCGCATGTGCGTTAGAACGCACAGCTTCTTTCTGCATACAACGTACAGTCATAATGTGTCATGTCATTGTATGATTTGGCTTTTAAAAGCCTTTTAAGTTTTCAGTCTATTGCTGTTGCACAGAATCTAGGTGTTTAAAGACTCCTTCCACTGAACATAGTTTAGGCCTTGCTTTTCTACTTGCTTCCATCTACTTTGTGCTTTTGTCATCCAAGTTGATTAAATTTTCTGTGCCAGGTGTTTCTTGACCTTCCATGTTGCTCTAGAGATTTCATGGGAGTGCCTATCTTGTAATAGAATCCGGGACAACAAATATATATATATATACATGTATTATATAGATTGATGGGCTTTTGTCCGAGGGGCTTTAGTCCCGGATTCTATTACATTAATTGTATTATTATATGTATATATATATATAATGTATATATGTATGTATATATGTATATATATAATATATATATGTGTGTGTATATATATATGTGTGTGTATATATATGTGTATATATGTATATATATATATATATATATATACATATATATATATGTGTGTGTGTGTGTATATATATATATATATATATATATATATATATATATATATGATTGTACATAATGAGATGATAAAAGAGAAAAGATGTTTGAAAATGAGTACATTTGAAGTTATAAACAAATTATTATATATCCTAAAATGAGCCACATGAAACAGTCACAACATAATTTTTTTAAGACTAACAGTGTTCGCGTTGGGGTTTTAAAAAATGGTGTCCTGGGACCTGATAGGCCTAAAAAATGGGGTCCCCAAAACAAAAATGGGGTCCAAAGATGTGGACTATTAAATGGACTAAATTAATGTGTGGCCTCGATACATAAATAAATAAGTAAATGTTGGTAACATTAGCAATGCGATGCCATGATGTCAAAAACGCTGACCGCACGCCACACTAAAGTTTTTCTACCTAGTTTCCGAATTAGCCGTTAGGTGGTACTGAAGCTCATTAGTGGCAGTGGGCACTTCTATAATTCAGTGTTCCATTTTTCACAGTTTGGTAGCTAGGTGGCGGCACCATTTCGTCGTGAAACGAAAGAGCGGCTGTCGACACGCAATTTGGATATCTGTCGTAGTTCTTTATAAGTGACCTGTCTAACGTGGGACTAGAAATAACTTCGAAGAACCATAGAATTGCGTTGAACGGACGCAGCGAAAGGTGAAAAACCGCGTCCGTGGTACGCAGTGAAACTTGAAAAACTGCGTCCCACCTCGAAAAACCGCGTAATATTATCGGCCAAAAACGGCGTCACACTAAATACAACGTTTTGCAATTATTCACCAAAATTTATTTATATTGTAAATACAGAGAACTCAAAATAAAGTGAGTTTTTTCTGTGTCTAGTTTACACTTTCGAATATTCTGAGGCATTGCTTGGCGGAGATAGATCGTAGAAGTTGGTGGTGCAGAAAAGTTGATAAACAAGTGGAATTACTGATTGATAAGTATTATTCTTGCGTTAATATAATTAATAAAGTAGCAGTAAACATATATTGAGTATCAGTTGTGCTTAAGTTAGTATTTTAGAACACTGTAGTCTAGTGGGTGATAATAGGGTACGTTAGCCTACGATAAGTTTGTAAACAAGATTTAATAAACCTCATTATTATGTTGTAGAATATCATTCAATATGTGATAAAGTAACAAACATAAAACTACTTACATAAGATAATATCTGTGTACGCCAGTACCTGCTAGATATTTTGATTAGGTAGCATTGTTAAAATTAAGCATTTGCGATAACCAGGCGAACTAAGTCTAAGAGTAAGACTAAGTTTGTTCGGTATAACTAAAAATAAAAGGCGCACGACCACGCACGACCAAAATGTATGTAGTGTTGGTAACCAAGCGTGTTGTTGGTGGTACGTAGGAGGTATGTTTGCGCAGCTCGCTAAATTTCAGCTATATTCTTCACATTGCATTGGACTAACAAAATTCGCAACTTTTATCATCGTTGTGGTAACTCGCCGGTTCATTTCGCCAGGTGGCGCTTCTGTGCCAAGACTAAATGCTCGTCCGGAAGATCGGATAAAATGCTTAAATTGTGTAACTCCTGGGTGAAATACAGACCCAAAATGTTTAATAATGCACACAAACTATATATATACTATCAACAGTCAAACTATCTACCAACACATTATATTAAATGGTCGTGCGTGGTAGTTCGTCAACTTTGTGGTCGTGCGCCTTTTAGTCAAACCCAGTTTGTTATGTAGCTAGTGTCCAACGTACTTGCTAGGGTGCAGTATAACCTAAATAAATAAGGTAGTATAACGTAAAATAATAGATTGTATTTAAATTAGGTCACTTCCGGTAACGTTAGCATTTGTGATAGGATAGATAGTCAACTGAGACTATATCCAAAAACTATCCGAAATAAACGGTGCTCGGACAGTTGCTCACCGGACAGTTGCTCACCAAGGAAATAAACAAGTGGACAGTTGCTCACCCTTACGAAAAAGCGGACAGTTGCTCAGCTTCAGCCTGTCAGTTTCATGACAAAAATGCAAGCCCCATTTTTTGTATTGATAACTTGTTCTAATTAATTGTAACATCTACAAGCATTAATTAAATAAAACGTGCGTATACATTGATATTATCTGAATATAGATTTGCAGTTTGTTTTACAAGATCGGCAGGTTTGCGGTGAGCGATAATAGGACCCGGCATCTGCAATCGCAGTTCACAAACACAATGCTTGTCTATGAAACACAATGCTCGTCAACGATAGGCAAGACACAAGAAGATCAGTTAGACAGTGGTTGTGGTTATCTCCACCATCTAGTGAATGCAAGGCATCACTTAAATAATAGTGAGACTTAGTTCAAGCTAAGACTTGATTGCAATTAGCTCACTGGCTTTATAAAGCTGGCCATAAAGATTTTTTTTGTTTTATTGGCATAATGGTAGATTTCCGGAAGAGAAACACAACACAAGTTTACACAAAATTGCATCCCCGTTGTAATAGCGACACCAAATACCAAAATGAAATAAAAATGTCTTAAATGTGAGCAACTGTCCACTTTTCTATTTCCTTGGTGAGCAACTGTCCGGTGAGCATCTGTCCGGTGAGCATCTGTCCAGTGAGCATCTGTCCGTGATTCAAAATAAACAAGGCAATCTTACGTAAAGTGTAACGTTTGTGCACAGTAAACAGTCTTCTTAAAGACTACATAGACAGTGAATAGTGTAAACACAGTTGACTAAACTATTTAAAATAGCTAATTAGATTATTATTATTATTAAATAAATTCTGATATGACGCCTTGCAAGCGGCAAGTCAAGGCAAAGAGACACTTGGTGTGCGTGACTGCCACAGTTGGGTGGATTGGGCAGAGACCAAGGAAGAGGGATTCACCTTTCAGTGCGTGGGGTGTTGGGAGGTGGAATGTCTGGAGAAGGAGGTAGCTAGGTTGGTAGATATTGTGAAGGGGATGGAGATGAGAATCAGCAAGGAGACAGGTGGAATGGAGAGAGACGACAGGGAGAGAGTTGGGAACACTGTGAGACTGAAGGAGCGGAGTAGTGGCAAGGAGACAGGTGGAATGGAGAGAGACGACAGGGAGAGAGTTGGGAACACTGTGAGACTGAAGGAGCGGAGTAGTGGCAAGGAGACAGGTGGAATGGAGAGAGATGACAGGGAGAGAGTTGGGAACACTGTGAGACTGAAGGAGCGGAGTAGTGGCAAGGAGACAGGTGGAATGGAGAGAGATGACAGGGAGAGAGTTGGAAACACTGTGAGATTGAAGGAGCAGAGTAGTGGCTAGAATAGGAAAAGAGACTGAGAGGAGGGAAGGTGATCGGAGGGGAAAAAATTGGAGGATCGACAATATGACAGGCGTGAAGGTGACAGGGGAGAAAGTGAAAGAGGTAGGAGGGAAAAAAAGATGTGAGAGGAGAGAAGGAAATGCAATAGGAAGAAAGATGACGTGAAGAAAGGAAGTGAGAATAAATGTGACGGGAGAGAAGTTGGGAGGGATGATGTCAGGAGGAAAGGTGACAAGAGAAACAGCATCAGGGAAGAATGGAACGGACAAGATTGTGACAGGAGAGCAGAAGACAGGGGAACAAGACTACAACCAGACAGATGCAAACCGGAGAAGGAGCTACTCTGAGGCAGTGATTGAGGTGGCATTGAGAAAAGAGAGGGTGTTCATGGGCGACTCTGTTCTGAGAAAGGCAGATAAGACACTAAGCGAAGGGGAGGACGTCATTGTTTTTTTCCCGGGGACTAGGATAGAACATGTGACTGAAAGGGTAAAGAAGGTATTGGAGCATGGCAAGGGAGGGTCTATACTAGTACACGTAGGGACAAATAATGCAGACAGGGAGGGAACAACTGGGATAGTACAGAAGTACACGCAGTTAGTGAGGAAGTCAAGGAAGACAATAGTCGAACAGATTATTCTTTCAGGAATTTTGCCAGTAATGGCAGGAAGGGGGCCAACCTATAGAAACTGCAAGAGGATGGCGATCAACGCACTACTTGAGCAGCTGTGTAAAGAAGAGGGAGTGGGATTCGTAGATTTATGGGAATACTTTGTTGGGAGGGACGACCTATACATGAGAGATGGCCTCCATCTAAGTGGAAAGGGGGCAGCAGTTTTCTCAGAGAACTTGCTGCAATCTCTTGACAGTGGGACAGGCTGCATCTATTTAAACTAGATTCACAGGAAGGATTCACAGAGAAGCCTGAAACTGAAGGCATAGATAAATCAGCAAAGAACAGCCTGGAAAACTGTTCTGAATCAGGATATAAATATGCGTTTGTTTAAATGCAAGGAGCATAGTAAACAAAAGAAGTGAACTAAACGTTATGGTAGAATTTATTGACCCTCACATAATAGGTATAACCGAATCATGGGCCACCACTGATATATCAGATGCTGAAATTGGGACTAACATGGAAAGATAGAATAGGAAGAAAGGGAGGTGGAGTTATTTTATATGTTAAATGTTAAAGAATCTATCCAGGCTTATGAAATAAAATTAGAAAGAGAAGCAGATTGCGAAGAAGCTGTTTGGTGAAACATAGTTACAGGAAACTCAACGTTAATGATGCGGTTATTTTATCAAAGTCCAAACATAAGCATAGAAGAGAATGAGAAAGTATAAAACGCTATAAGGGAAGTTAGCGAACAGGACTGTATTATTATGGGAGATTTTAATCATGGTCATATACAATGGAAATCTCTACAGAGTACAGGGAGTGAGGACCACAAGTTTTTAGTCTTAGTACAAGACAGTTTCCTTTCTCAACATGTGCTAGAGCCAACCAGGGGTGAGAATGTGTTAGACATAGTTTTGTCCTCACAGAATGAATTAGTTGACAATATCAAATTATGTGAGCCACTGGGAAGTAGTGATCACAACCAGATACATTTTATCATCAAAGTAAAATAAGAAAGAAATAATACAAAGCAATTCAGGAGAAATTTTCACAAAGGAAAATATAAGGAAATGATGAAATGATTTAGCAAAGATAGATTGGAACAACACGCTGACGACTAAGAGATCAACAGAATGCTGAAATATCTTAACGAAGGAAATAGAGTGCATAGTCGATCAATTTGTTCCCTTAAAAAACAAGGGAAACAGTCCAGAATGAAACACTTATTGAAAGAAGCCATTAAAAAAATTAAGTACAAACAAATGATGTGGAAGTCATATAGACGTACTGGAAATGATGAAGAGTACAACATTTATAAAGAAGCACTAAACCAAGCTACAACTGAAATTCGAAATTCGAAGAGAAGCTATGAAAAAAAATTAGCTTGTAATATAAAATGAGACGGCAAGAATTTTTATGCATATGTTTGGAGCAAACAGAAAGTTCGGGATAAGGTCGGTCCTCTAGAAGATAGTGCTGGAAATATAATATCGGAGGGATTATTAATGGCAGAAGATCTGAATGAGTATTTTAGTTCAGTGTTTACCAGGGAAGATATTATTTCACTGCCAGTACCAGAGGCTAAGTTCAAAGGGGCTATGAAGGATAATAAATCACCTGGAGTGGATGGGATTCTGCCCAAATAACTATTGGAAATTGTAGAACAAATTAGCATACCACTTGCAACAGTTTTCAACTTGTCATTAGAAGAGGGAGTGGTTCCTTTAGAATGGAAAGAAGCAAACAGTGTACCGTTGTGCAGAAAATGTTCAGCAAGAATTAGTTTGTCGCTAAAGGGGCAATCTGTACTCGACTTTATCTATGTCGCAGAGATTTATTGTGTGTATGGGTCGTTCTCCTACTTTAAAAGTTACATGAATAAATTTCAAGGTCTAGACATGCAATGTTGACTGTCTGATATCATTTTGTACGTATATGTTACACAGGTGGCAGCACAAACAGGGCATAATGTTGTGCTCGTGGATATGTCAGATGACCTTGCCAAATCAACAGCAGCTATTAAAAAAAGTCTTGGTCGAGTCGTCAAGAAGAAGTTTGCGGCGGAACCAGAGGCAAGTAAAAATTACAGAAAGCTAAACTTATGACTACATTATACATTATCCCATTCAGTTTGTGTGATTGAAAGTTTTGTTTGCATTGTGCTGTTTGGTAATCATGTTATCATGCTCTTAATTGTTGTATATGCAAATATAATGATAATTTGAATGGATTTGCATGTATACAAATCATTTTGTTCTATAGCAAAATTTAGTCTTCAGAGTCTGGTTAAAATTGAGCACTGCCAGTGCCAGATGGTATTCCTGCCAGATAGTTTGAATGTGATGTTATTCTCTCTGGCCCCTTCCTTGTAGACTACTTCCTCTGTTGTTAATGTGAATTTAATTACCCACTCATTAATTGAATGTAAACTGCCTACCCCCAGTACACACTGGGCTTTGGTGACAGTTGACAACAGGTGTTTGTCATTTACCACACACTTCAAACATCTGTGGGGTTGGGGTTATATTCCAATTCTCTGCTAGGCTGAATTGGTCAATTAATTTAGAAAATATCCCCCTTCTTGTTGCAATACAGAGACTGATACAATTATATAATTGCTAGTGTATTTAACTAAATCACACTCACATTGCTTAACCCACGATTCATTGGCGTGATTAAAAAATGTTCCATGGCTTAGACTCAGCCAGTTTCATAAGCATTTTAACCCACTTATGAACAGATATGTGGTCAAAGATGCAGATACATTGCGAAGTATTTAAGTACAAATACTCTTGAGGAGGTTCAAATGCAAATACTATGAAATGTAAAATTATTTAAATACAAATACTTTAGGAAGTATTTCAAATACATTTCAAAATACTTTTTTGTAGGCAAGTAACTTGCAATATATAAACCAGTATTTGTATGGAGGTGATCCCTTCCCTCAACCCACAGACAGCAAGCAAATGTGTCTGATCAAGTCACACAAGTGTAGACAGGGTAGCAGCAGTGATTGCAGCTAGCAGGGGTAGTATCTGGAGCATGGAAACAATGATCAAAAGACTGGCCAGCTGAGAAGCCTGTGCAACAGCTGTGCAACAGAATCCTGTTACTGCTAATTGCATCAGGGTGACAACTGACAAGTAAGGTGGCTTCTGTGTCATGTTCAAGCAAAGATTTTAGTGATAAGCCGTCTCAGTGACTTCTGAACTGATTACTTTATTTCATCTTTATTTCTGACTTGAAAAACTTAGTGGTCACTTGCCAAATGGGAGAGTAAAATTGTTTGTTTCTCAAGAATTTAAATGAGACAGGCGTAAAAAACCTAACATCCCATTGTTGATGCCCAAGCCCAAAGAAACGGTATTTGAAAGTGTTTTAAAATGTCATGTACTTTAGGGAAGTATTTAAATACTTTCAAATATAAATACAAATATATTTGACCCCATATCTGCTTATGTTAAAGTTCAGCGATATGGGAGAGTTGGTATCCAAGGTATTGCAGTTGTATTTAATTCCTTGTGGAACAGTGAAACCCCTGAATTCCTTGCTAACCCTGTTTTCTTTATATTTAGTTTCTTCAATTTACTTCCTGTTTTACTTCTGTATTTCACCGCAATACCATCGTCGTCCATATCTGCATTATCACCCACCCCCATTTCCTGACATGTTGGGATAACCATCTACCTGCTCACATTACTGTCCACCCCCATCTTGGGTCACATGCAGAAACACATCTGTTATTAAAATATATACATTAAACTTGCAGAATTTCAACAAAACGTCATGTAATCCCCACTTAGCTCCCTGTGGTATTAACAGGGTCTTGTTCATTATAGTGTTACTGTCTAATTTCTTGGTGGTTGAATGTGCATATATCCTGCGAGACAAATGTAGTAATACATGTAGCTACTAGATAAAACAAAACATTAATCAGATGACTTGAGCAGTTTTCTTTTTTATAATTATGATTTTATAATTATATGTACATCCCCAGCAGTTAGTTCTGCCTGGCTGCTGTGGATTTACCATGCAATACCAGCTGTTTGGTGCATGTGTTTCCTGCTGAATCTCTCTTGTAAATGTAGACACTCATTGAAAGTTTATTGAAAAACCTGAGAAACTACATGGTGATATCTAGGCTTTGACAATGATGGCGTTCCAGTCTAAGTGAATGTCTTCTAAGTAAATGATGAAGAAGAAAAAAGATGATTGGCCTGTCACCTGGGGAGTCTCCTTCCCACACTGGTAAAGACTTAATGCCTGGCCAAACTTTGACAGCAATAATTAACACAGTGTGACTTTTTGGGTGTTGCACAACAGCCATCCTTTTGATGTGCTTGCTACTAAGCACTTTGACAGTCTGCAGAAATCATGATGTTTGGTAGACTATTCCCAGGTGAATCCTGGACTGCACCTATCTAGGCAGCAAAACCTTGGGACACAGGAAGTTGAGTTAAAGAGACTTGATTGCTTGAGCTGTGTCTACCTGGGCCCTGGCTTCTGTGGAAGTCAATCAATTGGAATTAACACATGCTTTGGAAACCAGGTGTGGCAGATATAGTAGAGGTAAACTGATCTTTAGTGAGACAATGATAGTGGCTGAGTATTGTTTGTACAACTGGCTAAATCAGGTAAAGCTGCATCTGTTTTTATCATTCTTCGAATTCCTACTTCAAGTGTAAACATACTCAGCCTTTTTAAAAATCCTGTTTCCCCACTTATTTGACCCGAAACATGATAATGTGAAGTTCATAAATTCAAACATTGTTTCTAATGTGTTTTCACATGTATCCACTAGATGGCGCCACAAGACAATGCCGCATTACAGGGTTATTTTGGGCTTGGTGTGGAAGACTTGGAGTGTCAGTCTATGTCCGGTTTGGTCAACTTGACGTCTATGTGTGATTGGTCCTCGACTATGGAATACACGAGTGTAGGACACTTGCCCACTGGTGAAATGAAGAAGTGGACACTTGCTCAGTAACAACAAATTCCATAAATGTAATAAATAAAAGTCCTTTTTTATTACAGTATAATAGTTATTTTATAAAATTACTATATTATAACAAAACAACAAGAACATCACGATACAACACTTTATTTATATAACATAAATATGCACACATTCATAATTTCAGTGTCGATCAATACATTCATTCACATGGTCATGGTTCATGTTCTTGCGTTCATGCAAGTCTAAGCAGCTCATGCCAACTTGGAGTACCAGTAGCTGAGAGATCCACTGCAGCCATGTGATGTGCTGTCTGATTGCAATGTCCTATCCAGGGTAACCCAATTGCATTGTGACTGGCTTCAGAAGCCTCATACAATTAAAAGCTGGGGCAAACTGTTCTATATCAATTATCTAACATAGAATTTAATCCTAAACTATGTAAATTATCTAACAAAGAATTTTTTAACAAAGAATTTAATCCTAAATGAAGGAATATAATAATATGATTTATTACATTTCTGGAATTTGTTTCACTGAGCAAGTGTCTACTTTTTTATTTGACCGCTGGGCAAGTGTCCACTTTTTCATTTGATCACTGGGCAACTGTCCACTGGGCAACTGTCCGTACCCCGGAATGCACTGTCCATTGCTATCAAATGCAGCAGAACTCTGTCGGCGTCCCAAAGACACTAAAGATGCACATGTTCAAAGCTCAATACTGCTGACATTTTTAACATTTAAATTTCATTTGAGGATATTTTACTGCATATGTTACTTTTTATACATATAGATATATTATTTTGAGTGCATGTATCAGTATTTATTTATGTATTTGTGCGTGGGTATGTACGTATAGGTATGCATATATGTAAATAGAGTAATAATAGGTCTAATATACAATTTATCTAATTTTAATTAGTCGTTAATTAAGTTTTAATATAATTAATTAGTTTCTTTTTTGTAGTTTGTATTAGTATACATTGAATCACTTGATTGAATTTTGTACAGCTCTTTGAGCATATTATGGATATTGTGCTGTATAACTATTATATATTATTATGGGGTTAAAACATCAACTATAGGTGAAAATATATGCACCATTGCGAGTCTTGGGACATTGCAGACAGTCAAGAAATCAAGCAGTATTGCATATTACAATCTTGGGGGACTGCCTCTTTTTACAGTTTGCATTGGGTGTCATGTCATTGAGTCCCCATGTGGCAGGATATTGACCCCTGTCATCTACCCTTGACATGATGTAATCTACAGATGTTTGAATTGCCCAGCCTGCAGGCTTTCAGAAGGATCTAATCCAAACAAGTCCATTTGTCACCCAGCAGATCAAGTGACACTTTAATCATACAGATTGTCACTGCAGGAGAACACCTGTTGATTGGTTCTTCAGAAAGCTAGTAGATATGTTGAAGGCTGGAGAATGGGCTGTGTTCATTTAGAGTATCTTTGCCTGCCAAAGTAAGAGCAGTGTTTAATTGAGAGAGAGGAGAGCAGGCAGGGAACATGGTGGAGCAAACACTTTGGGGTGTACCCTCAGACTGTGGAATGGGACAAGGTAATTTTGGTGGTTGGGCATGCAGACTGGCTCAGAGAAATGTAGTTTTGTAAGACATTTGTGGGTTGTTGTGATAAAGATTACAGAGAAAAGTATTACTTGTTATTTGGGATTGTTCTTACCTGAAGCCAAACGTTGTCAAACAGTGACTGGCAAAGCAATGACATAGTTGCTGTATAGGATTTTTGTTTGGGTGGCTATATTCTGTTGAGTTCTTGTCTTGACTAGTGAAGATGCCAGAAGTTGCTACCTTCACCATTCATGGCACGAGCACAGACTGTACACCTTGCATAATCACTACTGTTCTTAAATTCCATAATCTTACAGGAAATGTAATGTTTCATTAAAACACACTTCGATTATGTTAGCATACCAACTATAGTTGAAACAGCTTGTTTTTTTTTACAAAATAACATTCACATTTTGTACGTTTGAAAGTGTCTGCCGTATTTCCCCACTAATAGTCTTAGTATTTAGAATCTATTTGCATTGCTACCTCGAAGATCTTTGGCACTGATTGTCTGGTTGTTTTTCAGAAAGGGGAGCATTTCATCAACGAGACAATAGGACGGATAAAAACCAGCACCGATGCCGTGAAAAGTGTCGCAGAAACGGATCTCGTCATAGAGGCAGTTGTAGAAAATCTTGATGTGAAGAAGAAATTGTTTTCAAGTCTTGATGGTGCGGCACCACAGTACGTATTTTCACCATTCAAACATTGATCATTGATAGTGTGGCACCACAGTACGTATTCCCACCATTAAAACATTGATCATTGATGGCGCGGCACCACAGTACATATTCCCACCATTCAAACATTGATCATTGATGGTGCGGCACCACACTACGTATTCCCACCATTCAAACATTGATCTTTGATAGCGCGGCACCACAGTACGTATTCCCACCATTCAAACATTGATCTTTGATAGCGTGGCACCACAGTACGTATTCCCACCATTCAAACATTGATCATTGATAGCGCGGCACCACAGTACGTATTCCCACCATTCAAACATTGATCTTTGATAGCGTGGCACCACAGTACGTATTCCCACCATTCAAACATTGATCTTTGATAGCGCGGCACCACAGTACGTATTCCCACCATTCAAACATTGATCTTTGATAGCGTGGCACCACAGTACGTATTCCCACCATTCAAACATTGATCTTTGATAGCGTGGCACCACAGTACGTATTCCCACCATTCAAACATTGATCAGTCACCTCGAAACCTGGGAAGGCGTAGACATCGAATTGCACTAGTATATTTTTTGCACGAAAACGCTTTGTTTGAGGCATGTGTTGCACTATAGGGGTCAGCACACTGTTGGACTTCCTGCTTGATTACAGACGAAAAAAAGTGCAGTATATTTTTGAGAAATTATTTTTTACAATGTTCACTTGCTCTGACATACGTGCATTTGAGTAGTCAGATTTCTAGATCTGATTGTAGAAGCTGTTGATAGTAAAATGGTGTCTTTTTAGCTGATTTTACTAAGCGGAAGGGTATCTGGCAGCAATTTGGCTAGTTGACACTTTAGCCGGATTACTGCCTGCATGCATTTGTAAATATTGACGGGTGTCATACATACAGGCATTTTGCAAGAGCTAGAGATATTAGATTTTGACTAAAATCGACCAGCATGTCGATGAGATGATAATAACAGCAGGTGAGAAGTTTAAGAAACTTTATAAGTAACGTTTTCTTATAATCGCACAAAACATTAACATGGTCGCCAATGGGAAAACTGACAGTGTGCTGAGCCCAATATCATTTTCTGGGGGCTGTTGCGAACATGCTGGCCCTTTTGCATGGGTTTTCATCCAAGTATTTCCAGATACCACCAGGGCCCCCAGGTGAAATTCGAAAAAAGTTCAAAATCTACAAACACAATTTCAGCCCAGGACTGGTTAGGCCTACCATGCATGTAAGCACTTAAAACTTTATTCTCGGAACTTATTGAATGAAAACATTTGATTCCTCAGTTAATGCTATTATAGATAAGAACATAATTAAATTGCATATGATTGAAAGGATGCCACTGTGATGGGCAAAGTATAATTTCTCTGGTTTCTCTGATTATAATGACCATAGTGAGATTAAACTTATCCGGCACCATCATAATTCATAATTAATTGTTCACAGGTTGTTCGGATACCTGAAACAAGCAGTCGGAAGTTTTGGGAGGTTGGTCGAGTTTGGCCAAGAGCTGGGAAAGACGACAGTGCAAGAAAGGTAAGTAAAAGATGTATGATCACCGGCACCAGGATTCTTCCATTTCACTAGTAGATGTGGAAACAATTAGAGATCAAATTTTGCCTGTTGAATCATTTCATGTCCACTATGGAATTAACCTTTATAGTACCCACTATGACATGCCAGGTTGTTTGTTATTTAGTCTTTAGAGAAATAATAAGCTGAGAACTATCATGCTTAACATGTTCTGAAGTAACATTATTTGTGATCGGCTGAGATGACATAACCACAAAATCCATTCTATTTTTATTGCCGCACAAAGAGTGGACTCATATAAGCCTGCAGAATCCAGAAAAACGTGTAGTGTTTCATATCGTTTCAAACCACCCACACACCCCAAACAATACGTTCAACCGACATGGCTGTCTATATATTACCCACCATGCTGTATGGTTCTTATACCAACATTTAGCATCATTGTGCATGGATACATATTCCACTCGATAGGTGGTGCCATATTATTGATTTACTTCCCCGCGATGCATGATGACGAACAACCCACCACCTGCCCATATGTAGGGCTCACTTTATTTTGCAAACTTACGCGACCACCCCATAATTACAAATTATGTAATCTGTTTGACTTGCTCTCTTGTAGGACACCCCGGGATTCATAGTGAATGGTTTGCCTGTGCCATACTTGATGGAGGCTATTAGGATGTTGGAACGAGGTAAGACATTTCATTGTGACACACATTCTGGTTTCCAGTGAAACTTGAAGGTTGATTTTATTTCCAAGATTAGGGATGATCTTAAAAATGTATGTACAAAAATGGTTTCTTGGGGATGGGGGTTTAGCAGTTGGTTTGTTTAGTGTTACGTTTCATAAATTTTCCCCTAATACGTCACGATTCTTACAGGTGTAGCCAACAAATTTTATGAGTACATGTTGATTTTAATTCCAAGTTATATCTAAGATTAGACGACAGATATAGAGCAGAACATTGTTACTTTGAGATTTCCCCTTAGGCCTACGAGAATAATATGTTTCCAGTTACCCGAATGACCTCACAACATTACAAAGAGAATACACAATTTATTTTGACCATGTTAAAATTCAAGTGCAACAAAAATATGTAACCTTTGCCATCTGGCTCAGTTTATTGCAATACAAATATTGGAATTGCTTTCTCTTACTGGTCTGAAAAAACTGATGGGTGACTCATGGAAGAAAAACAGTCACCAGGAAAATACTGAAGTGTCTACTTACCATAACATGTATCAGGAAGCACAAGTATTACTCCGTTACGCTTTAGGTATTACTAATATATATTTACTGGAATGTTTCAATCATTTTTGTAAAACTGACAAAAAAAGACAGGCGAAGTACTGACAAAGGAGGTAAGTTGTGAACAAAATTTGTTTTGATGTGTGACTTGATATGGAGAAATTAGGAGTTTGATAAAAAAGTGTATGCCATGTCTTCTCAAAAGGCTGCAGGAGTGTGTAGCAGTTTGCTAGAGCATTTCGCCTACTGCAGTCTGCATGGGGTGGCTCTGTTCATCACCACCTGACTGAAAAAACATCAGTTTTTGTCACTTGTAGGAGGCTGGCTCATTCATCATCACATTAAAACGAAGCATCTTGGGGTCTACATCACTATGGAAGTTGGTTTTGTTTGGCGTTTCTTCCCTGGACAGAATTGTTGGAGTTTGCTTTGGTTATGGAAGTTGGCTTTGTTTGGCGTTACTTCCCTGGAGTGAATTGTTGGAGTTTGCTTTGGTTATGGAAGTTGGCTTTGTTTGGCGTTACTTCCCTGGACAGAATTGTTGGAGTTTGCTTTGGTTATGGAAGTTGGCTTTGTTTGGCGTTACTTCCCTGGACAGAATTGTTGGAGTTTGCTTTGGTTATGGAAGTTGGCTTTGTTTGGCGTTACTTCCCTGGACAGAATTGTTGGAGTTTGCTTTGGTTATGGAAGTTGGCTTTGTTTGGCGTTACTTCCCTGGACAGAATTGTTGGAGTTTGCTTTGGTTATGGAAGTTGGCTTTGTTTGGCGTTACTTCCCTGGACAGAATTGTTGGAGTTTGCTTTGGTTATGGAAGTTGGCTTTGTTTGGCGTTACTTCCCTGGACAGAATTGTTGGAGTTTGCTTTGGTTATGGAAGTTGGCTTTGTTTGGCGTTACTTCCCTGGACAGAATTGTTGGAGTTTGCTTTGGTTATGGAAATTGGCTTTGTTTGGCGTTACTTCCCTGGACAGAATTGTTGGAGTTTGCTTTGGTTATGGAAGTTGGCTTTGTTTGGCGTTACTTCCCTGGACAGAATTGTTGGAGTTTGCTTTGGTTATGGAAGTTGGCTTTGTTTGGCGTTACTTCCCTGGACAGAATTGTTGGAGTTTGCTTTGGTTATGGAAATTGGCTTTGTTTGGCGTTACTTCCCTGGACAGAATTGTTGGAGTTTGCTTTGGTTATGGAAGTTGGCTTTGTTTGGCGTTACTTCCCTGGACAGAATTGTTGGAGTTTGCTTTGGTTATGGAAGTTGGCTTTGTTTGGCGTTACTTCCCTGGACAGAATTGTTGGAGTTTGCTTTGGTTATGGAAATTGGCTTTGTTTGGCGTTACTTCCCTGGACAGAATTGTTGGAGTTTGCTTTGGTTATGGAAGTTGGCTTTGTTTGGCGTTACTTCCCTGGACAGAATTGTTGGAGTTTGCTTTGGTTATGGAAGTTGGCTTTGTTTGGCGTTACTTCCCTGGACAGAATTGTTGGAGTTTGCTTTGGTTATGGAAATTGGCTTTGTTTGGCGTTACTTCCCTGGACAGAATTGTTGGAGTTTGCTTTGGTTATGGAAGTTGGCTTTGTTTGGCGTTACTTCCCTGGACAGAATTGTTGGAGTTTGCTTTGGTTATGGAAATTGGCTTTGTTTGGCGTTACTTCCCTGGACAGAATTGTTGGAGTTTGCTTTGGTTATGGAAGTTGGCTTTGTTTGGCGTTACTTCCCTGGACAGAATTGTTGGAGTTTGCTTTGGTTATGGAAGTTGGCTTTGTTTGGCGTTACTTCCCTGGACAGAATTGTTGGAGTTTGCTTTGGTTATGGAAGTTGGCTTTGTTTGGCGTTACTTCCCTGGACAGAATTGTTGGAGTTTGCTTTGGTTATGGAAATTGGCTTTGTTTGGCGTTACTTCCTTGGACAGAATTGTTGGAGTTTGCTTTGGTTATGGAAGTTGGCTTTGTTTGGCGTTACTTCCCTGGACAGAATTGTTGGAGTTTGCTTTGGTTATGGAAGTTGGCTTTGTTTGGCATTATTTCCCTGGACAGAATTGTTGGAGTTTGCTTTGGTTATGGAAATTGGCTTTGTTTGGCGTTACTTCCCTGGACAGAATTGTTGGAGTTTGCTTTGGTTATGGAAGTTGGCTTTGTTTGGCGTTACTTCCCTGGACAGAATTGTTGGAGTTTGCTTTGGTTATGGAAATTGGCTTTGTTTGGCGTTACTTCCCTGGACAGAATTGTTGGAGTTTGCTTTGGTTATGGAAGTTGGCTTTGTTTGGCGTTACTTCCCTGGACAGAATTGTTGGAGTTTGCTTTGGTTATGGAAATTGGCTTTGTTTGGCGTTACTTCCCTGGACAGAATTGTTGGAGTTTGCTTTGGTTATGGAAGTTGGCTTTGTTTGGCGTTACTTCCCTGGACAGAATTGTTGGAGTTTGCTTTGGTTATGGAAGTTGGCTTTGTTTGGCGTTACTTCCCTGGACAGAATTGTTGGAGTTTGCTTTGGTTATGGAAATTGACTTTGTTTGGCGTTACTTCCCTGGACAGAATTGTTGGAGTTTGCTTTGGTTATGGAAGTTGGCTTTGTTTGGAGTTACTTCCCTGGACAGAATTGTTGGAGTTTGCTTTGGTTATGGAAGTTGGCTCTATTCATCATCAACACATGTCTAGGAGAAAAACAATGTTGAAGTCTGCATCACTTGTGGAATTTGACCCTGTTTGTAGCTATATTTGAAGAAAAAAACTATTGTTGTGACAACTCTGTAACACATTGTTGAATGGATCATGCTTTACTTACACTTCCTGCATCAGATAAAGGTAGTATTGATCTGAGATAAATGCATTTTAGTAGGCACATAGCAGGTAGATTCTAGGAACTGTTGACAATTAATGGATTTGATGGAAGGATATTTGGCAGCAATCAGGCTACATGACATTCTTCAGGCAGCTCTACAAAAATAGAAGATAAAACTTCGTCAATAACCAGATATTTAATCGCGACATTATCTCATACAAAATTGTGGCCAGTCTTTTTTCGCATTCTGTACAGTGGTTCCACTTCTTGCACATTTGCTGTGTAATTGACAAGTGACATTGTGTGCCTAACATCAAAGTGTTGACCCTAATTTACAGAGCTTATTTTGTACATGGAAACCTAAGGTCTCCTGTTGACAGTCTTGCCTCCGACGTATTCTGTCCTCCAAGACTATAACTGTTTTTAACATATCTATCAAACCTCGAAGCTTATGTTGGTCTTCAGGCAGATGACGCAGTATATTAATTGATTTTTTCTGATGTAAGTCATTCGTTGTTGTCTATACGATGACAGTTGTAACTCTGTATTCCTTTGCAACTCCGTATGACTTGGGGCGGTGTGTGCTCCCTAGTGTCAAGTCCTGCAAACCGATATAAAGGGTTACGTTAGTTTCAGTTGGTCTCTGACCACAACTTCCAGTGTCCACCTCCATGTATAGTTTGTACATGTGCGAATGATAACCACAATGTATACATCGGAGTGATTGCTTCCAGCAGAGACCAGTCTGTTGTTAATGGTGTATTTGAAATCGTGGAGAAGTGCACGTCTTCTTGCTGGTTTACCCAGTGTAACATTCGTTCCACATCTCGGCAGTCTTGTCCATATTTAGCAGACACATCTCGGAAATTGCATGACTTTCTTCTGGCTGAAGGTAGTTATTCTTTAAATCCAAGCATCTGTCTGGTCGTGGTCGTTGAATTATTCTGTCGCCAAGTCAGCATCAGCCACAGTCAACAGTCCACCAGGAGTTTTGTATAACACTCTAGCTAGAATAGTCATCCATATTAAGTCATGGCATCCACACACGACTGTGTTTCTGATGTATCATCATAAGTTGATTCAAACTATTGGCGACCTTGATCTTCTGGTATCTTGTCTTCACATCTTCCACAAAGTTTCTTGTTCACATCAGTGTTTCTCCTGGAAAGATTGTGAGGGATAATGGCGTTTTTATGATATGACAAAATTGTGTTTGAGACAGATGAATTATATCGGATTTTCTCTGTGTCTCCATACCTGCTGGCATTGCATCTTGTATACCTCGCGATGCTAACGCATCACCGTCTGTATCCACATACTTGATTGCGACATTGTGTTGTGCTAAACTGTCACCAATCTTTTTACCAATTCTGTACTCGGATAGTGTATCTGTTGCTGACATATTGGCTGTGCAGCCGGCATGGCCAGGGCAGGTGACATTGACACCAGACCTGGGGCCGAGTACATTTTCATGGGTACAAGTACGAGTACGAGTACTTTGATGATGGATAAGAGTACATTAAAAAAATATATATTAAATAATAACGTATTTTAAAATTATTAATTAATCTAATTTATATAGCGACTTTTAAAAACCCACCTGTTCCGTGTAGCATTCAATGTTTAGTTTAGTCTGTGATCTCTTACATGACATAGTGTTTTTAAATAACTTCATTTAATTAACTTATTTCTTTTATGCCTTATGATGCACATATTACGTCACGTTTTAATTAATGCTATATCCTTTTACCACCTAATCTTATTGCCTATGCATTATGCATCACAGTTTTAGCAATTTATTTTTATTATCATTTATTTCACTAGCTTGTTTTAATATTTATGTATTAATCTATTTTAGCGCCTCTGAATGGACTTTTGTCTAGAATTATGGTGCTCTACAAGGTGACATTATTATTATTATATAACTCAGCACAAGGAAAACAAAAAAATCCCTCTATTTCATCAACAATGAAATTCACTTCATTGCCATTAATTTCAGTGGCATCGTATGATCTTATCATTTATTTGCCCTTGCACCGAATGAACATGAGTTGTATACAGGTTGAGTCTTTCAGGATGCACCATTCAGGGCAGAATACTTTCTCGGCTATGCTAAATACCCTTTCAACTGAGGCTGGAATGCTGAGATGGTGATGGACCAACTGACCCAGAGTTGGAAAACTCAGAACTGCAGTATTCGTTCACCTCTACAATCAGCAATCTGCTGAGATTATAACTTTGCAATTTCTATGTTCTGATCATAGACTACTAGTTGTTGGGGGCCGGGGGTTGGTTTGGTTATCGGGGTTGTAGGAGTTTTATGCAAAGGTGGCGGTGGGGTACTGAATCTGAAGTTTACATGGAAGTCCTGGAATAGGGACAACCATTTCCCATATTGGTTTTCCCCTTTGTTAAGGTGGTCCGTTTTACGTGCGAAAGGTTTTGGGATTTTCCCATCAGCCTGCTCCTTGGCGATCCCAATGTGGTGCAATAATTGCAACATTTAGTAGAACATTGTAGTGAATGATACACCTTCACCCATCTTACCATTCATGTCGCTAACTACTCTAGATCGGTTTCTACCGAACAGTTCTAATCTAATTAACTAAACACTACTGAACATAAAGTCAAAAAGCATATGAGTTATAATCAAAAAAACATTACGCAATATTATACTAGAAATAAAACTCCTCACTCTTATTATACAACACGTTTTGACTAAATCGTCTTCTTCAGGGTATTGAAAAATTGATCCTAACATTGGATATATTTTTTTTCATATATTAACGTTTTGTGAGGGTGTTAGTAGGGTTTTAGATAGGAATTCTAATTGGTCCAAAAGTGTTGGCACAGTCATGTGACTGTAAAGACCACTCTAAGACAATGGAGTTTCAATCAAAAGATACATGGCTTCAGAGCAGTTACTGAAGCGTGGGGCACAGATCGAAAGACAATGGGCTAATCCCTTACAGTGTCCTTCTTTTTGTGGTAATCGGAAAAGACACTCAGAAAACGGAACTGATATTCGAAAGGAAAATAGTAATGGACGGGATGCAATGGGGTGGGACGCATTAACGTACCTAATGATAACGGATAAATGGTCACATCAAGACCAAAACAACTAATTATCTAAAAACAACTTAATCTTGTTATCGGTCACATTCTTTTACCTGGAAAGTCAACTCAACTCACGTAAATGAAGCACCACCTCTTCTCACATCTCCAAATGTTGTATGTGACCTTCTTGAATGGAAGAACCTCCCCGACATCAGTCGTTAGAGCATCGAAGGACTTGTCGTCTGCGTTCTGACGGGTCCCCCAGTCTTCTACGATGATTGCAGCGTTCATCCTTTACTAATGTGCTGACTTGGTCGAGAGTCTACTTTCGTAGAGCGACAGCAGACATCGTTTGGTGAAACTGTTCCAGGTGAAGCACATGTCAGTCATGGTTGACAGCGGTTCGCACAAAAAGGCCGTTGTGATCTAGGTGTTGATTCACCATGGATGGCTAAGTCCCAGTTTGTTGACTGCCATGACAGGAATGGCAGCAGAGCATGTACACAGCAGAATTTCTTGTCATAGACCCGTCATCCTGCTGTGGTGTTTCTGCATCTCCATGATGTGTACTATATATGTAAACATAGGTATTGTCTCGGCGGGATAACGTTCAATGTACACTGGCACGCTGGCACATAAATGCCAGATCTTTATTTGCAGAGCTGCATTTATAGTAGTTGACTGGCAGTGGTGGTTGGTTGGCAAAACACGACAGACTGGCAGGCTTCAAGTGTATTTCGAAGCTTTTTGATTTTCATTTTATGCGCTTTTTACTTTTGCATAGAGAATTATGGTTGCGTCATGTTGATATAGTTATATTTCGGCCGGTTCCTTCCAAATTGGACTGCACCCGATCGTCTCCCCACAACTGCAGTAACAGCCGAAACTTCCTCATCGTCCCAATTGTTGCGTCACACTTGTGGTTCTTTGGATTTTGCGTCAATCGAAGGCATGATTGCACCAAAATCTTGTTTATGTTATAAACTGGGGGCATACATCCATGTTTCATCAACCTGTTTATTATACACTATAATTTGTAGTCTCTATTTGCGGAACTACAACAAATGCTTCGTTAATCTAATATATTCCGACTCTGGGTACCGAACTGAAGTATGCTGACTCGATTAAACTGCAGTTGTATATCTGATGCATACGACACCCATGTCTTAGTATGATGAAATTCTGTATCAAGCATTCTACTAATTTGATACAAAAGATAATTTGAGAGTCAACGTTCACCAAAAAGGAACGTCAGATCGTCAATGTTGTACTGGTTACCCGCTATAGAGACTGTCTTATTTCCAGCGTGGTCCAGAACAATGCGTAAATAAGTTTGTAAATGATTTTGATCAAGCTGCGAAACAGTGTCTATTGTTAAGTAATATTGTTGCCCTGCCCAGTTAATTTCCTTCCTAACTTGATCTTCAACTATCTTCCCAGCATGAATATTTTTAACATTTAATTATCTCCAATAAAAAAGAGCCATAGTCAAGCACAATTTCTGCGCATTGATTGATCTGAACATTCTGTAAAGTTTCACCTATCTGACACATAGGTGGCATGCAGTGATAGTTATTGGGATCAGTAGAAGTAAATTGGAACCATATTTAATATCAACTTTATTAGATCTGACTACAGCTGGAAATATTGACCGGAATGGTTCATTCCTAGTTAATATTTACCTTGGTTACTTTCACCTCCACATACCACCGTGGCATCCGCCATGTCAGACGAATCATAATCAGCTGGCATCTTGGCACCTCTGCACAAGTTGTGATGCTCAGTCAGAACATGCTCCAGTAACACATCCTCTGCCGAACAGATTCTAGTCCAGATGGGACAGTGCACAGCACGAGAGGGCAGCACTGGCCTCTGACGTGGCGTCTCATGCAGGGTTCTCATCTGACAATCACGGCTGGTCAAGTGGTGCTGGAATGCAACAGTGTACAACATAGATCTATATCAAATAAGCATATAAAAATGACTCAGTTCTGTGCCTTGTTGTACATGGTAACATTTCATGCACTCTGGAATGCGACTAGGAAACATCAGCTGAACAAAATGTATTGCCCATATTGTGCAGCACCAAATGAAAAAAATGCATCATGCATACCGTGTAGCACCAACTGAACAGATGTATTATACATACCGTGCAGCATGAATGCAGTAGTCTTGGAGGGAGGGCGATGGAGACTCCTGCTACGTTGATGATGACGTGGTCCTCCAGCTCGTCAATGTGTACATCAACATGTACGGTAGGTCCAGCTGGGTGGCCTGAATGGGGCAGATGGACTGGAGCTGGATCCTACCTGTGCCTCGGCCTCTGGCGATGGTCTGCACGAGTGCGGGACAGCTTAGTTTAGAAAATCTGTAATTCCCAAACAGCCCCTGAATAGGATTGAAAGATACAACAAATGGAGACAATTCTACATTCATATTATAATTAGTGTACATGTTTGTTATACTAAAAGGTTGTAGCGTTATCATATTAACGGTACTCACTCATCATACCGGGGGACCACTGCAGACACAACAAGAGGCAGTCCCGGGTACATCTCCTGTGTGTCTACAATCAGTCCCGGGTACATATCCTGTGTGTCTACAATCAGTCCCGGGTACATCTCCTGTGTGTCTACAATCAGTCCCGGGTACATATCCTGTGTGTCTACAATCAGTCCCGGGTACATATCCTGTGTGTCTACAATCAGTCCCGGGTACATATCCTGTGTGTCTACAATCAGTCCCGGGTACATCTCCTGTGTGTCTACAATCAGTCCCGGGTACATATCCTGTGTGTCTACAATCAGTCCCGGGTACATCTCCTGTGTGTCTACAATCAGTCCCGGGTACATCGCCTGTGTGTCTACAATCAGTCCCGGGTACATCTCCTGTGTGTCTACAATCAGTCCCGGGTACATCGCCTGTGTGTCTACAATCAGTCCCGGGTACATCTCCTGTGTGTCTACAATCAGTCCCGGGTACATCTCCTGTGTGTCTACAATCAGTCCCGGGTACATCTCCTGTGTGTCTACAATCAGTCCCGGGTACATCTCCTGTGTGTCTACAATCAGTCCCGGGTACATCTCCTGTGTGTCTACAATCAGTCCCGGGTACATCTCCTGTGTGTCTACAATCAGTCCCGGGTACATCTCCTGTGTGTCTACAATCAGTCCCGGGTACATCTCCTGTGTGTCAGTCGCCGGTGCTGATCAAGAGTCTTGTCCAGTTGGCAAATGTCATTCCAGATGGATTGCAGATTGTTCATCCCGACATGCAGAAGTACTGCATCAACACCCAGAGGGTCTGTCTCAGCAAGTACTGAAAGTATATGTGAAGACAGCTATTTAGTATAATTGTTGCAAGTTATGAGAAGGACATTCATTGTGAATTCATTATACAATGATATACATTCACTGTAACACTTCTCAGTCTACTTTGTTTACAATCACGTTTAGGTCTCTTGAGCAGCATGGACACAAGACTAGGAGAACAAGAATCAATCATAACATAAATATATAAATAGTGTTTTGTGTTCACTGAAAAGCTTCTCAACTGTTTGATTGAACAATCAGATCTAAGTAGATCCATACTGTACACAAAGCTGATGTACTGCCCAAGGGTGTGAATGTACAACTACAGGAACACACAACAACAAGATTACTATCTGTGTTTTTAAGTTTAAAATCGTCTTTATTTACCGAACACGTAAACAACACTTACAAAGTCCTTAAGAAAGACTGCGAAGTGTAACCTAAAATTACAAAAAAGGATATAAATACTGAAAAGGAAATTATTATCATTATAACCATTAAAAATAAAATTAATTATGTATATTTTTTTAAATGGTGAATTCATATTATAAGGTTCATGCTTTGGATTGTCGTATTCAAACCAAGCAAACTAATGATGTATGATGTGAATGTTATGAATGATATGAAATGAAGCGACCGTCCTAGTCGAGTCCAACACCTGTCTGTGTGTTTATTCTTATGCCGTCATCTCAAAGTGGACGACTCTACCATGTCTTTAAGATTCTTGTTCCTGGAGTAGGTTGCAATAAAACAAACAATAAATCCTCTGTAGCTTTTTGTACGTCTCTCTGGCCAGGGAGATAATTTCCTTGCCTTGTTTAGAAAATGGGATTACGAAGCTGTTTAGTTCACGCATTGATGCGGGTGTCGCCTTGTTCAGCCACATTGGCCTGTTCATTGCGTTCAAAGGCCTGCTTTACTGCTGCCAGGCCTGATGTACTGTATTATCAATGTTTGTTGAAGGCGGGTGTCGCCTTGTTCAGCCACATTGGTTAAACCGTTTTGTACTTACTAATCCAAATAGATTTGGCATTTCTCCTGTAAACAGTTGCCACTGTTCAGTTATCACCAAAAGGACCAAAAAGTGTTTTGGTAGCCGTCTGAAAATCCGATTTGCATGTTCTATTGAACCTCAGAATCTGTGATTTAATTATACCTGTGAACGTGGGTTTCAGATGGAAGGAACTTTTATATAGTAACTGATGCATGTCGGTTGCTTTGAAAAATACCTCACTATCCAAATGGCCGCTTTCCAAAAATCGCATCCCTTTAAAAATCGTTGTCCATGAAATTAATCTCCTGGTAGCTAGTCTCTGAAGTTAGTTTGATACAAGCATGGTGGCTGCTTAATGTGGCAAGGAATATGTTTAATTCCTCCTCCCCATGAGTCCAGATTCCGAATATGTCATCTAAATATCTTATCTACTGGTAGATCAGAGTTTTTTTATGGCATTTCCGTAGAGCCTGTTTTCCCATTCTGCCATGTTTGCGTAATTTGGTGCATATCTTTGTCCCGTAGCTCTACCCCAAATCTGCTTATAGAATTTCCCTTGGAATTGGAAGACATTGTGATTAAGTGAGGTGGACAATAATTCAAAAATCTCTACGTCTGGGCCGTTGGCCTGTTCATTGCGTTCAAAGGCCTGCTTTACTGCTGCCAGGCCTGATGTACTGTATTATCAATGTTTGTGTATAGACTCTCCACATCCATTGACAAAATCATCGCGTCCACAGGGATCCATATTTTGGTGACTTTGTGAAGGAAATCTGCAATGTCCTTGACATAAGCCCTGTGTGATGTCGCGAGGAGGGCTACAAATTTGTCTATGTATTCGGACACACGATATGACTCCGAACCACAGTCCGAGACAATAGGGCGCCTTCTCTGGCCATTTATCCTGTCCGTTGTGTATTTTAGGTAACAGGTATAATTGCCTGTTCCTGGGAGTTGATGCTTTTCTCGGAAATGTACCCCTTTCGGAGTAAACTGCCGAGTACCCGGTTTGTTTTGGTCGTCGCTATTGGCGCTATAGGTCCCTCAATGGGGATGTAGTGCTGCCTGTTAGATAGTTGCCTTTCGGCTTCCGTAATATAATAATCGTGGGACATTACTACAGTGGCGGACCCTTTGTGTGCCAGTTTAATGATAACCTCCGGGTTGTGTTTGAGAGATTTGAACGTGTCGATCTCTGTCTTGGATAAATTGTGTGGGATGTTGAGGGGCACCGCTGCTTTGATTATCCAGTTCTCCAGATCCTCCAACTCTCGTTGGACCTCTGCCGAAGTTATTGGCGATACCCACATTGATTTATTGGTGAATTTCTCTATAGCTGTGTAATATGTCTAGTTAATCTGTAGGCGGCAGCTTCGCTAGCTCCACCATCATGGGGTGTAGGGATATAATTAAGACCCAATTTCAAGACCGTAGTCTGGGTTTCGTTCAGTCATTCGTACATGACTGAGGTTTACTACTGTTTCCGGCCCTGTATTTTCTGTGTTTGTAGCTCGGGCCTCGTTACCCCGACCTCCTAACAGTTTCAATCAGTTATGTCCACCAAGCCGGCTCGTTGGGCTGGTTGATATGGCTCATATGTTACTGTGGAAGGTGGGTGGAACAATTAATCATCAGTACTGCTATTTGTGCCCATGGGAAGGTTTTTCTAGCCTTCTGTGTTAGTTTCCACGTACTTGGAATTGTTGTGGTTCCCAGGTTGTTATGTCTGTTGTTTATTCCGATAGACAGCTGATCACTAGTACACCCTTCTTGAGTCTTGTCTAGTCGCCAATTGGCAGCTTTGTGGGTTGAAATGATGTGGCAGGTTTTATCGACTAGGTGGTCGTGTGTGTCTGGTGAAATGGGCGGTGTAGGTGGATTGCGAGATATTACTATCATCAAGATCCTTGTGACTTCACCGTAAATATTGGCTACTTCCCTCTCTTACTAGTGACTGGCCATTCCCATTGGTCAGTGCATCTTCTGCATTTCTTATTATGGCGCTCTACAGTTGGGCTCGCTATCTGGCTACCTGGCCACTGCCCAACCGGATGTACTGTTTCCTTTTGTGGTAACTGATTCAGCTGATTAACGTAGTCTCACACCTATGTAGAGGAAAAGCCATTGCGGTTTATTTTAATGGAGGTTCATACTAAATTCAGCTCCGACGGCAAACAAGCCATTATCTTCCACATCGACGCCGCCTTTTACACCATCGATCAGTGCTGATTCCTTGCCGAATATGTTGGTGATAAGGCGTATATACATGCCGTCCTTTCGATGCAGACCTCCAGTCCCCGGGAACGTGTGAAGTGAAATTAATTCTGGGAAGATTTGTTCTAAAAATGCGGTAATCCACTGATCGGATAATCTTGCTGAATAATTTAGTTGGGCGGAATCACTTAGTTGGGCAGCGTCTGGGTGGCTGTCTGCAACACTGCCTAAGTATCTGCCCAGCTAGGTGACACCTAGGCAGTTGGGCATAATTTCAGATACAAAAGAGAATTTGAGAGCCACCGTTCACCAAAAAGGAATGTCAGATCGTCAATGTTATACTGATTACCCGCTATAGATATTGTTGCTCTGTCCAGTCAATGTCCTTCCTAACTTGATCTTGAACTATCTTCCCATCATGAATTAATTAGATACATGCAAACAGTATTACTATTCATTTATATAAGGACGTTATGCTCACTAGTGATGCATTTGTAGACCGTTAAGGCGACAAAACACCACTTGCCCTTGTCAATTGTCACCCCATTCTGGGTAAACCTGCGCGACTGGCCGCGAGCACTAAATAAATTTAGGACTCGTGGTACCGCCAGTTTCTCCATCATTGTTCTGACGACGTTTCTGGTCCTTGTGCCTGGATGCACAGCCAGAAAGTTTACTTAATTAAAGGAAGAGAAACAAAACAAGCTAATTGGATATTCATTGGCAATACAGATTTCCTTTTTCATAAAGCTCCACGTACAAGATGTCGTACACATTTGTGTAAACCACCCTTTTGTATTAATAGGGGACGAGCTAGTGCAGTTGTTCCCATGTATCATGTTAAATACTTTTTGCCAGTTCAGTATTCTCTTTATGAAATACTCAAAAGGTTAATGATGTTTAATTTGCATATGCAAAACCATAATTGTTGTTGAGTGTGGCCTAGATCGTATACCGAAACATGTTTTATTCTAAACTCATCCTTCATAGTACCTACTTTGATTATACAACTACACTGACCTCTACACACAGATGTATGAGATGCACATAACACATTCATAACTACTGCAGTTTTGTTTCAAAAATGTTCCAACTCATCAGACTCAATGAGTATAAAGCTGTCATCAGTTCTATGACATTGTTTTTATCCTGTCTGGCTACATTGGAAACAAATAAAATATTGTCACCCTGTTTAATTGTTATGCTCACATTCTTACTCTCTGATTCTTGTACGCTTGTCAAATTATATTTTATTCAAATAACGTCTGCTAGGAATGCCAGTGGAAACAGTACCAATGCAGACATAATTAACTCATTTCAGCCAGTTATTGAAAGACTCCATCAACAATTTTGTGAATTTCTGCAATAGCATGCCGATCTTCTTCCTTCATCAAATCTGATTGGAATTCAGGCCCTTGATCAGAGTGAATTATACGAGGTGTACCGTATCTTAGAAACATTTCAGTGACAAGAGTGTCTGCCACAGTGATGGCTTTGTGGTCTGACAGGGCAAATGCTTCCATCCACTTCATAAAGTAGTCCGATACGACAAGGATGCAATTATTTCCGGCGTGTAATTGGCAGATGAAGAATGTCCATTGCAATGCGCTCGAGCGGAGATCCTACAAGATCTTATCTCCGACCATGACCAGTGGGTACGTTACAGAACTGACATGGCCGACTCTCGTGACACCACCTAGTCACATCTGCGAGTACGTCTGCCCACCAAAACCTGAGTTTGACATTAAACAAGGTTTTCTTCACTTCAAAATGCCCCACCATTCTACTATGATGAACACATCCCGACCTCTTTCGGAGCCAGTATCGTAACTTAGGCTTTGGTTGTCCGTCAGTGCCACAGCATCTATAAAGTATTCCGTTATGGACCTCAGTTTCACTCCACATCGACCAATAGCGTCCCAAGAAAATTTCTTCACACATTTCTGACCAGTCCATTTAGTTCCCACCCCCAGCTCTTGACTATTGTCCCGATTGTTGCCACTCTCTCAGATCATCACGAGACCATAGCTCTACCCAGTTCTGTCCAAATCTGTAGGGTTCAGGTGGTGGGTTGCCATCACCATCACTTTTCTGTCCATGAGTCCCTACAACCCGTACCTGACACTCATCAACGACGTCTGTCGCTAGGGTGTCACAGGTAGAACCACAGTTAGCCTGGTTTCTTGTATTTTGTTCCTTGCTCTCGCGTCACTCATAATAAGCGCACGACTTGCAGGGACGTCGAGAAAGTGGGTCATCATTGCCATGTTGTCTACCAGTATGATGTTGTGTCCCTCTTCAAACCAACAACCCATCTGCCCCTAGGGATTCTTGAATCCCATTAACCACCGCAAGGCACCATGGTCTCTGCGCAAGGCACTATGGTCTGTGCGCACTTTAGTAAGGATCCCGTAAACATGATGATAATGTTTCATTGCAATTCGCGGTGGGTTACACAGTACAGACGCTCTTCTTTCATCAGGAAACGACTGTAATAGGATATGACTCATTGGACCCCTTCTTGTACCTGGGGCAACACAGCATTGATTCCTACCCCGTTTGGATCTGCATCTAAGGTATATCGAGTTTGTGACACAGGATACCCCAGTATGGGTGCGGAAGTGAGCTTGCTTTTCAGTATCTCGAACGACTGCTGACATTCGCTGGACCATACAAACGGTCTTTCCGCTTCAGTCAGGCGATGTAATGGCCTAGCGATGTCAGCAAAAATATGAAAACAGGTACATCATATACATCATTTGACGCCATTCGTCCTGTGTGTCTACTCAGTAAAATGCAATGTCTACAGTCAAAATGAAGGCACAATTAAAAGTATCTTAATTCTCCTCCTGCTTTCATGATGTTAGCAGTGTAGGCCCTTGTGTAATGTCATGCAGAATGTTTGCTAAATGCAAACTTTCACTTGACAATGACTGTTTATTATGTTTTAACTAGCTGAGTTACCCGGCGTTGCCTGGGAAAAAAGGCAGTCATATGTATTTTCTAATTTAACTGTTTGAAATTAAATGTAGACTACACAGTTTACAGGGAGAAATATGTTGTATTCTGAGTTATCAATATAACTTTTCATATTCACCATTTGAAGCAGGATAAGCTTATGAAATTCAACATACCCATGTAAATTGTGCTAATTTTCCATTAAATATTATTAAAAATAATTCCTTACATGTTTATAATGGTGTCTGGCATCCTTACCATTCACAATGCCCTTTTATAGTAATGTTAATGTAATTAGATACATGTCAACATAGTAGAGAGCCGGCATCTTGAATTTAAAAATGGCGGTTGTAAAAAAGAATTACCTAACGTTTGCTGTATTAGTATGCGCAGTATACAATTTTCTTTTACCAGTGGTTCTTTGTATCCTTAAAATATTCTTTCAGTTGAAAAGGTTTGCAAATAGTTTGGCTGTGAGCATGAACTCTCATCACTGAATAGTTGCATTCTCAGATCAGTCGTCTCTTAAATACAAAAGTCCAATGAATCAGTGGGCCCCATATACTAAACATAATTTCCCTCAACTTCATATGAACTTTGTATCAATAATAGTTTGTTTCACGCAATTTTGTAATAAAACCACGCAATATATACATGTATAATAATACAGTCAACCAGCTGATGGTGTAGGCCTGCAATAATAAGGAGTCCTTTCAAGTCAAGCATATTGTTTGAGGTACACAGTAAGAGCTCTTTCTCAATTGATATTTACACTCTACTCTTGCTGCTTCCTGGCTTGTTGAAGCGCTCACTGTAACAAACGTCATATCATATAGTTTATATTCAACAATTAAGTCAGATTCACCCTACACTTGCCAGTTGATGGTATAATCCACAGTATGTCACTATAAACTAAATATTTATTTAAGTAATAATTTGCGTACAGCGTGCTAATCCAGCCTCACTGGTTCGTGTCGTTGATGATGCTGCCTTCGCCAACATGTAGTAGGTCACGTGCCAGCCATGTGATGAAGCGAGTCTTCCGTGTTAGGGAATATGAATTTATTGCCGATGGCAACACCTGCGTCATGCCTGACATCTTGGTCACAGAGCAGATCCATTGCTTGAATCGCATCCTTTGGGACTATGCATGTCACTAGGTGGTTGCCTTTGCCAGTCATATACATGATGGGCACCTTGCTAAAGAGAATCTTCTCTCAGTGCAACAATGGTGTCCTTCGCCAGCCACTGGTCACAGTTGAGCCACTGGTCACAGTTGAGCCACTGGTCCATGGTCATTCGGCTTGGCTCACCCCTGCGACGTGCGTTGAAGAGGATGAGCCGACTGCACATCAGGTTCCTCGTGTGGATGAATGACTGCCGATCATGTCTGCCAACCTCACATCCCTTGGTGATGGACTCCACTGTGAAGTTACGCAGCTTCTCCTTCACCTCTTCTGGTGGTGTGTGCGTTGCCAGTCTGACCCTTCCTTGTCTTGACTTGTTTATCAGATACTTAGCGTCCGAAAACATGCTCTTCTCATGATGTTTCAGCACCTTCTTGATGTTTGCCATTTCCTTGGCAACTTCATCCGATGTGACGTTCGTCAGTGTTATACCTTCTAACAAGTTGGCAGAACTCATTGGCAGGTAGTAGATCATATTCTTTAAACCATACTTCACTGCACCTCCTGTGTTGCTGTCGGTCACCACATCGATGGCCGCCGTTAATGGAGTCCAGTTGGTGTGATTGAGCAGCGCACTAGTTGTCAGTTGTCATATGTCGTTTTATCTCTATGAATAGCTAGGCAAGAGTCCGCCCTGAGCTCATGACTGTTTTCCTCACTTCAACACTCTTGTCAACTTTGGTCTTTCTGCCAGAGAAGCCTGTCCACCTGGCGGATCGTGTGGTTGTCTCGACATACTTCCCCAATATCGTCACCGCGGAATGAGTCCAGTAAACTCTTGAAGCTTACGTCGTCATTGAGGTGGATGAGCTTCGCAGACACCGATGATGCAACACTACCTGGTTTCCTGCTGGTACAGTGGGCCCTATGCCTGTAGAAATATGCTTTAACATAACTTAACTTTTAACATAATCTTGCCGCTTGTCTACTGCCACTTGCTTGTTGTGCTTAAATATGCCCAACTTGTGTACTTTTAAGAATAAATTCCGTCTTTGCATGTCTTCTGAAGTTCTTCAAGCTCTTTCCTATGCACCTTGGTGACATGTCTTCAGTGTACCACCGTTGTAAGATCTGTCGCAGTAGGGACACAGGTGCGTTGGCTGCACATACTTTAATTTGTCTGCAACAGAAAGATTGACTAATTGTAACGTTACAAGCTCTTAAGAAATTAAGAAAATTACAAACTTCAAATGTAAATTTGATCACAAAGACCACCTCCTATATTGTTGCTGACACTGTCAGTGGCTTGAACACCCACAGACTGGTAAGGTTGGTCAGGGTGCCAGTCGATCAACCTGTGTCTCCCTGTATCTTGGTCAATTCCGACATTTCTACCCCACTTATATCTCAGCTTTCTGGCATATAGACTGAATGAGCCAAGAAACGACCCTCCAAGAGTTGGCCACAGGGCATGTCTTCCATGCCGGCTGGAATCATTCGGGTGGTTGGCAGTTTTGGGATTTGGAGCTGTTGTGCCGCCAGTGCATGATTCAGTGCCGTTGGTACATGATTCAGTGCTGTTGGTACATGATTCAGTGCTGTTGGTACATGAGTCAGTGCCACTGATACATGGCTGGTGTGGAATACCTGGTCTGTTACGATGACTGAACATGGATTCTGGCCTATGTGATTTGTGAGTAAAGCGATATAAATGACCTGCATTACACAGATTGTTACCAATTAAAGTACGCCACTGTGATGTGTGCAGAGTTTCACAATTTATACACTGGTTGTAATTTGTGAGACTCGTATTACATTTTGGACATTCTGTCAAATTTGGTGACATGTCTGTGATTATAGAACCACTCTGATTTCTACACACAAATGTATGAGATGCACATAACACATTCATAACTACTGCAGTTTTGTTTCCAAAATGTTCCAAATCATCAGACGCAATGGGTATAAAGCTGTCCTCAGTTCTATGAAATTGTTTTTTATACTGTCTGGCTACATTGGAAACATATAAAATATCCTCATCACATTTAATTGTTATTCGCAAATTCTTTTTCTGTCTGATTCTTGTACGCTTGACAAATTATATTTTATTCAAATAACATCTGCTAGGAATGCCAGTGGAAACAGTACCAATACAAACATAATTAACAGATTTCAGCCAGTTATTGAAAGACTCTCCATCAACAAATTTCTGCAATGGCATGCAGATCTTTTTACCTGAAGGTGAACAGTGAAAATATTTACTTTGCTGAAGACCATATTTCAGGAAGCAAATTAGATGCAAGTATTTCCCTAAATCAAAAGTAATTCTTGCAGAAACCAAACAAGTAGGTCAATCATAACATGTCACCAAACCTTATATACATTATTTGTCACCCTTAACAGCCACAGAAGATATGTAACCCTTCAACCAAATAAGTGCATCATCAGAATGCACAAATGATTGCACTTTTTCTACATCCTGAATATCACCCTTACCATCCTGAGAATATGGGAACTGCTTAGTTACTATTCCTCCACTGAGGGTCCTTACTGAAAGCATGAAGAATTTGGATTTAACAAATAAAACAGCTGGCTTACTAATTATGAGAGCCGCAATGTTTACGTAACCACAGTTTGATATGTTCACAGATAAGCAATGTCATCTGAGGGACACTGTGAATTTTGACTAGCAAGCCCATAGAAACCTGTCCTGTATAAACACGCCAGTGTGGCACCTATTATTACTGAGACACCACAAACGGATGAACATGTCTGTAATGGATACTTATGAGTAGAGATTTGAGGAAATGTGTGCACCACTTTTGGCAATACCACCTGGCTGATGACAGACATTATATAAAGGAACTTGTTTACTCAATGTTTGCAAGACATTTTAAAATATGGTTCTAACTGTTTGTGGTATTCCCCACCCAAGTGTGTCTGCATAAGTTACAATATCAAAATCCAATGAATATATTACCAGTGCAAAGTGATTGGAATACACAACCCCTTTAGTTCCATCTGGATTAATCACTCACAAACTTTCCATGAAATATGTTCCACCACGGCACCCAACAGGTGTAATCAACATCAGTTGCCTTTCTTGAATATTTGCAAATTTGTTACGAATCTGTGCATACAAATTTGGCTGCAGTTGTATATCTGATGCATACGACACCCATGTCTTAGTATGATGAAATTCTGTATCAAGCATTACACAAATTTGATACAAAAGAGAATTTGAGAGCCACTGTTCACCAAAAAGGAATGCCAGATCTTCAGTATTATACTGGTTACCTGCTGTAGAGACTGTTTTATTTTCAGCATGGCCCAGAACAATGCGTAAATAAGTTTATAATGATTTTGATAAAGCTGTGAAACAGCATCTATTGTTATGTAGTATTGTTGCCCTGCTCAATAAATTTTCTTCCTAACTTGATCTTTATCTTCCCACCATGAATTTTTGTGAATAGTTTAAATGTTTCCAATGAAAAAGACCCATTGCCAAGCACAATTTCTACTACTTGATTAATCTGAACATTCTGTAAAGTTTCACCTACCTGACACATGGGTGGCATGCAGTGATAGGTATTGGGATCAGTAGAAGTAACCTTAACATTGGAACCATATTTAACATCAACTTTATTAGACCTGACTACAGCTAGAAATATTGACCGGAATGAACCATTCTTAATTAATACATATCCAGGTTTACCTTGGTTACTTACACCTGGCGTACCCTTACCTATACCTGTCAGACTACCTGAACTACCTACACCTGTAGAACCTGTAGCTCCATCTGTCAAGCGATCTAAAGTACTTGTACCTGTAGTACTTGTAGCTCCACCTGTGTTGCTATCTAAACTACCTACACCTGTAGTACATGTACCTGTCATGCTATCTGAACTACCTACACCTGTAGTACATGTACCTGTCATGCTATCTGAACTACCTACACCTGTAGTACATGTACCTGTCATGCTATCTAAACTACCTACACCTGTAGTACATGTACCTGTCATGCTATCTGAACTACCTACACCTGTAGTACATGTACCTGTCATGCTATCTGAACTACCTACACCTGTAGTACATGTACCTGTCATGCTATCTGAACTACCTACACCTGTAGTACATGTACCTGTCATGCTATCTAAACTACCTACACCTGTAGTACATGTACCTGTCATGCTATCTGAACTACCTACACCTGTAGTACATGTACCTGTCATGCCATCTGAACTACCTACACCTGTAGTACATGTACCTGTCATGTTATCTGAACTACCTACACCTGTAGTACATGTACCTGTCATGCCATCTGAACTACTTACGCTGAGAGGACTATTTTAGGTAACATTAAGAAAGAGATAATTCCTAAAAGTTGGTGAAGCTATACAGAAAGTCATAGTGTTATGTTAATTTGAGATCTAGAAAGATAACAATTCTTATTTGTACTTACATGAGCTGGCCTCGTCTGTCAGTTGACAGCATCTGTTAAATACGGCTAGCTGTCATAATATGCAACAGGGTGTTGCCATCCAGCGATGGGTGTAAACCGTCAATGCTGAAGTGTCTGTGTTGGGTAAGTGTGCAATCCCAATACCAGAAACACGCCAGGGATCTGGGCAGTCAACTGGTGCAGCCGCTCATTCCACAGAAGGTCAGTCTTATATATGTCGCCATGGAACAAAAGAAGGAAAATTAGTATCTATCTGTATTTGTATCTGTATTTTGACTGGCAAAATGTCCTATGGGCACATCACGCCAGTGCGCATGGTGGATCTTATGGATAATTTGTTTACATGTTGGGCTAGACTAATCTGGAATGAATTCAGTGATGTACTTGATACAATGCTTGGAGGTACAGAATTCCACTCTTTTATTGTCACTGGGAAAAAGCTGTTTCTAAATATGTTTGTCGAGTTCCTGATTTGTACTAACTGTTTATTATGTTTACGTGAGCATCTGGTGTTGCGTTTGATGTATTGATCTAGTGGGATATCTATGAGGCTATGTTCCATCTTATATAATATGCTAAGTCTTTAGGTTTTTCTTCTTGATTGTAGGGTGTCCCACTGGAGATCTTTAAGGAGTTGTGTTACCGTTTCTGCACTCTTAGAAATGTACCGTAAAAATTACGGTAAAATGACTGGCAGCACGGGTGCCAACCGAGTACCGTAAATTTAACGGTATATGAATTACGGTGTACCATATTTTTTACGGAATAATACTGTAGAATATATGGTAGCATATTGATGTTGTACCGTATTTTTTTTACGGAATAATACTAGAATATACGGTAACATCTTTACGGCGTACCGTATTTTTGCGGTATTGTGCTGTAAAATATACTGTATCATTTTTACAGCGTACCGTATTTTTTTACGGAATTGTGCTGTAGAATATACGGTAGAATGTTTACGATGTACCGTATTTTATGCGGATTTGTACTGTTGATTATACGGTAGAATTGTTTCGGTGTACTGTATTTTATATGGAATTGTAGTGTAGAATATCCCGTGGAATTTTTATGGTGCCATATTTTTTATAGTAGAATATTTACATATATGTGTATATATATATATATATATATATGTACAGATGTTATATATATATATATATATATATATATGTACAGATGTATGCACATCACATAAATATCAAAGTAAAGCATTTATATATAAACTCTGCTGATGCTTAATGGCAATACCCTGAGCACTTCTACTATAGGAAGACACAGAGCAATTGTGTTGGTAAAGGTATTTATTAATGGTACCAACAGAAAAAATACATGCTAACACAAACATAAACATGTTCATCAAGAAAACCGATTTGTCCCACAACATAAAATGACATCAGCATAACAATCATAATGCTGTCAAAGTTCAACTTTATGCAGACCTATCAACTTTTGTGGAAGATTAACAAACCCTGTAGGAAAAATTCAGAAGGAAAATGTTAAAACGTTTCATGTTGAAGACAAAATATGCCACAAACAGCATGCTGGCGCCAACAACCGTGTCCTCTGTGTGGCTGGCCACAACAAGCTTGTCCATGACCAGCATCATGCGTTTCACAGTCAACAGAGACTCTCCTGTAACAAATCAAGCTCAAGTTAGTAAAGTACAGCATCAAGTTACTTTATAGATGCCCTGCTACAAAATATGTCATATTGTGAATTAGACATGTTTTACAAGTCACCACCATGCTAAAGACCACAGCTGTTTTCTGGACTATCAGAAAGCTATTTCTGACAAGGCAGTGCCCAAAACTGTCGAAAGTTTTCCAAAAGGTTAGAAATTCTGCATCAAAAACAAAAAATAACTTAATTTTTTTATTAAGAACCTCAATTATTATATTATAATTATTCATAATATGCATGCCATCCCAATGAGCTCAAAAATCTAAGTGTTATTCGACGCTCTGGAACGCGCTACCGGAGGATCTGCGTTTGATTGAGTGTGTGAACACTTTTAGGGCGCGTCTTAAGACACATTATTTTTAACTTGCTTTCAATGTCTAGTTTTATGTGGCATCATCATATCAGTTTTATGTGACTTCATTATATCATAATATTTATTAGTATAATATTTTAGTTATCTACTATTAAACTAGTATATTTTCTCAATAATTATTTAATAATAATTAATTTTATTTATGCACTAGTAAATTATGCAATAACATAGAAAGATGGCCTTAAAGAAACATATTACACATTTACTCATTGAAAACGGGTTTGGAATGGTGTGTTTTGAGGCATGCTGTGAAGGCGTCCAGTGAGGTGATCAGCCGCAGTTCCTCCGGCGGCGCATTCCACAGGGGTGGTCCGGCTCAAGAGAGAGATCGCTGGTCGTATCACACGGTCACGGTCTGGGGGGCAAACAGTTGAGGAAAGATTGTCTGGCAGGTTGTTTATGTTAAGTAAGAAAAGTAGGGGCCCCAGTACTGTGCCCTGTGGTACCCCAGAAATTACTCGAGTTGATGTTGACTTGGATCCATTTATAACAACCTGTTGAGTCCTTCCTGTAAGGAAGCTATTTATCCATGATGATATTGGGCCTGTGATGCCATTATGTGGAACTTTATCGAATGCTTTGGTGAAGTCAAGGATGGCCATGTCTACAGATTTCTTCTCATCCAGTGATTTGCTTATGTCATGGATTGTTTGAATTAATTGTGTTTCAGTTGATCTTTTAGTACAGAAGCCATGTTGGTGGTCAGTTAGAATGTGGTGCTGTTCAAGGTGTTTCATAATGTGACTATGTATGATGTGTTCAAGAAGTTTGGAAACCACAGGTGTTAAGGATATTGGTCTGTAGTTAGATGTTTCTGCTCTACTTCCTTTCTTAAAAATTGCTGTTACATTGGCTTCTTTCCAGGTATTGGGGACTTGTCCAGAGTCAACAGATGATTGGAAAATGTCATGTATTACTGGTGCTAGATTAGAGGCATATCTGTTTAAGAACCAAGGTGGAATGCCATCTGGTCCTTGCGATTTAGAAATGTTAATTTTAGAAAGTTGATCAAGTACTCCTGTGAAATTGTTAGTTTGGGGATTTCTCCATGTGGACTTCTGGCCATATCTGGTAGGGTGGAATTTCCTTCGTGTGTAAAGACACTTTGGAACTGATTGTTCAAGGCTTCTGTTTTATGTTTGTCGTAGGTAATGATGTTACCTGCAATGTTAAGGTCCCCAATACTCTGGTTATCCTGTCTAAGTTTAGAAATGAAGCTCCAAATTTATTTAGGTTTCTCTGTTATTGTTGTTGTCAGGAATTGGCTTGTGTAGGATAGTCTAGCAGAACGAAGGTGTTTATGCATGTTTCTCCTGATGTCACAGAATTCTTTCCAGTCTTCTGGATTTCTAGTTCTTTTTGCTTTGTTATATAGCTGTTTCTTTCTTTTGCACATTTTCTTTAAATCTTTATTGAACCAGGGAAGGTTGTGCCTTGAAGTAATAAGATGGTGCGGTACATATTGGTTCATAATGTTGATGATTTTCGTGGAAACAAGATTCCACTTGTCATTGACTGTCATGTTTTGGTTTTGAGAGAAGTATTCATGTGTAAAGTTTTCAAGAGATTTCTGGATGTTAATGTCGGCTTTATTTCTAATGAAGACTTTACGTTTCGGACGATGTTTGCATTTGTGCGAGATGTTTACATCAATGATGACTGTGTTATGATCTGCTATTCCGTCTACTATATTTATCTTCTTTATTAACCCAGGTCTATTGGTGAAGACAAGATCTAAAATATTGTTGGCATTTCCCTGTCTGTGCGTGGGTTCCTTGACATGTTGGATCAGTCCATGTTCCTCTGTAAGAGAGAGTAATTTATTGGCAGCAGTTGTACTGTATCCATTGTTAGGTGTGACTTGGTGAATTTCCCAATTGATGTTAGGGAGGTTGAAATCGCCAGTAATTATGACATTATGTGTGTTGATCTTGCTACCTAATTTAGAAAGGGATAGGTCTGGTTCTTCGATTTGAGTTCCATGAGAGTCATTTGGGGCACGATAGAGAGTACACATGATTATTGGTTTCATTCCTGTTATCTGGGTTTCAGTCCAAATGCTCTCACTGTTAGTGTCTAGGTCTGGTAGGTGGCTTGTGATGAGGTCATCTTTTGATATTTGAAATACCCCCCCTCCAGTAGTGTCTGTTTCTCTGTCCTTTCTAAAGACGTTATAGTTGCTTGGGAATATTTCTCCATTTTTTATTGAGGGATCTAACCATGATTCAGTCCCACAGATGATGTCTGGGTGTTGTAGATTGTTTAGTGCTTCGATGTCTGAGGCTTTCTTTTTAACGCTTTGGCAGTTTATGAGGATGCATCTGAAGTTTGGTCTCTTTTTCGGTCTATATGCTTTCTTGCTACTAGTTAGATTGTTGTTGGTGGTTTCATTTAGGTTATGACTGTTACTGTCCAGAGAATAAAAGGGATTTGCCATTGGGATTTCTGTATCTCTGAAGAAAGAATTTGTGAAGTTGAAGTTGTTGCATTCGGGGCAGGCCCACGAACATGAGGAATTTATTAATCATTTGTATTCATTGTCATCTATTGCACAGAATTGTGTGTGGATCCAGTTTAGGCAGTGGTCGCAATGAATAGCTCTATGGTCATTTAGGACATCCTCATGGCAAATGCCACAGGGTGCTGAGCAATTTGAACAGTGCCATGGTACATTTAGGTTTCTGTAAGTATTGTTAAATTCTTGTCTGGATATCCTGGTGCATTTGATGTGTGGTGATTTATTGCAATCATTACAAGTTAGGATGAGTGCATTAGACTTTAGTGATTTCTTACATGAGTGACAGTTAGAGGGGCCTGGATTTAGTTGAACATCTCCTGATAGCATGATGCATAGAAGTATGGAGAATGTTGTTGTTGTCCTGGGTTTGTACGGTAGAGGAGTGATCAGTAATCCAGTGGAGGTGCTGGATTTGAGACATTTCAATTGGGCTATGGTTTTCCATATGGGACTGTAGATGTAGTAGGACGTGACAGAATGGATGTCTTGTCTAGCATTGGCGTTGACATAGGTCTCGTTTGTGTTGCTCTGGAAACTCTAAAACTTTTTGAAATTGGGATCATTTAAAAGCCTAAAAGTGATCTGCAGATATAAAACCATGAACAGGGTACATCAAAAAGTGCATCTTGTAGGGGTATGTCGTATGTAGTGATATACGGTCTTTGATTTGAGTGGCACTAAACAATCTAAATAAGGAGTCTTACTGTGGTTACAATATCACTATATTTCACTGACACTCATAGTTATTTACAGTAATGAAGTACAATTATATTATTTACACAAATGAAAAATCTGATTCTGATCGAATACATTAATACAGATTAATGTATATTTTTGCTATAATAAAAGGTTGTCGTGTTATCATATTAACGATACTCACTCATCATACCGGGGGACCACTGCGGATACAACAGGATGCACTCCCGGGTACATCTCCTATGTGTCTACAATCAGTCGCCGAGTCTTGTCCAGTTGGCAAATGTCATTGCAGATGGATTGCAGATTGTTCATCCCGACATGCAGAAGTACTGCATCAACACCCAGAGGGTCTGTCTCAGCAAGTACTGAAAGTATATGTGAAGACAGCTGTTTAGTGTATTTGTTGCAAGTTATGAGAAGGACATTCATTGTGAATTTATTATACAACTCATTCTTCCATGAAAATGTTTCCGTAATTTGGTGCATATATTTGGTGCATATTTTTGTTCCATAGCTGTACCCCAAATTTGTTTATAGAATTTCCCTTGGAATTGAACGACATTATGATTAAGTGAGGTGGACAATAATTCCAAAATCTCTGCATCTGCATGGTTGGCCTGTTCATTTCCTTCAAAGGCCTGCTTTAGCGCTGCCAGGCCTGATGTATTAGTAATGTTTGTGTACAGACTCCACATCCATTAATAACATCATCATGTCTGCGGGGATGGTTATTTTTGTGACTTTGTCCAGGAAATGTGCAGAGTCCTTGACGTAAGCCCTGTGTGATGTCGCAAGGGTGGCCAGAAATTCGTTTATGTATTCGGACACACGATGTGACTCCGAACCACAGTCCGAGACAATAGGGTGCCCTGGAGGCATCCTATTCTTTGGCCATCGAGCTCCTAACAGTTTAAATGGCTAGTCCAATGTGCCATAAGGGCGTAATTGGTGTGTCGCTAGACTCGACGGAGTTGGGGGAATCCCCAGTTGCCATTGATTGTATGATCTGTGTTGGTGTAGTTTGAGTGCTGTTGTCAGACGGCACTCGTGTTTGTTGTGGTGTTGGCCCAGTTGGTCTGTCCCCTGTAGGGTAAGTGCGGTCACCAATGTTATTGTCTTTTGGGTGACAGTCCTGGTCACCCACTGTGACGGTAGTGTTGTGTTCTCATTGTTAGACCTGTTCGAGATGATAGTGATATCCGGCGACACGACAGGTGTAGGGGGTGATTCGATGGATGACTGGGGTGTTGAATTGGGCCTAGAAGAATGTAACTTACCCTTGGAGTCAGCACGAGCTTTATGTCTCGGAAGTCAGACAGAACCCTTCCATAGACGTTTTCTCTTCGGCCGTCTGGGCCCACGCTCCAGTATTTGTCCGTTGACTCAAACTGGAACTGGACGCAGTCTGAGTGTCTCAACCGTCCTGCGAACTCTTGTACTTGCGCCATCTTTCACTGCAAGGTCTGCCAGGTCAGACTTTCAGTGTGTATTCGCCAGGCCCCTGATTCCTCAGGGATAGCTCTGCATAGCATTTCCACATCCCGAACCGTTTCCGCACGGAAGATGTCATCGGCCAGCAGCCTCATATCCATGTGTGTAGCTCGGGCATGGGTCCCGGACGCAAAAGAGGTGTTGTCGAAGGAATCGTGGAACGATACAGGACAGGCAAAGCCCGGGTGGGCCGAATCAGATGGGTCATTGATATGCGCTAAGTAGTTCTCACTATTGACATGTTGTTTACTTCTGTTTTTCTTTGTTGTTTTGGTGGACCCCCGGTATGTGTTTACTGCTTGTTCTGATGGTCCGACGACCGTTAAGGGCCTCCTTTCTGTAAATGGGGGTCCCTGGCCGAATTTGGATTGCCTGAATATCGCAGGGCTAGCTCCCTTTCCGATGCCGTGATATGCTTCCGAAAGGGTTGTCGTTGTTGAACGAAATTGACACCCAGTGTGTCAGACGGCTGAGCACTGTGTTTACGGCTGATTTCCTTCCAAATCATCACAAGTTGTACATTAAACATTGCGAAAACGACATAAAAGTATTTAATTTGAAAGCAGTATCATCATATTCACCATTATGTGTCCAACATGACTTGTACTGGTGGCAATTTGTGTTGTTTCACTGCTGCAGGACACTAAGAACTAACATTATCATACATTTATTGGCAGTGTCCCGGGCTGACATGGATATTAATCTTTATTAATTCTTACATTTGGTATTAATTCATAGTATATTGCATTTTTTTATATGTCACTTGTCGAATAAACAATCCCTGATTCCTGATCAAGACACACGCAGTTCATATGCAACTGCATTGGCCAGATCTTAACAGTATCGGTCAAATACAACTGTTACGTGTTATTTGGTGTATAATTGTTGTGTATGTAAATATAATGCAAACACAACTGATAGAAACAGTACTAGTGTTGTGTTAATGGCAATAATACATTGACAGTGAGATCATGCCAAAGAACTTCGAGTTTAAACCACATAAAACACCAACAAATACTTTCACAATTTGCTGTACTACACACCCCTAATTAGTGGTCTTATTAAAATATTTTATAGAAAGAACCCGCCTATTTTTTTAACCTCTGACCGAGGGGTTCTTTTGTGCTCCCAGTAGGTCATTAGGTAATCTTTCAATATAAACAGACATAGACAGCTTAAAAATACAATTCTGCAATATGTATAAATACTGTATAACATTGGGACTTGTGATCACATATATAAAAGTAATACGGGAGTGGGACTTGGGGAGAACATTTGTGACGTACCCCCGGGGAGGGGGGTACCTAATGGGATAATAGAAGCCAGGCACTCCCTCCTCAGGCACACTTGGTCATCCTAATTACACCCAAAATTAACACACATACTAGTCTAGACAACATTTATTCCAATTTAAGAAAACCTCCATAAATAACTTCTGCCCTCAATTCATTTATTGATGGGGATCACACATTGTTGGTTGCAGTCCTTACTTTTTTCCGGCCCAGTGCCTTATTTAATTCCTCTCGTACATTCATTATGTAGCGCTGCATCCCGCCAGCATTCAAATGCACGCCATCGGGACACGTGCCATTCCCAATCCATGGTCAGTCCGCGATAGTGGCACATATGAATTGTTTGACTACCCGCAGTCAAACGCCACATCTCAAAGTTCGCCTCGGTGCGTGCCATGTTAAAGTCAGTGCGACGACAATCACTCCGTCGCATGGCCTCTGATATGCACACGTGTCGGACAGAGTCGCACTCGTCTACCTCGTGCGCCAACCCGTAAATGGCCCGCGCCAGCTCTACAGCATCACAAGATGGTTAACTCAAATCATTGGTCCCGATATCCATAAAAACCACAATCGGTTTGAATCTCTGGATTTGTTCCAAATATCCACGTAATCTTGGTACTGACTGTTCCAATTCCAATGATCTCCACGGTCTCGTAGCTCTTCGAGACGCCATCCTCTCCGGTCAACTTCCTGCTTCAGGCGCCTCACGAAACTGTCCCAACACACACAAACGGTTTCCCTGAAATTTGAAAAAAAGTACCTATTTATTAAAAACCATAACCAGCCTTGTCCATAGGTATGTATGTGTTCGTATGAATAAGCAGATGTGTATGTTTATGTATGTGTATGTATGTGTATATATATATATCCAATCGGTAAATCGGGCGTAAATTCCATTAAGGTCGGGCAAGTCTGGCACTTCCTCCCCCCACAGCTATTTCGGTACGGTACCTATTACTCACTTGTCTAAGTGTCCTATTTGTTATACCTCATAAAAAGCGTCGGTTATAACCTTGTTTACATAAGGTATTAAAAAGTGTTTTGGTAGCCGTCTGTTATTGCATATTCTGTCAAACCTCAGAATCTGTGATTTAATTATACCTGCAAACGTGTGTTTCAGGTGGAAGGAAATTTGGTGTGGTAACTGATGCATGTCGGTAGCTTTGACAAATACCTTACTGTCGAAACGGCTGGATTCCAAGAATCGCGTTCCTTTAAAAATCGTTGTGTCCGTGAAATGAATCTCCTGATAGCTAGTCTCTGAGGTTAGTTTAATACAAGCCTGGTGGCTGTTTAGGGTGGCAAGGACTATGTTAAATTCCTCTTCCCAGTTAGTCCAAATTCCGAATATATCGTCTAAATATCTAAGGTAGATTAGGGTTTTTTATCGCTTTTCCGTAGAACCTGTTTTTCCCATTATGTCATGAAAATGTTTGCCTATTTTTGTCAATTTGTTTATTAAATTTCCCTTGGAATTGGAAGACATTGTGATGTGGACAATAATTCCAAAATCTCTGCGTCTGGGCAGTTGGCCTGTTCACTGCGTTCAAAGGCCTGATGTATTATCAATGTTTGTGTACAGACTCTCCACATCCAATGAAAAAATCATCACGTCCACGGGGATCCTTATTTTGGTGACTTTGTCAAGGAAATGTGCAGTGTCCTTGACATAAGCCTCGTGTGATGTTGCGAGGGGGCCCAGAGATTCATCTATGTATTCGGATACACTATATGACTCTGAGCCACAGTCCGAGACAATAGGGCACCCTGAGGGGCATCCTATTCTTCTCTGGCCATTCATCCTGTCCCTTGTGGATTTTAATTAACAGGTATAATTGCCTGTTCCTGGGAGTCTCAGAGGTGCTCATATACTTTGGTTTTCTTGGAAATGTACCCCTTTCGGAGTAAATTGCCGAGTACCCGGTTTATTTTGGCTGGCGCTATAGGTCCCTCCATGGGGATGTAGTGCTGCCTGTTAGATAGTTGCCTTTCAGCTTCCCTAATATACGGGACATTACTACAGGGTTGTGTTGAGAGATTTGATCGTGTCTATTTCATGCCTTGGATAAGTTGTGTGGGTGTTGGGAGGCACCGCTGCTTTAATTATCCAGTTCTCCAGATCCTCCAACTCTCGTTGGACCTGCCGAAGTTATTGGCGATACCCACGTTGATTTATTGGTGAATTTTTCTATAGCTGTGTTGCCCTGTGTGTCCCGGAAGAAATATCTGAGTATCATCTGTCTAGTGAATCTGTGGGTGGCTGCTTGGATAGCTCCACAATTATGGGGTGTAGAGATATAATTAAGACCCAATTTCAAGACCGTAGTTTGGGTTTCACTCAGTATTACGTGACTGAGGTTTACTACTGTTTCCGGCCCCGTATTTTCCGTGTTTATAGCTTGGGCCTCGTTACCCCGAGCTCCTAACAGTTTAAATGGCTAATCCAGTGTGCCATAAGGGGTCCAGTGTATGTCCGCTTCCACAGTATGGATATTTGAGCTATCTAGCTCTGGGGGGATGTTATGTCCACTCTACGGCTGGTTGATGTGGCTCTGATGCTGCTGTAGAAGGTGGGCAGGGCAATTAATCATCAGTACTGCTATTTGTGCCTGTGGGAAGGTTTTTCTAGCCTTCCGTGTAAGTTTACGCATACTCAGAATTGTTGTCGTTCCCGGATTGGTGTGTTGGATTGGCGTGCCGTGCATTCGGACACATGATATGACTGTGAACCACAGTCCGAGACAACAGGGCACCCTGGGGGCATCCTATTCTTCTTTGGCCATCGAGCTCCTAACAGTTTAAATGGCTTGTCCAATGTGCCATAAGGGCGTAATTGGCGAGTCGCTAGACGCGACGGAGTTGGGGGAATCCCCAGTTGTATTGATTGTATGATCTGTGTTGGTGTAGTTTGAGTGCTGTTGTCAGATAGCACTCGTGGTTGTTGTGGTGTTGGCCTGGTTGGCCTGTCCCCTGTGGGGTAAGTGCGGTCACCAATGTTATTGTATTTTGGGTCACAGTACAGTGACCGCAGTGTGTTCGCATTGTTAGAACTGTTCGAGATCATAGTGATCTCCGGCGACACAACAGGTGTAGGGGATGATTCGCCCCAATATTTGATCGCTGACTCTAACTATAATAACTCAACTGCGGTAATTTAAAATGTTATACAAAATAATTCAATTGTTGTTTTAGGTGTACTATATTTTTATATTGTTATTTATATAAAATATATTTTACAGTAGCATTGCATACAAAATGTGGTACACCGTAAATATTTTCCTGTATCTTACAGTACAATTCTGTACAAAATACCATAAATCTTCCCCCTGTATATTTATGGTCTAATACAAAATACAGTACACCATAAATATTCTCCACATATTTTCAATAAAATTCCATAAAAACGTCTACTATTTATAATACTGTTAAATTAATAGGTACTTCGTTGGCACCCAGGCTGTTAGTGATTCTACTACCAATTTTATGGTACTTTTCAGAGAGTTACTTATATATTATTTATAGGATAACTTCAAGAAAATTGCTTTGACCAAATAAAATTGGAATTTCATTAAGCTTTCACCAATTAAAAACACCATATATGTTCAAAAAATTAAACAATATTCTTACTTGTAATGAGCAGCTGGGTGTTAGTTTTGGAGAAAGCTGTTTTGGTGTTGCCCTTCCCCATCCAGTTAAGCTGCTTCGCCAGGTTTGTAGCCAGAACATGACGCATTATTCATCGCACTGTGTCGGTGGTTGTCTCTCCTTCAATTGCGCCAAGAAATACCAACTACAACAAGGATATTATGTATTAGTTTTAATTCCACAAACACTGAAGTCTGTTTGCATAATATTTAGAAGCCACACTCGGTATCATAATACAATGTTATATTTATTATTTGAAAATATTAATAAACCTACTATAAACAGTATTTGTTCAAAGTCTTCAACTACTACAAGTGTGTTATCGAAATGTACACGTGAAAATATGTACATTATAAACAAATTACATTTCATACAAATATGTATTAAATCAGAATACAGAATAATCCTCCCAATTCACAAAAACTAAAAATTCATATTGTATATAGGAAATTTGTGTAGAATGCGATAGATAAAGCTTCACAGCCTTAGGCATCTAAATACCCACAATGTGTGTGATGGTAGCTATAGCAGATGTAGTGTACATACCACACGTTTGTGTATATCCTGTCTAGACAGAAGTGCCTCCATCTCCTTCAAACTATGCAGTGATGTCAGAGGGAACACCACCCCATCTGAAAGTTCTGTCACTGTACTTCCTCCCACAGCAGAACCATGGTTGGCCAACACCTGTCTCAGCATTGCCTGGGTTTGCCTCCCCTGGCACTTTATATTCTCTAACAGGGTGAGAACTCTCCTATCAATGGCTGTCAGCAAAGAAAGGAATATTGGTATAAAAATTGAAGCCAAAAATGAGTATTACACAGAAATGCATGTGCAGTGGCCACAGACTTGTAGACCACCCAAGAGATAGGGACAATGTAATCCCCTTCATATTAACCAGAAAACCACTGACATTAGTCGTGTGGTTGGTCAAGCACAAGACACTTAATTACAGCTAACACACTTTGGTTTATTACGTATTCACTACTGCCCCTCCTTCTGTATTACATATTCACTACTGCCCCTCCTTCTGTATTACATATTCACTACTGCCCCTCCTTCTGTATTACATATTCACTACTGCCCCTCCTTCTGTATTACATACTCACTACTGCCCCTCCTTCTGTATTACATATTCACTACTGCCCCTCCTTCTGTACTACATATTCACTACTGCCCCTCCTTCTGTATTACATACTCACTACTGCCCCTCCTTCTGTATTACATATTCACTACTGCCCCTCCTTCTGTATTACATATTCACTACTGCCCCTCCTTCTGTACTACATATTCACTACTGCCCCTCCTTCTGTATTACATATTCACTACTGCCCCTCCTTCTGTATTACATATTCATTGCCAGTACACCTTAATTATGACACTGATTGGTAGTCCACCTTATTTATGACACTGATTGGTAGTCCACCTTATTTATGACACTGATTGGTAGTCCACCTTATTTATGACACTGATTGGTAGTCCACTTTATTTATGACACTGATTGGTAGTCCACCTTATTTATGACACTGATTGGTAGTCCACCTTGTTTATTATTACAAAAACCAACACTAATGATTGCCACAATAATAAACCCATACATTGTTAGACATTTAAAAGTTGTATAAAAAATAATTCAAATTATCAATACACATTTAGATCTAATAAAATATTACCTACCCGGTACTGCTTTTTCGCGATTGTGGAAAATGGACGGAATTAATTTGCAGAATTAGCATTTTGAAATGGAATTTACCTTTTATAATGGAAATGCAATGATTGTAGAAAACAAATGGAATTCCGTGTAATAAACATTTTGAAACAGAATTTGTAACTCTGTGATCACGGAAAAATATTGGTGTTCCTAAACATTGTACCTTTATATGTATTAATGCTTAAACACTGAGTCTGACAGTAAGTAGCGATGTGTAGCCCTGCAATAAAAAGTATTCCGTTATGGACCTCAGGTTGACTCCACATCAACCAATAGCGTCGCAGGAAAATTTCTTCACACACTTACCAGTCTGGACGGTGTCCATTTAGTTTCCACCTCCAGCACTTGACTGTTGTTCCCATTGTTATGTTGCCACTCTCTCAGATCATCATAAGACCATGGCTCTACCCAGTTTTGTCCAAATGTGTGGGGTTCAAGTGGTGGGTTGCCATCACCATCACTTTTCTGTCCATGAGTCCCTACAACCCGTACCTGACACTCATCAGCGACGTCTGTCGCTGGGGTGTCACTATGGCAGGTAGAACTGCAGTTAGCCTGATTTCTCGTAGTTTGTTCCTTGCTCTCATGTCACTCATAATAAGCGCACGACTTGCAGGGACGTCGAGAAAGTGGGTCATCATTGCCGTGTTGTCTACCACGATGATATTGTGTCTCTAAGTTTTGAGTCCCTAAGACTTCCAACCAACAAGCCATCTGCCCCTTGGGATTCTTGAATCCCATTAACCACCGCAAGGCACCATAGTCTCTGCGCAAGGCACCATGGTCTCTGCGCAAGGCACTATGGTCTCTGCACAAGGCACCATGGTCTCTGTGCAAGGCACCATGGTCTTTGTGCAAGGCACCATGGTCTCTGCGCAAGGCACTATGGTCTGTGCATACTTTAGTAAGGATCCCGTAAACATGTTGATAATGTTTCATAGCAATTCCCGGTGGGTTACACAGTACAGATCCTCTTCTTTCATCAGGACACGACTGTAATAGGATATGACTCATTGGACCCCTTCTTGTACCTGGGGCAACACAGCATTGATTCCTACCCCGCTTGGATCCGTATCTAAGGTATATCGAGTTTGTGACACAGGATACCCCAGTATGGGTGCGGAAGTGAGCTTGCTTTTCAGTATCTCGAACGACTGCTGACATTCGCTGGACCATACAAACGGTCTTTCTGCTTCAGTCAGGCGATGTAATGGCCTAGCGATGTCAGCAAAAATATGAAAACAGGTACATCATATATATCATTTGACGCTATTCGTCCTGTGTCTACTCAGTAAAATGCAATGTCTACAGTCAAAATGAAGGCACAATTAAAAGTATCTTAATTCTCCTCCTGCTTTCATGATGCTAGCAGTGTAGGCCCTTGTGTAATTTCATGCAGAATGTTTGCTAAATGCAAATTGACCATGACTGTTTATTATGTTTTAACTAGCTGTGTTACCCGGCGTTGCCTACAAAAAAAGGCAGTCATGTATTTTCTAATTTAACTGTTTGAAATGAAATGTAGACTGCGCAGTTTACAGGGAGAAATATGTCGTATTTTGAGTTATCAATATAACATTTCATATTCACCATTTGAAGAAGAATAAGTTTAAAAAATTCAACATAGCCATGTAAATTGTGCTAATTTTCCATTAAATATTATTAAAAATAATTCCTTGCATGTTTATACTGGTGTCTGGAGCCCTTACTATTCACAATGCCCTTTTATAGTAATGTTAGTGGGTGGCATGCAGTGATAGTTATTGGGATCAGTAGAAGTAACCTTAACATTGGAACCATGTTTAATATCAACTTTATTAGGTTTGACTACCACTGGAAATATTGACCGGAATGATTCATTCCTAGTTAATACATATCCAGATTTACCTTGGTTACTTACACCTGGCGTACCCTTACTTATACCTGTCAGACTACCTGAACTACCTACACCTGTAGTACTTGTAGCTCCACCTGTCAAGCTATCTAAACTACCTATCCCTGTAGTACCTGTCATGCTATCTGAACTACCTGGTACTTACACTTAGAGGACTTTCACCTCGATATACCACCGTGGCATCTGCCATGTTAGTCGAGTCATCATCGCCAATCATCTCGGCACCTCTGCACAAATCAGAATGCTCAGTCAGAACGTGCTCCAATAACACATTCTCTGCCGAGCAGATTCTAGTCCAGATGGGACAGTGCACAGCACGAGAGTGCGGCACTGGCCTCTGACGTGGCGTCTCATGCAGGGTTCTCATCTGACAATCACGGCTGGTCAAGTGGTGCTGGAATGCAACAGTGTACAAGATAGATATAAAATATGCATAATATAAAAATGACTATATTTTGTGCCTAGTTGTACATGGTAACATTTCATACAATCTCGAATGCATCTATGAAACACCAACTGAAAAAATGTATTCTCGGTAGTCTTGGATGGAGGGCGATGGAGACTCCTGCTATACTCATGATGACGTTGTCCTCCAGTCTATAATGGAAACTTTTGAAAGTCCAAATCGTGTGATGTCGCGAGGGTGGCCAGAAATTTGTTTATGTATTCGGACACACGATATGACACCGAACCACAGTCCGAGACAATAAGGCGCCCTGGGGGCATCCTATTCTTCTTTAGCCATCGAGCTCCTAACAGTTTAAATGGCTAGTCCAATGTGCCATAAGGGCGTAATTGGTGTGTCGCTAGACGCGACGGAGTTGGGGGAATCCCCAGTTGCTGTTGATTTTATGATCTGTGTTGGTGTAGTTTGAGTGCTGTTGTCAGACGGCACTCATGTTTGTTGTGGTGTTGGCTCGGTTGGTCTGTCCCCTGTGGGGTAAGTGCAGTCACCAATGTTATTGTCTTTTGGGTGACAGTACTGTGATGGTAGTGTTGTGTTCTCATTGTTAGACCTGGTCGAGATGATAGTGATATCCGGCGACACGACAGGTGTAGAGGGTGATTTGATGGATGACTGGGGTGTTGACTTGGGCCTAGAAGAATGTAACTTACCCTCGGAGTCAGCCCGAGCTCTATGTCTCGGAAGTCGGACAGAACCCTTCCATAGGCGTTTTCCCTTCTGCCATCTGGGTCCACACTCCAGTTTTTGTCCATTGACTCAAACTGGAACTGGACGCAGTCCGAGTTTCTCAACCGTCCTGCGAACTCTGGTACTTGCGCCATCTTCCACTCCAAGGTCTGCCAGATCAGACTCTCTGCGTGTATTCGCCAAGCCCCTGATTCCTCAGGGAAACCTCTGCATAGCATTTCCACATCCCGAACCGTTTCCACATTGGCCAGCAGCCCCATATCCATGTTTGTAGCTCGGGCATACTCCAGGGCGTGGGTCCCGGACGCAAAAGAGGCGTTGTCGAAGGAATCGTGGAACGATACAAGACAGGCAAAGCCCGGGTGGGCCGAATCAGATGGGTCATTGATATGCGCTAAGTAGTTCTCACTATTGACATGTTGTTTTATAAATGGGGGTCCCTGGCCGATTTTCGATTGCCTGAATGTCGCATGGCTAGCCCCCTTTCCGATGCCGTGATATGCTTCCGAATGGGTTGTTGTTGTCGACCGAAATTGGCACCCAGTGTGTCAGACGGCTGAGCACTGGCTTTCCGGCTGATTTCCTTCCAAATCATCACAAGTTGTACATTAAACATTGCGAAAACGACATAAATATATTTAAATTGAAAGCAGTATCATCATATTCACCATTATGTGTCCAACATGACTTGTACTGGTGGCAAATTGTGTTGTTTCACTGCCGCAGGACGCTAAGAACTAACATTATCATATATTTATTGGCAGTGTCCCGGGCTGACATGGATATTAATCTTTATAAATTCTTACATTTTGTTTTAATTCGTAGTATATTGCATTTTCCGTGGAATCAACATTTTGAAACAGAATTTGTAACTCTGTGATCACGGAAAAATATTAGTGTCCCTAAACATTATACCTTTATATATATAAATTCTTAAAGTTTAGTTACCTTAAATAGTCCTGATGTTACTGTGCCTTTATTAAATTGACAGTATTCCATCAAGTAAGTTGAAATGGGATACCGTAAACTGAGGTTGATGTATGAGGGCTGGTCAAGCCACTGAGAACTGTGGGTGGTGATGGCAGTAGTGACGGCAGTAGTGACGGCAAACACATCCGACGTCGTGGAGGTGATGCCATCCGGTAGGCTGTGGTTGTCTCGCACATGCTATCTCTGAATCGCATTCCGAGTCTGACAGTAAGTAGCGAGGTGTAGGCCTGCAATAATAAGGAGTCCTTTCAAGTCAAGCATATTGTTTGAGGTACACAGTAAGAGCAGTTTCATATAGTTTATATTCAACAACAATTAAGTCAGATTCACCCTACACTTACCAGTTGATGGTATAATCCACAGTATGTCACTATAAACTAAATATTTATTTAAGTAATAATTTGCGTACAGCGTGCTAATCCAGCCTCACTGGTTGGTGGCGTTGATGATGCTGTAGTCTACGCCTGCCTTCGCCAACATGTAGTAGGTTGCATGCCAGCCATCCATGTGGTGAAGCGAGTCTTCCGTGTTAGGGAATATGAATTTATTGCCGATGGCAACACCTGCGTCATGCCTGACATCTTGGTCACAGAGCAGATCCATTGCTTGAATCGCGTCCTTTGGGACTATGCATGTCACTAGGTGGTTGCCTTTGCCAGTCATATACATGATGGGCACCTTGCTAAAGAGAATCTTCTCTCAGTGCAACAATGGTGTCCTTCGCCAGCCACTGGTCACAGTTGAGCCACTGGTCACAGTTGAGCCACTGGTCCATGGTCATTCGGCTTGGCTCACCCCTGTGACGTGCGTTGAAGAGGATGAGCCGACTGCACATCAGGTTCCTCGTGTGGATGAATGACTGCCGATCATGTCTGCCGATGGACTCCACTGTGAAGTTGCGCAGCTTCTCCTTCACCTCTTCTGGTGGTGTGTGCGTTGGCAGTCTGACCCTTCCTTGCCTTGACTTGTTTATCAGATACTTGGCATCTGAAAACATGCTCTTCTCATGATGTTTCAGCACCTTCTTGATGTTTGCCATTTCCTTGGCAACTTCATCCGATGTGACGTTCGTCAGTGTCATACCTTCTAACAAGTTGGCAGAACTCATTGGCAGGTAGATCATATTCTTTAAACCATACTTCACTGCACCTCCTGTGTTGCTGTCGGTCACCACATCGATGGCCGCCGTTAATGGAGTCCAGTTGGTGTGATTGAGCAGCGCACTAGTTGTCAGTTGTCATATGTCGTTTCATCTCTACGAATAGCTTGTCAAGAGTCCACATTGAGCTCATGACTGTTTTCCTCACTTCATCACTCTTGTCAACTTTGGTGCGGACATTCCGCCAGAGAAGCCTGTCCACCTGGCGGATCGTGTGGTCATCTCGGCACACGTCCCCAATATCGTCACCGCGGAATGAGTCCAGTAAACTCTTGGAGCTTTCGTTGTCGTTGAGGTGGACGAGCTTCGCAGACACTGATGATGCAACACTATTTGGCTTCTTGCTGGTACAGTGGACCCTATGCCTGTAGAAATATGCTTTAACATAACTGCCACCACAACCCTCGCAATGGACAATTTCACTACCACACCGCCGAATTGGGACATAATCTTGCCTTATCTACTGCCACTTTCTTGTTGTGCTTAAATATGCCCAACTTGTGTACTTTTAAGAATACATTCTTTCCGTCTTTGCATGTCTTCTGAAGTTCTTCAAGCTCTTTTCTATGCACCTTGGTGACATGTCTTCAGTGTACCACCATTGTAAGATCTGTCGCAGTAGGGACACAGGTGCGTTGGCTGCACATACTTTAATTTGTCTGCAACAGAAAGTTTGACTAATTGTAACGTTACAAGCTCTTATGAAATTAAGAAAATTACAAACTTCAAATGTAAATTTGATCACAAAGACCACCTCCTATATTGTTGCCGACACTCTGTCAGTGGCTTGAACACCCACAGACTGGTAAGGTTGGTCAGGGAGCCAGTCGATCATACAGCCCCTCTGACCACCTGTGTCTCCCTGTATCTTGGTCAATTCCAACATTTCTAGCCCCCGTATATCTCAGCTTTCTAGTGTATAGACTGAATGAGTCAAGAAACGACCCACCAAGAGTTGGCCACAGGGCATGTCTTCCTTGCCAGCTGGAATCATTCGGGTGGTTGGCAGTTTTAGGATTTGGAGCTGTTGGTGCCAGATCCAGTGCCGCCAGTACATGATTCAGTGCCGTTGGTACATGATTCAGTGCTGTTGGTACATGAGTCAGTGCCACTGATACATGGCTGGTGTGGAATACCTGGTCTGTTACGATGACTGAACATGGATTCTGGCCTATGTGATTTGTGACTAAAGCGATATAAATGACCTGCATTACACAGATTGTTACCATTTAATGTACGCCACTGTGATGTGTGCAGAGTTTCACAATTTATACACTGGTTGTAATTTGTGAGACTCGTATTACATTTTGGACATTTTGTCAAATTTGGTGACATGTCTGTGATTATAGAACCACTCTGATCTCTACACACAGATGTATGAGATGCACATAACACATTCATAACTACTGCAGTTTTGTTTCCAAAATGTTCCAAATCATCAGACGCAATGGGTATAAAGCTGTCCTCAGTTCTATGAAATTGTTTTTTATACTGTCTGGCTACATTGGAAACATATAAAATATCCTCATCACATTTAATTGTTATGCGCAAATTCTTTCTCTGTCTGATTCTTGTACGCTTGACAAATTATATTTTATTCAAATAACATCTGCTAGGAATGCCAGCGGAAACAGTACCAATGTGAACATAACAGATTTCAGCCAGTTATTGAAACACTCTCCATCAACAATTTTTTTTATTTCTGCAATAACATGCCGATCTGTTTTACCTGAACAGGTGAACAGTGAAAATATTTACTTTGCTGAAGACCATATTTCAGGAAGCAAATTAGATGCAAGTATTTCCCTAAATCAAAAGTAATTCTTGCAGAAACCAAACAAGTAGGCCAATCATAACATGTCACCAAACCTTATATACATTATTTGTCACCCTTAACAGCCACAGAAGATATGTAACCCTTCAACCAAATAAGTGCATCATCAGAATTACAAATGATTGCACTTTTTCTACATCCTGAATATCACCCTTACCATCCTGAGAATATGGGAACTGCTTAGTTACTATTTCTCCACTGAGGGTCCTTACTGAAAGCCTCAAGAATTTGGATTTAACCAATAAAACAGCTGGCTTACTAATTATGAGAGCTGTTATGTTTACATAATCAAGAGCCAGTGAGAGGCTTTTGGCAGTACTGCCGAGTGTGTTTAAGGGGAGAATGTTGGAGCCCACTATTCACAGCTGTCTGTTCCTACTAACATTTTGTAACTTACATGCCTACTACTGTTACAAAGATTCATAATACTAGCAGTTTGCTTGAGTTTAAAATTGCTGTTCTTCTTTAAAATTGACACCCACATTACTAAGATTTTTCTGTACAAGCATATTTACCTCCGTTCTTCCCATAATCATTGCATGATCACCCATCTCAAGAAATGCGAATGGTTTGATATGTTGCGCAGATAATCAATGTCATCTGAGGGGCACTGTGAATTTTGACTAGCAAGCCCATAGAAACCTGTCCTGTATAAACACGCCAATGTGGCACCTATTATTACTGAGACACCACAGACGGATTAACATGTCTGTAATGGATACTTATGAGTAGAGATTTGAGGAAATGTGTGCACCACTTTTGGCAATACCACCTGGCTGATGACAGACATTATATAAAGGAACTTGTTTACTCAATGTTTGCAAGACATTTTAAAATATGGTTCTAACTGTTTGTGGTATTCCCCACCCAAGTGTGTCTGCATAAGTTACAATATCAAAGTCCAATTAATATATTGACAGTGCAAAGTGATTAGAATACACAACCCCTTTAGTTCCATCTGGATTAATCACTCACAAACTTTCCATGAAATATGTTCCACCACGGCACCCAACAGGTGTAATCAACATCAGTTGCCTTTCTTGAATATTTGCAAATTTGTTACGAATCTGTGCATACAAATTTGGCTGCAGTTGTATATCTGATGCATACGACACCCATGTCTTAGTATGATGAAATTCTGTATCAAGCATTACACAAATTTGATACAAAAGAGAATTTGAGAGCCACTGTTCACCAAAAAGGAATGCCAGATCTTCAGTATTATACTGGTTACCTGCTGTAGAGACTGTTTTATTTTCAGCATGGCCCAGAACAATGCGTAAATAAGTTTATAATGATTTTGATAAAGCTGTGAAACAGCATCTATTGTTATGTAGTATTGTTGCCCTACTCAATCAATTTTCTTCCTAACTTGATCTTTATCTTCCCACCATGAATTTTTGTGAATAGTTTAAATGTTTCCAATGAAAAAGACCCGTTGCCAAGCACAATTTCTACTACTTGATTAATCTGAACATTCTGTAAAGTTTCACCTACCTGACACATGGGTGGCATGCAGTGATAGGTATTGGGATCAGTAGAAGTAACCTTAACATTGGAACCATGTTTAACATCAACTTTATTAGACCTGACTACAGCTGGAAATATTGATCGGAATGAACCATTCTTAATAATACATATCCAGGTTTACCTTGGTTACTTACACCTGGCGTACCCTTACCTCCACCTACACTTGTCAGACTACCTGAACTACGTACACCTGTAGAACCTGTAGCTCCATCTGTCAAGCGATCTAAAGTACTTGTACCTGTACCTGTAGTGCTTGTAGCTCCACCTGTGTTGCTATCTAAACTACCTACACCTGTAGTACATGTACCTGTCATGCTATCTGAACTACCTACACCTGTAGTACATGTACCTGTCATGCTATCTGAACTACCTACACCTGTAGTACATGTACCTGTCATGCTATCTAAACTACCTACACCTGTAGTACATGTACCTGTCATGCTATCTGAACTACCTACACCTGTAGTACATGTACCTGTCATGCCATCTGAACTACTTACACATGTAGTACATGTACCTGTCATGCTATCTGAACTACTTACACCCGTAGTACATGTACCTGTCATGCTATCTGAACTACCTACACCTGTAGTACATGTACCTGTCATGCCATCTGAACTACTTACGCTGAGAGGACTATTTTAGGTAACATTAAGAAAGAGATAATTCCTAAAAGTTGGTGAAGCTATACAGAAAGCCATAGTGTTATGTTAATTTGAGATCTAGAAAGATAACAATTCTTATTTGTACTTACATGAGCTAGCCTCGTCTGTCAGTTGACAGCATCTGTTAAATACGGCTAGCTGTCATAATATGCAACAGGGTGTTGCCCTCCAGCGATGGGTGTAAACCGTCAATGCTGAAGTGTCTGTGTTGGGTAAGTGTGCAATCCCAATACCAGAAACACGCCAGGGATCTGGGCAGTCAACTGGTGCAGCCGCTCATTCCACAGAAGGTCAGTCTCATATATGTTGCCATGGAACAAAAGAAGGAAAATTAGTATCTATCTGTATCTGTATCTGTATTTTGACTGGCAAAATGTCCTATGGACACATCACGCCAGTGCGCATGGTGGATCTTATGGATAATTTGTTTACATGTTGGGCTAGACTAATCTGGAATGAGTTCAGTGATGTACTTGATACAATGATTGGAGGTACAGAATTCCACTCTTTTATTGTAACTGGGAAAAAGCTGTTTCCAAATATGTTTGTCGAGTGCCTGATTTGTACTAACTGTTTATTATGTTTACGTGAGCATCTGGTGTTGTGTTTGATGTATTGATCTAGTGGGATATCTATGAGGTTATGTTCCATCTTATATAATATGCTAAGTCTTTAGGTTTTTCTTCTTGATTGTAGGGTGTCCCACTGGAGATCTTTAAGGAGTTGTGTTACCGTTTCTGCACTCTTAGAAATGTACCATAAAAATTACGGTAAAATGACTGGCAGCACGGGTGCCAACCGAGTACCGTAAATTTAACGGTATATGAATTATGGTGTACCATATTTTTTACGGAATAATACTGTAGAATATATGGTAGCATATTGATGTTGTACCGTATTTTTTTTACGGAATAATACTGTAGAATATACGGTAACATCTTTACGGCGTACCGTATTTTTGCGGTATTGTGCTGTAAAATATACGGTAGCATTTTTACAGCGTACCGTATTTTTTTACGGAATTGTGCTGTAGAATATACGGTAGAATGTTTACGATGTACCGTATTTTATGCGGATTTGTACTGTTGATTATACGGTAGAATTGTTTCGGTGTACCGTATTTTATATGGAATTGTAGTGTAGAATATCCCGTGGAATTTTTATGGTGCCATATTTTTTATAGTAGAATATTTACATATATGTGTATATATATATATATGTACAGATGTTATATATATATATATATATGCACAGATGTATGCACATCACATTAATATCAAAGTAAAGCATTTATATATAAACTCTGCTGATGCTTAATGGCAATACCCTGAGCACTTCTACTATAGGAAGACACAGAGCAATTGTGTTGGTAAAGGTATTTATTAATGGTACCAACAGAAAAAATACATGCATATTGATGAGATAGCTAAACAGCTAACACAAACATAAACATGTTCATCAAGAAAACCGATTTGTCCCACAACATAAAATGACATCAGCATAACAATTATAATGCTGTCAAAGTTCAACTTTATGCAGACCTATCAACTTTTGTGGAAGATTAACAAACCCTGTAGGAAAAATTCAGAAGGAAAATGTTAAAACGTTTCATGTTGAAGACAAAATATGCCACAAACAGCATGCTGGCGCCAACAACCGTGTCCTCTGTGTGGCTGGCCGCAACAAGCTTGTCCATGACCAGCATCATGCGTTTCACAGTCAACAGAGACTCTCCTGTAACAAATCAAGCTCAAGTTAGTAAAGTACAACATCAAGTTACTTTATAGATGCCCTGCTACAAAATATGTAATATTGTGAATTAGACATGTTTTACAAGTCACCACCATGCTAAAGACCACAGCTGTTTTCTGGACTATCAGAAAGCTATTTCTGACAAGGCAGTGCCCAAAACTGTCGAAAGTTTTCCAAAAGGTTAGAAATTCTGCATCAAAAACAAAAAATAACTTAATTTTTTTATTAAGAACCTCAATTGTTATATTATAATTATTCATAATATGCATGCCATCCCAATGAGCTCAAAAATCTAAGTGTTATTCGACGCTCTGGAACGCGCTACCGGAGGATCTGCGTTTGATTGAGTGTGTGAACACTTTTAGGGCGCGTCTTAAGACACATTATTTTTAACTTGCTTTCAATGTCTAGTTTTATGTGGCATCATCATATCAGTTTTATGTGACTTCATTATATCATAATATTTATTAGTATAATATTTTAGTTATCTACTATTAAACTAGTATATTTTCTCAATAATTATTTAATAATAATTAATTTTATTTATGCACTAGTAAATTATGCAATAACATAGAAAGATGGCCTTAAAGAAACATATTACACATTTACTCATTGAAAACGGGTTTGGAATGGTGTGTTTTGAGGCATGCTGTGAAGGCGTCCAGTGAGATGATCAGCCGCAGTTCCTCCGGCGGCGCATTCCACAGGGGTGGTCCGGCTCAAGAGAGAGATCGCTGGTCGTATCGCACGGTCACGGTCTGGGGGGCAAACAGTTGAGGAAAGATTGTCTGGCAGGTTGTTTATGTAAAGTAGGAAAAGTAGGGTCCCCAGTACTGTGCCCTGTGGTACCCCAGAAATGACTTGAGTTGATGTTGACTTGGATCCATTTATAACAACCTGTTGAGTCCTTCCTGTAAGGAAGCTATTTATCCATGATGATATTGGGCCTGTGATGCCATTATGTGGAACTTTATCGAATGCTTTGGTGAAGTCAAGGATGGCCATGTCTACAGATTTCTTCTCATCCAGTGATTTGCTTATGTCATGGATTGTTTGAATTAATTGTGTTTCAGTTGATCTTTTAGTACAGAAGCCATGTTGGTGGTCAGTTAGAATGTGGTGCTGTTCAAGGTGTTTCATAATGTGACTATGTATGATGTGTTCAAGAAGTTTAGAAACCACAGGTGTTAAGGATATTGGTCTGTAGTTAGATGTTTCTGCTCTACTTCCTTTCTTAAAAATTGCTGTTACATTGGCTTCTTTCCAGGTATTGGGGACTTGTCCAGAGTCAACAGATGATTGGAAAATGTCATGTATTACTGGTGCTAGATTAGAGGCATATCTGTTTAAGAACCAAGGTGGAATGCCATCTGGTCCTTGCGATTTAGAAATGTTAATTTTAGAAAGTTGATCAAGTACTCCTGTGAAATTGTTAGTTTGGGGATTTCTCCATGTGGAATTCTGGCCATATCTGGTAGGGTGGAATTTCCTTCGTGTGTAAAGACACTTTGGAACTGATTGTTCAAGGTTTCTGTTTTATGTTTGTCGTAGGTAATGATGTTACCCGCAATGTTAAGGTCCCCAGTACTCTGGTTATCCTGTCTAAGTTTAGAAATGAAGCTCCAAATTTATTTAGGTTTCTCTGTTATTGTTGTTGTCAGGAATTGACTTATGTAGGATAGTCTAGCAGAATGAAGGTGTTTATGCATGTTTCTCCTGATGTCACAGAATTCTTTCCAGTCTTCTGGATTTCTAGTTCTTTTTGTTTTGTTATATAGCTGTTTCTTTCTTTTGCACATTTTCTTTAAATCTTTATTGAACCAGGGAAGATTGTGCCTTGAAGCAGTAAGACGGTGCGGTACATATTGGTTCATAATGTTGATGATTTTCGTGGAAACAAGATTCCACTTGTCATTGACTGTCGTGTTTTGAGAGAAGTATTCATGTGTAAAGTCTTCAAGAGATTTCTGGATGTTAATGTTGTCAGCTTTATATCTAATAAAGACTTTACGTTTCGGACGATGTTTGCATTTGGGCGAGATGTTTACATCAATGATGACTGTACTATGATCTACTATTCCGTCTACTACATTTATCTTCTTTATTAACCCAGGTCTATTGGTGAAGACAAGATCTAAAATATTGTTGGCATTTCCCTGTCTGTGCGTGGGTTCCTTGACATGTTGGATCAGTCCATGTTCTTCTGTAAGAGAGAGTAATTTATTGGCAGCAGTTGTACTGTATCCATTGTTAGGTGTGACTTGGTGAATTTCCCAGTTGATGTTAGGGAGGTTGAAATCGCCAGTAATTATGACATTATGTGTGTTGATCTTGCTACCTAATTTAGAAAGGGATAGGTCTGGTTCTTCGATTTGAGTTCCATGAGAGTCATTTGGGGCACGATAGAGGGTACACATGATTATTGGTTTCATTCCTGTTATCTGGGTTTCAGTCCAAATGCTCTCACTGTTAGTGTCTAGGTCTGGTAGGTGGCTTGTGATGAGGTCATCTTTTGATATTTGAAATACCCCCCTTCCAGTAGTGTCTGTTTCTCTGTCCTTTCTAAAGACGTTATAGTTGCTTGGGAATATTTCTCCATTTTTTATTGAGGGATCTAACCATGATTCAGTCCCACAGATGATGTCTGGGTGTTGTAGATTGTTTAGGGCTTCGATGTCTGAGGCTTTCTTTTTAACGCTTTGGCAGTTTATGAGGATGCATCTGAAGTTTGGTCTCTTTTTCGGTCTATATGCTTTCCTGCTACTAGTTAGATTGTTGTTGGTGGTTTTGTTTAGGTTATGACTGTTACTGTCCAGAGAATAAAAGGGATTTGCCATTGGGATTTCTGTATCTCTGAAGAAAGAATTTGTGAAGTTGAAGTTGTTGCATTCGGGGCAGGCCCACGAACATGAGGAATTTATTAATCATTTGTATTCATTGTCATCTATTGCACAGAATTGTGTGTGGATCCAGTTTAGGCAGTGGTCGCACTGAATTGCTTTATGGTCATTTAGGACATCCCCATGGCAAATGCCAGGGTGCTGAGCAATTTGAACAGTGCCATGGTACATTTAGGTTTCTGTAAGTGTTGTTAAATTCTTGTCTGGATATCCTGGAGCATTTGATGTGTGTTGATTTATTGCAATCATTACAAGTTAGGATGAGTGCATTAGACTTTAGTGATTTCTTACATGAGTGACATTTAGAGGGGCCTGGATTTAGTTGAACATCTCCTGATAGCATGATGCATAGAAGTATGGAGAATGTTGTTGTTGTCCTGGGTTTGTACGGTAGAGGAGTGATCAGTAATCCAGTGGAGGTGCTGGATTTTAGACAATTCAATTGGGCTATGGTTTTCCATATGGGACTGTAGATGTAGTAGGACGTGACAGAATGGATGTCTTATCTAACATTGGCGTTGACATAGGTCTCGTTTGTGTTGCTCTGGAAACTCTCAAACTTTTTAAAATTGGGAACATTTAAAAGCCTAAAAGTGATCTGCAGACATAAAACCATGAACAGGGTACATCAAAAAGTGCATCTTGTAGGGGTATGTCGTATGTAGTGATATACGGTCTTTGATTTGAGTGGCACTAAACAATCTAAATAAGGAGTCTTACTGTGGTTACAATATCACTATATTTCACTGACACTCAGTTATTTACAGTAATGAAGTACAATTATATTATTTACACAAATGAAAAATCTGATTCTGATCGAATACATTAATACAGATTAATGTATATTTTTGCTATAATAAAAGGTTGTCGCGTTATCATATTAACGATACTCACTCATCATACCGGGGGACCACTGCGGATACAACAGGATGCACTCCCGGGTACATCTCCTATGTGTCTACAATCAGTCGCCGAGTCTTGTCCAGTTGGCAAATGTTATTGCAGATGGATTGCAGATTGTTCATCCCGACATGCAGAAGTACTGCATCAACACCCAGAGGGTCTGTCTCAGCAAGTACTGAAAGTATATGTGAAGACAGCTGTTTAGTGTATTTGTTACATGAGAAGGACATTCATTGTGAATTTATTATACAACCCATTCTTCCATGAAAATGTTTCCGTAATTTGGTGCATATATTTGGTGCATATTTTTGTTCCATAGCTGTACCCCAAATTTGTTTATAGAATTTCTCTTGGAATTGAACGACATTATGATTAAGTGAGGTGGACAATAATTCAAAAATCTCTGCATCTGCACGGTTGGCCTGTTCATTTCCTTCAAAGGCCTGCTTTAGCCCTGCCAGGCCTGATGTATTAGTAATGTTTGTGTACAGACTCTCCACATCCATTGATAACATCATCATGTCTGCGGGGATGCTTATTTTTGTGACTTTGTCCAGGAAATGTGCTGAGTCCTTGACGTAAGCCCCGTGTGATGTCGCAAGGGTGGTCAGAAATTCGTTTATGTATTCGGACACACGATGTGACTCCGAACCACAGTCCGAGACAATAGATAGTTGCCTTTCAGCTTCCCTAATATACGGGACATTACTACAGGGTTGTGTTGAGAGATTTGATCGTGTCTATTTCATGCCTTGGATAAGTTGTGTGGGTGTTGGGAGGCACCGCTGCTTTAATTATCCAGTTCTCCAGATCCTCCAACTCTCGTTGGACCTGCCCAAGTTATTGGCGATACCCACGTTGATTTATTGGTGAATTTTTCTATAGCTGTGTTGCCCTGTGTGTCCCGGAAGAAATATCTGAGTATCATCTGTCTAGTGAATCTGTGGGTGGCTGCTTGGATAGCTCCACAATTATGGGGTGTAGAGATATAATTAAGACCCAATTTCAAGACCGTAGTTTGGGTTTCACTCAGTATTACGTGACTGAGGTTTACTACTGTTTCCGGCCCCGTATTTTCCGTGTTTATAGCTTGGGCCTCGTTACCCCAAGCTCCTAACAGTTTAAATGGCTAATCCAGTGTGCCATAAGGGGTCCAGTGTATGTCCGCTTCCACAGTATGGATATTTGAGCTATCTAGCTCTGGCGGGATGTTATGTCCACTCTACGGCTGGTTGATGTGGCTCTGATGCTGCTGTAGAAGGTGGGCAGGGCAATTAATCATCAGTACTGCTATTTGTGCCTGTGGGAAGTTTACGCATACTCGGAATTGTTGTCGTTCCCGGATTGGTGTGTTGGATTGGCGTGTTGCGCATTCGGACACATGATATGACTCTGAACCACAGTCCGAGACAACAGGGCACCCTGGGGGCATCCTATTCTTCTTTGGCCATCGAGCTCCTAACAGTTTAAATGGCTAGTCCAATGTGCCATCAGGGCGTAATTGGTGTGTCGCTAGACGCGACGGAGTTGGGGGAATCCCCAGTTGCCATTGATTGTATGATCTGTGTTGGTGTAGTTTGAGTGCTGTTGTCAGACGGCACTCGTGTTTGTTGTGGTGTTGGCCTGGTTGGTCTGTCCCCTGTAGGGTAAGTGCGGTCACCAATGTTATTGTCTTTTGGGTCACAGTCCTGGTCACCCGCTGTGACGGTAGTGTTGTGTTCTCATTGTTAGACCTGTTCGAGATGATAGTGATATCCGGCGACACGACAGGTGTAGAGGGTGATTCGATGGATGACTGGGGTGTTGACTTGGGCCTAGAAGAATGTAACTTACCCTTGGAGTCGGCACGAGCTTTGTGTCTCGGAAGTCGGACAGAACCCTTCCATAGACGTTTTCTCTTCTGCCGTCTGGACCCACGCTCCAGTATTTGTCCGTTGACTCAAACTGGAACTGGACGCAGTCTGAGTGTCTCAACCGTCCTGCGAACTCTTGTACTTGCGCCATCTTTCACTGCAAGGTCTGCCAGGTCAGACTTTCAGTGTGTATTAGCCAGGCCCCTGATTCCTCAGGGAAAGCTCTGGATAGCATTTCCACATCCCGAACCGTTTCCGCACGGAAGATGTCATCGGCCAGCAGCCCCATATCCATGTGTGTAGCTCGGGCATGGGTCACGGACGCAAAAGAGGTGTTGTCGAAGGAATCGTGGAACGATACAGGACAGGCAAAGCCCGGGTGGGCCGAATCAGATGGGTCATTGATATGCGCTAAGTAGTTCTCACTATTGACATGTTGTTTACTTCTGTTTTTCTTTGTTGTTTTGGTGGACCCCCGGCATGTGTTTACTGCTTGTTCTGATGGTCTGACGACCGTTAAGGGCATCCTTTCTGTAAATGGGGGTCCCTGGCCAAATTTTGATTGCCTGAATATCGCAGGGCTAGCCCCCTTTCCAATGCCGTGATATGCTTCCGAAAGGGTTGTCGTTGTTGAACGAAATTGGCACCCAGTGTGTCAGACGGCTGAGCACTGTGTTTACGGCTGATTTCCTTCCAAATCATCACAAGTTGTACATCAAACATTGCGAAAACGACATAAAAGTATTTAATTTGAAAGCAGTATCATCATATTCACCATTATGTGTCCAACATGACTTGTACTGGTGGCAATTTGTGTTGTTTCACTGCTGCAGGACACTAAGAACTAACATTATCATACATTTATTGGCAGTGTCCCGGGCTGACATGGATATTAATCTTTATTAATTCTTACATTTGGTATTAATTCATAGTATATTGCATTTTTTTATATGTCACTTGTCGAATAAACAATCCCTGATTCCTGATCAAGACACACGCAGTTCATATGCAACTGCATTGGCCAGATCTTAACAGTATCGGTCAAATACAACTGTTACGTGTTATTTGGTGTATAATTGTTGTGTATGTAAATATAATGCAAACACAACTGATAGAAACAGTACTAGTGTTGTGTTAATGGCAATAATACATTGACAGTGAGATCTGCCAAAGAACTTCGAGTTTAAACCACATAAAACACCAACAAATACTTTCACAATTTGCTGTACTACACACCCCTAATTAGTGGTCTTATTAAAATATTTTATAGAAAGAACCCGCCTATTTTTTTAACCTCTGACCGAGGGGTTCTTTTGTGCTCCCAGTAGGTCATTAGGTAATCTTTCAATATAAATAGACATAGACAGCTTAAAAATACAATTCTGCAATATGTATAAATACTGTATAACATTGGGACTTGTGATCACATATATAAAAGTAATACGGGAGTGGGACTTGGGGAGAACATTTGTGACGTACCCCCGGGGAGGGGGGTACCTAATGGGATAATAGAAGCCAGGCACTCCCTCCTCAGGCACACTTGGTCATCCTAATTACACCCAAAATTAACACACATACTAGTCTAAACAACATTTATTCCAATTTAAGAAAACCTCCATAAATAACTTCTGCCCTCAATTCATTTATTGATGGGGATCACACATTGTTGGTTGCAGTCCTTACTTTTTTCCGGCCCAGTGCCTTATTTAATTCCTCTCGTACATTCATTATGTAGCGCTGCATCCCGCCAGCATTCAAATGCACGCCATCGGAACACATGCCATTCCCAATCCATGGTCAGTCCGCGATAGTGGCACATATGAATTGTTTGACTACCCGCAGTCAAACGCCACATCTCAAAGTTCGCCTCGGTGCGTGCCATGTTAAAGTCAGTGCGACGACAATCACTCCGTCGCATGGTCTCTGATATGCACACGTGTCGGACAGAGTCGCACTCGTCTACCTCGTGCGCCAACCCGTAAATGGCCCGCGCCAGCTCTACAGCATCACAAGATGGTTAACTCAAATCATTGGTCCCGATATCCATAAAAACCACAGTCGGTTTGAATCTCTGGATTTGTTCCAAATATCCACGTAATCTTGGTACAGTCAATCCACCAATTCCAATTATCTCCACGGTTTCGTAGCTCTTCGAGACGCCATCCTCTCCGGTCAACTTCCTGCTTCAGACGCCTCAACTGCGGTAATTTAAAATGTTATACAAAATAATTCAATTGTTGTTTTAGGTGTACTATGTTTTTATATTGTTATTTATATAAAATATATTTTACAGTAGCATTGCATACAAAATGTGGTACACCGTAAATATTTCCCTGTATCTTACAGTACAATTCTGTACAAAATACCATAAATATTCCCCCTGTATATTTATGGTCTAGTACAAAATACAGTACACCATAAATATTCTCCACATATTTTCAATAAAATTCCATAAAAACGTCTATTTATAATACTGTTAAATTAATAGGTACTTCGTTGGCACCCAGGCTGTTAGTGATTCTACTACCAATTTTATGGTACTTTTCAGAGAGTTACTTATATATTATTTATAGGATAACTTCAAGAAAATTGCTTTGACCAAATAAAATTGGAATTCCATTAAGCTTTCACCAATTAAAAACACCATATATGTTCTAAAAATTAAACAATATTCTTACTTGTAATGAGCAGCTGGGTGTTAGTTTTGGAGAAAGCTGTTTTGGTGTTGCCCTTCCCCATCCAGTTAAGCTGCTTCGCCAGGTTTGTAGCCAGAACATGACGCATTATTCATCGCACTGTGTCGCTGGTTGTCTCTCCTTCAATTGTGCCAAGAAATACCAACTACAACAAGGATATTATGTATTAGTTTTAATTCCACAAACACTGGAGTCTGTTTGTATAATATTTAAAAGCCACACTCGGTATCATAATACAATGTTATATTTATTATTTGAAAATATTAATAAACCTACTATAAACAGTATTTGTTCAAAGTCTTCAACTACTACAAGTGTGTTATCGAAATGTACACGTGAAAATATGTACATTATAAACAAATTACATATGTACATTATAAACAAATGTACACGTGAAAATATGTACATTATAAACAAATTACATTTCATACAAATATGTATTAAATCAGAATACAGAATAATCCTCCCAATTCACAAAAACAAAAAATTCATATTGTATATAGGAAATTTGTGTAGAATGAGATAGATAAAGCTTCACAGCCTTAGGCATCTAAATACCCACAATGTGTGTGATAGTAACTATAGCAGATGTAGTGTACATACCACACGTTTGTGTATATCCTGTCTAGACAGAAGTGCCTCCATCTCCTTCAAACTATGCAGTGATGTCAGAGGGAACACCACCCCATCTGAAAGTTCTGTCACTGTACTTCCTCCCACAGCAGAACCATGGTTGGCCAACACCTGTCTCAGCATTGCCTGGGTTTGCCTCCCCTGGCACTTTATCTTCTCTAACAGGGTGAGAACTCTCCTATCAATGGCTGTCAGCAAAGAAAGGAATATTGGTATAAAAATTGAAGCCAAAAATGAGTATTACACAGAAATGCATGTGCAGTGGCCACAGACTTGTAGACCACCCAAGAGATAGGGACAATGTAATCCCCTTCATATTAACCAGAAAACCACTGACATTAGTCGTGTGGTTGGTCAAGCATAAGACACTTAATTACAGCTAACACACTTTGGTTTATTACGTATTCACTACTGCCCCTCCTTCTGTATTACATATTCACTACTGCCCCTCCTTCTGTATTACATATTCACTACTGCCCCTCCTTCTGTACTACATATTCACTACTGCCCCTCCTTCTGTATTACATATTCACTACTGCCCCTCCTTCTGTATTACATATTCACTACTGCCCCTCCTTCTGTATTACATATTCACTACTGCCCCTCCTTCTGTATTACATATTCATTGCCAGTACACCTTATTTATGACACTGATTGGTAGTCCACCTTATTTATGACACTGATTGGTAGTACACCTTATTTATGACACTGATTGGTAGTCCACCTTATTTATGACACTGATTGGTAGTCCACCTTATTTTTGACACTGATTGGTAGTACACCTTATTTATGACACTGATTGGTAGTCCACCTTATTTATGACACTGATTGGTAGTCCACCTTATTTATGACACTGATTGGTAGTCCACCTTATTTATGACACTGATTGGTAGTCCACCTTATTTATGACACTGATTGGTAGTCCACCTTATTTATGACACTGATTGGTAGTCCACCTTATTTATGACACTGATTGGTAGTACACCTTATTTATGACACTGATTGGTAGTCCACCTTATTTATGACACTGATTGGTAGTACACCTTATTTATGACACTGATTGGTAGTCCACCTTATTTATGACACTGATTGGTAGTCCACCTTATTTATGACACTGATTGGTAGTACACCTTATTTATGACACTGATTGGTAGTCCACCTTGTTTATTATTACAAAAACCAACACTAATGATTGCCACAATAATAAATCCATACATTGTTAGACATTTAAAAGTTGTATAACAAATAATTCAAATTATCAAATTCAAATTATCAATACAAATTTAGATCTAATAAAATATGACCTACCCGGTACTGCTTTTTCGCGATTGTGGAAAATGGACGGAATTAATTTGCAGAATTAGCATTTTGAAATGGAATTTACCTTTTATAATGGAAATGCAATGATTGTAGAAAACAAATGGAATTCCGTGTAATAAACATTTTGAAACAGAATTTGTAACTCTGTGATCACGGAAAAATATTGGTGTCCCTAAACATTGTACCTTTGTATGTATTAATGCTTAAACACTGAGTTTAGTTACTTTAAATAGTCCTGATGTTACTGTACCTTTATTAAATTGACAAAGTCTTTACATCCGACGTCCTGGAGGTGATGCCATCCGGTAGGCTGTGGCTGTCTCGCACATGCTATCTCCGAATCGCATTCCGAGTCTGACAGTAAGTAGCGATGTGTAGCCCTGCAATAAAAAGTATTCCGTTATGGACCTCAGGTTGACTCCACATCAACCAATAGCGTCGCAGGAAAATTTCTTCACACACTTACCAGTCTGGACGGTGTCCATTTAGTTTCCACCTCCAGCACTTGACTGTTGTTCCCATTGTTATGTTGCCACTCTCTCAGATCATCATAAGACCATGGCTCTACCCAGTTTTGTCCAAATGTGTGGGGTTCAAGTGGTGGGTTGCCATCACCATCACTTTTCTGTCCATGAGTCCCTACAACCCGTACCTGACACTCATCAGCGACGTCTGTCGCTGGGGTGTCACTATGGCAGGTAGAACCGCAGTTAGCCTGGTTTCTCGTAGTTTGTTCCTTGCTCTCACGTCACTCATAATAAGCGCACGACTTGCGGGGACGTCGAGAAAGTGGGTCATCATTGCCGTGTTGTCTACCAGGATGATATTGTGTCTCTAAGTTTTGAGTCCCTAAGACTTCCAACCAACAAGCCATCTGCCCCTTGGGATTCTTGAATCCCATTAACCACCGCAAGGCACCATAGTCTCTGCGCAAGACACCATGGTCTCTGCGCAAGGCACCATGGTCTCTGCACAAGGCACCATGGTCTCTGTGCAAGACACCATGGTCTCTGCACAAGGCACCATGGTCTCTGCGTAAGGCACCATGGTCTGTGCACACTTTAGTAAGGATCCCGTAAACATGTTGATAATGTTTCATAGCAATTCCCAGTGGGTTACACAGTCAGATCCTCTTCTTTCATCAGGACACGACTGTAATATGATATGACTCATTGCACCCCTTCTTGTACCTGGGGCAACACAGCATCGATTCCTACCCCGCTTGGATCCGTATCTAAGGTATATCGAGTTTGTGACACAGGATACCCCAGTATGGGTGCGGAAGTGAGCTTGCTTTTCAGTATCTCGAACGACTGCTGACATTCGCTGGACCATACAAACGGTCTTTCCGCTTCAGTCAGGCGATGTAATGGCCTAGCGATGTCAGCAAAAATATGAAAACAGGTACATCATATACATCATTTGACGCTATTCGTCCTGTGTCTACTCAGTAAAATGCAATGTCTACAGTCAAAATGAAGGCACAATTAAAAGTATCTTAATTCTCCTCCTGCTTTCATGATGCTAGCAGTGTAGGCCTTTGTGTAATGTCATGCAGAATGTTTGCTAAATGCAAACTTTCACTTGACCATGACTGTTTATTATGTTTTAACTAGCTGTGTTACCCGGCGTTGCCTACAAAAAAAGGCAGTCATGTATTTTCTAATTTAACTGTTTGAAATGAAATGTAGACTGCGCAGTTTACAGGGAGAAATATGTCGTATTCTGAGTTATCAATATAACCTTTCATATTCACCATTTGAAGCAGGATAAGTTTAAAAAATTCAACATAGCCATGTAAATTGTGCTAATTTTCCATTAAATATTATTAAAAATAATTCCTTGCTTGTTTATAATGGTGTCTGGCGCCCTTACTATTCACAATGCCCTTTTATAGTAATGTTAGTGGGTGGCATGCAGTGATAGTTATTGGGATCAGTAGAAGTAACCTTAACATTGGAACCATGTTTAATATCAACTTTATTAGGTTTGACTACCACTGGAAATATTGACCGGAATGATTCATTCCTAGTTAATACATATCCAGATTTACCTTGGTTACTTACACCTGGCGTACCCTTACCTATACCTGTCAGACTACCTGAACTACCTACACCTGTAGTACTTGTAGCTCCACCTGTCAAGCTATCTAAACTACCTATCCCTGTAGTACCTGTCATGCTATCTGAACTACCTGGTACTTACGCTTAGAGGACTTTCACCTCGATATACCACCGTGGCATCTGCCATGTTAGTCGAGTCATCATCGCCAATCATCTCGGCACCTCTGCACAAATCAGAATGCTCAGTCAGAACGTGCTCCAATAACACATTCTCTGCCGAGCAGACTCTAGTCCAGATGGGACAGTGCACAGCACGAGAGTGCGGCACTGGCCTCTGACGTGGCGTCTCATGCAGGGTTCTCATCTGACAATCACGGCTGGTCAAGTGGTGCTGGAATGCAACAATGTACAAGATAGATATAAAATATGCATAATATAGAAATGACTATATTTTGTGCCTAGTTGTACATGGTAACATTTCATACAATCTCGAATGCATCTATGAAACACCAACTGAAAAAATGTATTCTCGGTAGTCCTGGAGGGAGGGCGATGGAGACTCCTGCTACACTCATGATGACGTTGTCCTCCAGTCTATAATGGAAACTTTTTTCTTTTGAAAGTCCAAATCGTGTGATGTCGCGAGGGTGGCCAGAAATTTGTTTATGTATTCGGACACACGATATGACACCGAACCACAGTCCGAGACAATAAGGCGCCCTGGGGGCATCCTATTCTTCTTTAGCCATCGAGCTCCTAACAGTTTAAATGGCTAGTCCAATGTGCCATAAGGGCGTAATTGGTGTGTCGCTAGACGCGACGGAGTTGGGGGAATCCCCAGTTGTATTGATTGTATGATCTGTGTTGGTGTAGTTTCAGTGCTGTTGTCAGACAGCACTCGTGTTTGTTGTGGTGTTGGCCCGGTTGGCCTGTCTCCTGTGGGGTAAGTGCGGTCACCAATGTTATTGTCTTTTGGGTGATAGTACTGTGATGGTAGTGTTGTGTTCTCATTGTTAGACCTGGTCGAGATGATAGTGATATAGGTGTAGGGGGTGATTCGATGGATGACTGGGGTGTTGAATTGGGCCTAGAAGAATGTAACTTACCCTTGGAGTCAGCACGAGCTTTATGTCTCGGAAGTCAGACAGAACCCTTCCATAGACGTTTTCTCTTCGGCCGCCTGGGCCCACGCTCCAGTATTTGTCCGTTGACTCAAACTGGAACTGGACGCAGTCTGAGTGTCTCAACCGTCCTGCGAACTCTTGTACTTGCGCCATGTTTCACTGCAAGGTCTGCCAGGTCAGACTTTCTGCGTGTATTCGTCAAGCCCCTGATTCCTCAGGGAAACCTCTGCATAGCATTTCCACATCCCGAACCGTTTCCACATCGGCCAGCAGCCCCATATCCATGTTTGTAGCTCGGGCATACTCCAGGGCGTGGGTCCCGGACGCAAAAGAGGCGTTGTCGAAGGAATTGTGGAACGATACAAGACAGGCAAAGCCCGGGTGGGCCGAATCAGATGGGTCATTGATATGCGCTAAGTAGTTCTCACTATTGACATGTTGTTTTATAAATGGGGGTCCCTGGCCGATTTTCGATTGCCTGAATGTCGCATGGCTAGCCCCCTTTCCGATGCTGTGATATGCTTCCGAATGGGTTGTTGTCGACCGAAATTGGCACCCAGTGTGTCAGACGGCTGAGCACTGGCTTTCCGGCTGATTTCCTTTGAAATCATCACAAGTTGTACATTAAAAGTTGCGAAAACGACATAAAAATATTTAAATTGAAAGCAATATCATCATATTCACCATTATGTTTCCAACATGACTTGTACTGGTGGCAAATTGTGTTGTTTCACTGCTGCAGGACGCTAAGAACTAACATTATCATATATTTATTGGCAGTGTCCCGGGCTAACATGGATATTAATCTTTATAAATTCTTACATTTGGTATTAATTCGTAGTATATTGCATTTTCCGTGGAATCAACATTTTGAAACAGAATTTGTAACTCTGTGATCACGGAAAAATATTAGTGTCCCTAAACATTATACCTTTATATATATAAATTCTTAAAGTTTAGTTACCTTAAATAGTCCTGATGTTACTGTGCCTTTATTAAATTGACAGTATTCCATCAAGTAAGTTGAAATGGGATACCGTAAACTGAGGTTAGTGTATGAGGGCTGGTCAAGCCACTGGGAACTGTGGGTGGTGATGGCAGTATTGACAGCAAACACATCCGACGTCGTGGAGGTGATGCCATCCAGTAGGCTGTGGTTGTCTCGCACATGCTATCTCTGAATCGCATTCCGAGTCTGACAGTAAGTAGCGAGGTGTAGGCCTGCAATAATAAGGAGTCCTTTCAAGTCAAGCATATTGTTTGAGGTACACAGTAAGAGCAGTTTCATATAGTTTATATTCAACAACAATTAAGTCAGATTCACCCTACACTTGCCAGTTGATGGTATAATCCACAGTATGTCACTATAAACTAAATATTTATTTAAGTAATAATTTGCGTACAGCGTGCTAATCCAGCCTCACTGGTTGGTGGCGTTGATGATGCTGTAGTCTACGCCTGCCTTCGCCAACATGTAGTAGGTTGCATGCCAGCCATCCATGTGGTGAAGCGAGTCTTCCGTGTTAGGGAATATGAATTTATTGCCGATGGCAACACCTGCGTCACGCCTGACATCTTGGTCACAGAGCAGATCCATTGCCTGAATCGCATCCTTTGGGACTATGCATGTCACTAGGTGGTTGCCTTTGCCAGTCATATACATGATGGGCACCTTGCTAAAGAGAATCTTCTCTCAGTGCAGCAATGGTGTCCTTCGCCAGCCACTGGTCACAGTTGAGCCACTGGTCCATGGTCATTCGGCTTGGCTCACCCCTGCGACGTGCGTTGAAGAGGATGAGCCGACTGCACATCAGGTTCCTCGTGTGGATGAATGACTGCCGATCATGTCTGCCGATGGACTCCACTGTGAAGTTGCGCAGCTTCTCCTTCACCTCTTCTGGTGGTGTGTGCGTTGGCAGTCTGACCCTTCCTTGCCTTGACTTGTTTATCAGATACTTGGCATCCGAAAACATGCTCTTATGATGTTTCAGCTCCTTCTTGATGTTTGCCGTTTCCTTGGCAACTTCATCCGATGTGACGTTCGTCAGTGTCATACCTTCTAACAAGTTGGCAGAACTCATTGGCAGGTAGTAGATCATATTCTTTAAACCATACTTCACTGCACCTCCTGTGTTGCTGTCGGTCACCACATCGATGGCCGCCGTTAATGGAGTCCAGTTGGTGTGATTGAGCAGCGCACTAGTTGTCAGTTGTCATATGTCGTTTCATCTCTACGAATAGCTTGTCAAGAGTCCACATTGAGCTCATGACTGTTTTCCTCACTTCATCACTCTTGTCAACTTTGGTGCGGACATTCCGCCAGAGAAGCCTGTCCACCTGGCGGATCGTGTGGTCATCTCGGCACACTTCCCCAATATCGTCACCGCGGAATGAGTCCAGTAAACTCTTTGAGCTTTCGTTGTCGTTGAGGTGGACGAGCTTCACAGACACTGATGATGCAACACTACCTGGCTTCCTGCTGATACAGTGGACCCTATGCCTGTAGAAATATGCTTTAACATAACTGCCACCACAACCCTCGCAATGGACAATTTCACTACCACACCGCCGAATTGGGACATAATCTTGCCGCTTGTCTACTGCCACTTTCTTGTTGTGCTTAAATATGCCCAACTTGTGTACTTTTAAGAATACATTCTTTCCGTCTTTGCATGTCTTCTGAAGTTCTTCAAGCTCTTTCCTATGCACCTTGGTGACATGTCTTCAGTGTACCACCATTGTAAGATCTGTCGCAGTAGGGACACAGGTGCGTTGGCTGCACATACTTTAATTTTTTGTCTGCAACAGAAAGTTTGACTAATTGTAACGTTACAAGCTCTTATGAAATTAAGAAAATTACAAACACCAAATGTAAATTTGATCACAAAGACCACCTCCTATATTGTGGCTGACACTCTGTCAGTGGCTTGAACACCCACGGACTGGTAAGGTTGGTCAGGGAGCCAGTCGATCATACAGCCCCTCTGACCACCTGTGCCTCCCTGTATCTTGGTCAATTCCGACATTTCTAGCCCCCTTATATCTCAGCTTTCTGGCATATAGAATTGAGTCAAGAAACGACCACCAAGAGTTGGCCACAGGGCATGTCTTCCATGCCGGCTGGAATCATTCGGGTGGTTGGCGATTTTGGGATTTTGAGCTGTTGTGCCGCCAGTGCATGATTCAGTGCCGTTGGTACATGATTCAGTGCTGTTGGTACATGATTCAGTGCTGTTGGTACATGAGTCAGTGCCACTGATACATGGCTGGTGTGGAATACCTGGTCTGTTACGATGACTGAACATGGATTCTGGCCTATGTGATTTGTGAGTAAAGCGATATAAATTACCTGCATTACACAGATTGTTACCAATTAAAGTACGCCACTGTGATGTGTGCAGAGTTTCACAATTTATACACTGGTTGTAATTTGTGAGACTCGTATTACATTTTGGACATTCTGTCAAATTTGGTGACATGTCTGTGATTATAGAACCACTCTGATTTCTACACACAAATGTATGAGATGCACATAACACATTCATAACTACTGCAGTTTTGTTTCCAAAATGTTCCAAATCATCAGACGCAATGGGTATAAAGCTGTCCTCAGTTCTATGAAATTGTTTTTTATACTGTCTGGCTACATTGGAAACATATAAAATATCCTCATCACATTTAATTGTTATGCGCAAATTCTTTCTCATTCTGATTCTTGTACGCTTGACAAATTATATTTTATTCACATAACATCTGCTAGGAATGCCAGCGGAAACAGTACCAATGTGAACATAACAGATTTCAGCCAGTTATTGAAACACTCTCCATCAACAATTTTTTTAATTTTTGCAATAACATGCCGATCTGTTTTACCTGAAGGTGAACAGTGAAAATATTTACTTTGCTGAAGACCATATTTCAGGAAGCAAATTAGATGCAAGTATTTCCCTAAATCAAAAGTAATTCTTGCAGAAACCAAACAAGTAGGCCAATCATAACATGTCACCAAACCTTATATACATTATTTGTCACCCTTAACAGCCACAGAAGATATGTAACCCTTCAACCAAATAAGTGCATCATCAGAATGCACAAATGATTGCACTTTTTCTACATCCTGAATATCACCCTTACCATCCTGAGAATATGGGAACTGCTTAGTTACTATTTCTCCATTGAGGGTCCTTACTGAAAGCCTCAAGAATTTGGATTTAACCAATAAAACAGCTGGCTTACTAATTATGAGAGCTGCTATGTTTACGTAATCAAGAGCCAGTGAGAGGCTTTTGGCAGTACTGCCGAGTGTGTTTAAGGGGAGAATGTTGGAGCCCACTATTCACAGCTGTCTGTTCCTACTAACATTTTGTAACTTGCATGCCTACTACTGTTACAAAGATTCATAATACTAGCAGTTTGCTTGAGTTTAAAATTGCTGTTCTTCTTTAAAATTGCTAAGATTTTTCTGTACAAGCATATTTACCTCCGTTCTTCCCATAATCATTGCATGATCACCCATCTCAAGAAATGCGAATGGTTTGATATGTTGCGCAGATAATCAATGTCATCTGAGGGGCACTCTGAATTTTGACTAGCAAGCCCATAGAAACCTGTCCTGTATAAACACGCCAATGTGGCACCTATTATTACCGAGACACCACAGACGGATTAACACGTCTGTAATGGATACTTATGAGCAGAGAGATTTGTGCAAATATGTGCACCACCATTGGCAATACCACCTGGCTGATGACAGACATTATATAAAGGAACTTGTTTACTCAATGTTTGCAAGACATTAAAAAATATGGTTCTAACTGTTTGTGGTATTCCCCACCCAAGTGGGTCTACATAAGTTACAATATCAAAGTCCAATTAATATATTGACAGTGCAAAGTGATTAGAATACACAACCCCTTTAGTTCCATCTGGATTAATCACTCACAAACTTTCCATAAAATATGTGCCACTACGGCACCCAACTGGTATAATCAACATCAGTTGCCCTTCTTGAATATTTGCAAATTTGTTACAAATCTGTGCATACAAATTAGGCTGCAGTTGTATATCTGATGCATACGACACCCATGTCTTAGTATGATGAAATTCTGTATCAAGCATTATACAAATTTGATACAAAAGAGAATTTGAGAACCACCGTACACCAAAAAGGAATGCCAGATCTTCAGTATTATACTGGTTACCTGCTGTAGAGATTGTCTCATTTTCAGCGTGGTCCAGAACAATGCGTAAATAAGTTTGTAAATGATTTTGATAAAGCTGTGAAACAGCATCTATTGTTATGTAGTATTGTTTCCCTGTCCAGTCTTGATCTTGAACTATCTTCATTTCGCCAGTGAAAAAGATCCATAGTCGAGCACAATTTCTGCTCCTTGATTAATTTGAATATTCTGTAAAATGTTATCTATCTGACACATGGGTGGCATGCAGTGATAGGTATTGGGATCAATAGAAGTAACCTTAACATTGGAACCATATTTAATATCAACTTTATTAGACCTGACTACCACTGGAAATATTGACCGGAATGATTCATTCCTAGTGAATGCATATCCAGATTTACCTTGGTTACTTACACGAACCCTTACCTATACCTGTCAGACTACCTGAACTACCTACACCTGTAGTATTATAGCTCCACCTGTCAAGCTATCTAAACTACCTACAGTACCTGTATCTGACTTTCACCTCCACATATCACCGTGGCATCTGCCATGTTAGTCGAGTCATCATCACCAGTCGTCTCGCACCTCTGCACAAGTCACAATGCTCAGTCAGAACGTGCTCCAGTAACACGTCCTCTGCCGAGTAGACTCTGGTCCAGAAGGGATTATAGTCCAATGAGTATATTGCCAGTGCAAAGTGATTAGAATACACAACCCCTTTAGTTCCATCTGGATTAATCACTCACAAACTTTCCATGAAATATGTGCCACCATGGCACCCAACAGGTGTAATCAACATCCGTTGCCCTTCTTGAATATTTGCAAATTTGTTACGAATAGGTGCATACAAATTAGGCTGCAGTTGTATATCTGATGCATATGACACCCATGAAATTGTGTATTAAGCATTATACTGATTTGATACAAAAGAGAATTTGAGAGCCACCGTTCACCAAAAAGGAATGTCAGGTCTTCAATATTATACCAGTTACCCGCTGTAGAGACTGTCTCGTTTTCAGCATGGTGCAGAACAATGCATAAATGTGTGTAAATGACAGCATCTGTTGTTAAGTATTATCGTCTTTGTTTACCGAATACATAAACAAACCGGAACTTAGCTTAAAAAGTTGTTAAGAAAGACTGCGATATATACCCTAACATTACATCTATATACTATATAACAGGACACTATCTGCATAGATCGGCTGATACAACTTGCCTCAATTTATAAAGGAACCGTCGCCAAATTCTTTGGCTTTGCGGATTTTGTACTCAAAATCACAAAGTTGACTCCACTGGAACTCACTCCAATGCTCACAATAAAAAAAAACTGATATTTGGTAATTCATTGCCATTAGATTCAACATGTGGCGAAATTATTTATTGATAGCTTATATAAAGAAATACTGCAAAGGAAACAAAATATATATATATCCAATCAGTAAATCTAGCGTAAATTCCGTTAAAGTCGGGCAAGTCTGGCACTTCCTCCCCCCACACAGCGGCTCGCTATTTCGGTACGGTACTTATTACTCACTTGTTTAAGTGTCCTATTTTTAGACGCGCAGATGTGACTAAGAGAGCCATAGTGTGACCGTGCAAAAAACGTAGCTGTTTTTTGTTGGAATTCCCACTTCTGCCCCCATTTCAAGAAGAAGGTCAATCCATGATTTCATCTCAGCGGTGAACAAGATTGGCACTATTTGACCACGTTTCCTGACCAGCTCAAACCTGGTTACCATTTTGCATAGTTCTTGTACGACACTTGATAATGACTTTTTCGACAATGTCTTGATGTCCTACAAAATGTTTCTCACTGTTGTCAGATAAGGTAATTTTAGAAGCTTCTCCCTGATGGCGTCTGTTGAACAGCGACACTGATGTCAGGGTAGTGTTGTTCAGTGTGTCATAAGCCAGCATCTTGCTGTTGGCATCGATGCTGTCTTCTTTCAGCAGTCCCACCTGCTTCCTTCCAGTTTCTTTCAAGTAGCTTGTAAGCTTAATCACATCCTCAGTCAGTGGCAGTACCTTCGTTTTATTTCGTTTCTTGTGGTGAAAGGCTTCTGACCTCTTCTCAAGAACCCCATCACATGATTCCAGAGCTTGCTGAAACCAGACATTTTCTTTGCAGCACTGACAACCTCTCTAAACTTGGTCAGGTCGATGAATGACCCAAGATCAGCACCTTCTGCTCCCAGTTTCTGGCGTAGTTCTAAAAGTAGACGTTGCGTCTTGCTTCAGGGAAGACAACACGCTGTTCAAGGCCTCACTGCTTCCCTTTGGGGGTGGCAAGAGTAGTTTGCATGACTGCGCATAGTGTTTCCGCTTCCTGTTTCTGCCATCAGCATCCACTGCTTGTTGCAACTGACACTTGTGCTTCCACAGGTCCTTCCGCACCAGATACACATAGCAATACTGGCAGGTTCATTATCTTCTGGTGACCAGGAAGCCTTTGGTCTGTATGAAACTATTAATGATACAACCCCACTCTTCACAGTTATGTTTGTGATTACCAAGATTGTGAATCTTTGTCAGTTTTGCTTGCCTGCTCTTCTTGTCTTTGTCAGAGAGTGTTTGCACAACTTCTGGCTCGTCTTGGTGCATAGCTTCCAAATGCCGTGGCAATTTCAACTGTAGTTTTTCACAATAGACACAGTAGTATGTTTTGTCCCATAAATGATAATTGCCCGAATTGCTTGTAGTCATCACAGTTATGCCACCCACTGAACTATCAGCGCTAGTTACACCTTGCATTGTCTCATTGTGGATGTTACCACCAGTGCTGTGAAGGTTGCCATTCAGCAGTCTGCTTGGCAGAACGATGTCCAGCTGTCTGCTGAGAAGGTTTGCGCTCAGATGTCTGCTGGGAAGTGAACTGAGAATGTGCTTCAAAGCTACTCCTTGAAGAAAGATTTTGGTGACTCGAGAATTCACACAAAACCAGGCTCTTAAGGGCTAGCCGTGGTCTACATCAAATTAACACAGGATATCCTCAGTTGGCAGTAGGACCTTGGTTAGAAAGTATGTATTCTGACCAGTGTCCTCGGTTGACAACTTTTGCAATTTTTTATACATGAAAGCACAGTGTAATAAGAAATAAAGAATCATTCTGATGTGAGGCCTATGTTTTGCCTTGTGCTACACTGTTGAAGATATAACTTTGTAATGAATGGATAGCTAATGTATCCCATTACTATTAAACAAATGAAACGAACATATTGAACTACCAGGACACAATTGATATGTACAGTAATACATATTGTTTCGTTAATGGCACTAATGGCACTAATACATGGATTGTCGTTTGAGAAAGATGTCGTCTTAAGAAGTGGGTTTACATTGTCCTCAATTGGCAGAAATGGGGTCTAACTGCTTAATTAATAGCTCAGAAGTTTCATCGTCATTACTATATTTTCTAGTGCTCAAACTGTAAGGTTGTTGTCCCCTCCGTCTTCCTTCCTTCCTTCAGTTGGACAGTACACAAATGGCTTAAGAAGACTGAGCCTTACCTCGAGCATGTCGCTCGCCAGGCCGTGTGCATCATCTTGTGGTGGTGTTGTATTATTCCATCACGGATATGGGTGCATTTGTTTGCCAATGAAATTGAACAAACTTTGGAAACGATGTCCGTACAATATTAACACATTCATGTACATTGGCAGTCCATCTCTCTTTTACATTTAAAGGTGTCCATGGTTTGTGTAGATCGAAAGATAAAGCAAAATATAAACCATTGTGGTTTATATTTGCTGAAATTTTGAGAAGTCTAAACTGTGGGAAACAATTTCCTAATTCCCCATGGAGAACGCCAAATGTCTCTCGTCGTGTGTGTACATTGCTGCCCTCCCCATAATTCCCAAAATAGTCCCCTTTTAAGCAAACTGACGTGGCCTCAAGCCAAGTCTGGAAAGCTTACTTAACCCATATTAAATACAGTTGGAAAGTCAGTATAGTCATGGCTCTATGCGGTTTTTATTTTTAGCTTCCAAATTTCGTGGCAGTTTCAACTGTAGTTTTTCGCTACAAACAGTAGTACCGGGGTATGTCTTGTCCCATGAATGATAAGTGCATGAATTGCTTGTAGTCATCACAGTTATGCCACCCACTGAGCTATCAGCCCTAGTTACACCTTGCATTGTCGCATTGTGAATGTTACCTCTCTGTGCTGAGACTTGTTCTAGGCAATCACGCAATCACTGATATGTTGATGGTATTTCTTCAGAGTTGTCTGAGTCGGGAACAAAATCGTCTTCTGCTTCTTCCGAATCTGATGATCCAGTTTCATTGTTTGGATTATACTGATGCTGTCAGAGAGTGTATCATTAGATTCTGTATCTGAATCTACGGTGTCACGATAGTATCGACAACACGAGTCCCCCGCTTGTTGCTTGGCATTATACACCACCCCAGTTTTCTGGGCACTTTGAATCTCGCTTGCCGTAGGTAGATGGTGGATATGCTGACCTTGCACTTTCCAGTTGTCTGCTGCCGGCAAGATTGGGGTTCGGCTCTTCGCTGGGAAGATAGGTATTCAGCTGTCTGCTGGGTACATTGGCATTCTGTTGTCTGATGGGAAGGTTGCCATTTAGCAGTCTGCTTGGCAGAACGATGTCCAGACGTCTGCTGGGAAGGTTTGCGCTCAGATGTCTGCTGGGAAGTGAACTGAGGACATGCGTCAAAGCAAATGCTTGAAGACAGATTTTGGTGACTCGAGATTTCACACACAACCAGGCTCTTAACGGCTAGCCGTGGTCTACATCAAATTAACACAGGACGTCCTCGGTTGGCGGTAGGACCTCGGTTAGAAAGTATCTATTCTGGCCAATGTCCTCGGTTGACAACTTTTGCAATTTTTTTATATATGAAAGCATGGTGTAATAAGAAATAAAGAATCATTCTGATGTGAGGCCTATGTTTTGCCTTGTTCTACACTGTTGAAGATATAAATTTGTAATGAATGGATAGCTAATGTATCCCATTACTATTAAACAAATGAAACGAACACATTGAACTACCAGGACACAATTGATATGTACAGTAATACATATTGTTTCGTTAATGGCACTAATGGCACTAATACATGGATTGTCATTTGAGAAAGATGTCGTCTTAAGAAGTGGGTTTACATGGCATGTTGAAAATCATCTGGAAAAATACCCGAACTCTGTGATACATTTATGACGTTAGTTACTGTACCATGTAAAGAGTTAAGACATGCTTTCAAGAGTATAGCTTGCAATGGATCAATAGGTAAACTTGTGATGAATGAATAACTAATGCATTAGACTTTCATTAAACAATTGATATGTACATATTGAACTTTCAAAACACAACTGATAGAAACGGTAATAGTTTTGTGTTAATGGCAATCATACGTTGTTAGTGAGATCATGCCAGAGAACTTCAAGTTTAAACAGTGCGTAGCGGACACCGTCTTGAGTGTGCCAGTGAAGTGCCTTGTGGGAGTTCATATTAAGTACTGCCTTTTTCCGAATTCATATTTGTATATGGACACCAGCCGAGTATTACGTTGGTCACGTGAATATGATATTTAGTGGAAGGTATTTGCTAAAACATCATTCATGAGACGAAGACGTAATACAAAAGAGCGTCGAATAATGGATGTATTCGACATTCGTAAATGTGTTATGACAGTGTCAAAGTTATTTATTTAAGTGAAGTGAGGACGAGCCTCAAGGCGAATGTGTGAAGACAGCTTGTGATTATTTGTGAGTTATTTATACATACACAGTTCACACAAAACCAGGCTCTTGATGGCTAACCGCGGTGTACATCTAATGGGGTAAGACCACATTAAGGATTCGTCCGCCATTACCCACTGCCAACACAATCCAACCTTGACCTCTCTGTCAATGGTAAATTCAGGAATAGCACACATGTTTTTCTCTGTTGAATGCTGTAATATGCATTCATTGTACATGTATTGAATCTTGCCTTTATCGTAAAGGCGCATTTCCTCATGTATCGTCTGCTTTTTTTGGGAGCACAGTGTCTTGGCCTCAGCAACTTTGCCTCGCCAGATCGACCTTCGGCATCGGGAATCTCGATGAGGCCACCTGGTGTCACTTTTGTGACTTGCTCGAACTCGGCTTCAGTGAGTCTTGGCATCCATACAGCTAGACTTTCTCCACTTTCCTGCACTGCACCCAATGCACTGGCACTGCTTTCCGTCCTTGTTTTGTACACAGCATGTCCCTTCCTGAAACCACATTTCCTGTCATGCTTGGGTATAGCGTTTTGGTGAAGTTTATCCGACGCATCACACATGATCACAGTTGGTATAGATGCAAGAAAATATTCGAACCTGGCTCAGCAGAGATCTCTACTGTAATGACAGGCTAACCCTAATATGACCACCCCAAATTAAGAGAGGAGGGCACATGATTTCTTCCAGGCTAGCCATTGGCTGCAACAGTACACCCATGTATGTTTGAATTGTGATTAACAACCCTCACTGTTTGACGTACACCAGATTTGGGATTTCTGTCAGGCTGGGAAGACCTTGTAGAAGGTCGATATTGAGACAGGCCTGCTCTCTGATGGCTGCAATTCGCATGTACCTGTGCGTAATAGGAAACCGGGATGCCGTCAGAGTGTTTGATGTGACATTTATTGTTTACCCCAAAAATGCAACACACATGTTCCCTTCACACTGTCTATAATTCGTGAAGTTTAGAAGTCCCATTATGAACATATGTCATCTTAAAAAGGCAAATGTTCAAGATTTTGTGATAAAAGGACAGCATATTGGATAATATTTTTTATTTATATTTAAATTGCACTAAATTTGTCAAAGGGGAGGTTTTCAAGGTCGGTTTAGTGTACACAGTGAGGCACTGACATCAGAATTCATATATTTTGAGCACAGCCACTAATGCATGGGTCCGAGTTCCTGTTGATATATGTTATTCATGGCAGAGTAGAGATTGTTCCTCAGCAGACGGGTGCCTGGTTCGAAGACATTCAATTAATATTCGGTGTCGTACTCGCAATTTCCCTAGACCATTAATCGGGATGTATGTGTTGCTTCAGCACTGTGTAACTTTTGTGAAGATTTGCAGTATTCGGCGGATCTATTTGGGGTAAGACCACATTAAGGATTCGTCCGCCATTACCCACCGACAGAGTTCCCAATAGAAATGGCATTATGCAGGTTGTGTGAATTTCTGAGAGTTCTTGTATAGTGTTGATTGACTAGAAATTATGTTTTTCTGCAGCGTGGTACCAGAGCTGTCAAATTATGACAGTTGTCAAACTGTGCTTTTCTGCGTATAGACACAGGTGTCATTTGGCTGTATGATGTCATTAGGGCAAATCATTGTCTGGTTCTAGCAGAAATGAAGGGGTGTCAGGTTTGAAAGTGGTTTATGGAAAATTGAGGTATGATAATTTTACGAATTTTGCACAGCATGTGCATGAATAGAGAGTAAATATGGTGTAGAAATTTAAAGAAAACTGTTGGTTAAAATTTACAGGAAATGAAGGAAACGTTATAATGGCCGCCTATGGGGAAATCTAATGTGGTCTCACCCCAAATGAACACAGGTCATCCTCGGTTGGCAGTAGGACCTCTTTTAGAAGGTGTGTTTTCTGGCCTTTATGTCTTGTGTATATATGAAAACATATTTACTATTACATTAAAGTAAAACAAATTAGGAGAAATCTTTTTTGTGTGTAATTAAATAATATGGTTGGTATAATCCTGAATGTAACCTCATAACTGGTGGTATATGTACATATCACAACCTGGCATTGGCTGTGGTTAGGTGCTTACAGTCCCTATTCATCCCTATGTGGAACCCTGGTGACCTACAGGTTGCAATATATGTTGTACATAGTCTCCCTGAATTTTTTTTCCTATAGGGCCCGAAAATTGCCCGGAAAGGATGGCGTTTCGAAGAGCTACGAGAGCGTGGAAATTATTTAAATTGGTGGATTGACAGTACCGAGATTACATGGATATTTGGAACAAATCCAGAAATTCAACCCAACTGGTTTTTATGGATATCAGGACCAATGATTTGAGTTCACCATCTTGTGATGCTGTAGAGCTGGCGTGGGCCATATATGGGTTGGCGCACGAGGTAGATGAGTGTGACTCCGTCCGACACGTGTACATATCATAGAGGAAAGGAGAGAAGGAAACGCAATGGGAGGAAAGATGACGGGAAGAAAGGAAGTGAGAGTAAATGTGACAGAACAGAAGTTGGGAGGGACGATGACAGGAGGAAAGGTGACAAGAGAAACAGTGTCAGGAAAGAATGGAACGGATGAGATTGTGACAGGAGAGCAGAAGACATGGGAACAAGACTACAACCAGACAGATGCAAATCGGAGAAGGAGCTACCCTGAGGCAGTGATTAAGGGGGTATTGACAAAAGAGAGGGTGTTTATGGGCAACTTGATTCTGAGAAAGACAGATTGTTTTATTTATATTTGTTTGGGCATTCTGTACAGTGAGTCATACCGAATAAAACATATTTATGTGGGACAGTGTTCCCTGTTAGTGTAGTGGTGTTACTGACTCAGAATCGTAGCTAGTTTGCTGTAAATAACAAGGCAGATGTAAGTTTGTACCAGAGCTTTGTATTAAGCCAAACATTAAACCATACAATACAATATATACATGAAGTGCCTTAGCCTATATAATTCTAATAAATAAATTACAGCAAAGGTGAGGGGAACCAACCACACACAGGTGGTGGAACTCACCCATGAATTGCCAAACTATAACCCTATGCAGAAGGGGAAAGCGTCAAAGCGCCCCAAAACCCCTTCGGTACTTCATGTAGGGAGATGAATAACATAAAACGCCCGTGAGGTCAGTTGGAATTGACCAATGTAAACCTTATAACTACAAACATTCTATACAAATATCCAACATGCATATACAATGTGACATGTAAAAACGCCAAACAGAATTCTACTAAAAACCTGCAATTGTAAACATGACATGTTAAGTTGCCAAGACATACTAGTGGTGAGATGCAGCAAACAAATCCCACTAGAAATAAACACCTAGGTGCAGATGGGGTAGGCGGGTGGGAACAACAGATCTAAATGCAATGTAACCGCAAATTATCGCAGGATATAATAAACTCTCTTAAATCAGAGCAAACGAACAATATGTAAGAGACAAATGTAATACCTTTTCTCCGTGACAATTTCAAAGTGGGAAGCTAAAATGGTGTCATGCCTTTATATACGCAGGAATTGTCACGTGACTTAGCTCCCCGGATATACCGTAAAAACCAAATTTAGGAGTCGGGCCAATGCCCACATAAAAGTCATTTGATGTGAATCATAATGTCATATTTAGAACTTGTTATGCCAGACATCCAATTTCCATGGCAACTAGCAAAATGGTCACTGTATTATGTTATTGATGACTTTCTCCTAGACTTTTATACTTGTGTTAATTGACCTATCCATTGTATGACTTGTTACATAGCGTAAGGTCTGTCAAGCCATATAAAATGGATGTCGAATATGTGGAGCGATCGAACATTCTGTAGTATATTTTCTTGAAGTTCTGGCCCCAAAAGTTTTCTTTTTATGACAAAACACAATGCACAGTTTTAAAAGTGACAATTGTATGTGGGAATGTTTCATGTAGCAGATGTCACCCTCACAATGTAATGCACATACTATATTTTTATCAACATCGTTGGCAAAGCAAGGCTTGATAGATGGTATGCACATAATTTTGAATGAGACACAGGCAAGCCATGTCTTTGAAATGTACTTGTTGTCACGGCTATACATGCATGCCACAGTTTACCTAAACCTATGTTTTGTGACAGACAAAGATGGTGGAATCAGATGACGGCGTTAAGACCCACAGTTGCATGTGCAAATCCCAATACAGATCTTTGCAAACCAAAGGGTGATGGACAAGTAAGTACCCGGGGTATCTACTACGCGTGCTCCATTTATTAGCTTCTATGACATAATGTCAGCAGTACATGGTACTATTAATTTGTTTGAGGTTCCTATAAAAACATTTGTAACTATATACTATTCTAAGTCTCAATTGGGTTGCATTCAAAATAATTGCAAACTTCTCACTACAAATTTATTCAGCAATAACAAAGAACAAAGATTGCACCTTAGTTAATGAATTTGGGCAGTAGTGTATGTTAGGTAGTTGTTAGGATGTGTAGGAAATATTGAACATAAATGCATTGAAGTAAGTTGTGGTAACCTTAGGTGATAAAACAATTAAATAGCATCTATAAACAGACCAGTTGTGAAATTCCAGCATCTTGGTTAAAACTTGACAACTTAGAGACATCAATCAAAAAACGCCTGAATTACAGACTAGTGTCATGTTGCCAATGCAACTGGGTAACAGAATATTCCCATTATCACATGTATTGTTATTCTGTATTGTTGCTCTCCCCTCTGTCCCTAGAAGCCGGGATGAAGCAGGCATCGATATGGGTCCTTAATTATTTAGTTTTACTTGTTACATTGCTAACGTCTCCACCACCCGTCTCCACTCCCCGGTCCCTTGATCTCCACTTCCTCCCAATCCAACCATGTCTGTCTTAATAATAATAAGATAACTTCTATTGCGCCTAAATCATTGGAGACCATGCTCGGAGGCGCGTCAAAACGAAAGGATAGTCAATCTCAAAATCCATAAGTAGTATTCCAGTTGTCAACAGATGGGTCAAGGCGCTAGCTAGGGAGCTACGGTGGATAAGCAAGGTTATAAAGATAAGTTTTTAAATGACGACGGAATTTTGTACTATTTTCAAGTGATCTAACACTAAGATGGAGCATATTCAAAAAAGTTGGTGCAGCAACAAAAAAGCCCTAGTTCCAATGTTAGTTTTTACTCTAGGAACAAAAAGTAGGTCAGAACTAGATGATCGAAGCTGGATAGGTTTTCCTACAGGAGTAAGCAATGAATGCAAATAAGATGGTTGCTTATTGGACAGTGCCTGGTATGTAATGGTACAAATCTTAAATATTATACGATATCGTACAGGAAGCCAACGCAAAGACTTCAAAAGTGATATAGACCGAGAAAAACGGGGAGATTTTGTAACTACTCTTGCTAGACAATTTTGAACACGCTGAAGTTTTGTGATATCCTTGCGAGCGATATTATAAAGGAGAGAATTGCAATAGTCAAGTCTGCTGCTAACAAGCGCTGTTGCAATAGTTTTAGTAACAGACATTGACATACCGGCGAATACGGTGAAGATCACGAATATGATAAAAACAGCAGTGACATGTTTGAGATATGTGTTGTCGGAAATTGAAGTTACTGTCAAAGATCACTCCTAGATTCCGCACCTAGGTTGCTGGCGTGATATAATTATTCAAAATACGCGTAAAACACAGTCCTTCCATCTTCCTCTTCTCCTATCATCTACTCTCCGTTGACTGTTCCCTTCCATTCGTTCCATGTGTCTAGCTAATGTTAACTGACTCCTCATTAGCGTCCTCCTAAACCTCTCTCTTCACTCCTGCATTTCCTCCCAACCATTATTGCATGTGTACATATTTGTTTTACATATTAAACTTATACTGATTTGTTCACTTTGTAGGAATGCGAACGATGCTGCTCCACCAACAAATGCAACACTGATAACTTGAGTTCAGCCTCTGGGTTCCTGCATGGTGGATTCTGGGTAAAAGTGAATATTGCGATAGCATCGCTTATCACAAACTCTGTCAGTCTGCTGCTGCTGTAATGGACACATCAGGTAGAATGGGAAGACAAGATGACGACTGATACTAACAACCGACCTCACTCAAATCACACCCTAGATCTCACTGCAGGCACATAACACACAGTTGTACTGCATGTCAGCAATGCTGTCGTGTTCTACGTCTGCACTTGTACGCTTTATAGATCAACAATGACATTAATGTTAACGGTGGCTCCATATCATGACGCCATCATTTCGTTGTTGCCTGCCGTTGTCTGTTAACACAGCGTGGCTGTTGGCACACTCCCAACAGTGGCGCCACTGATCATATCACCGCTGCCACATCTTGATTACACATTCGTAATACATGGTTGAAGTGGTGCAAACGATTGATAGACAGGCAATGCCATTGTTGTTTACGAATTGTTACATCATTGCGACTACATTTGAGTAACGTAACATAGTAATGTAGCAAAATTGAACGTTATTGTGTTTATAATGTAATTTTTACAAAAAGTACAACAAATTGACAAACATTACGAGGTTACAGAATGAAATAAAAATGTGAACAATCTACATATCAAATGAAAGTTGTGGTGAGGGTGATATGATCAGTTGTCAAGTGTGTGTGCAGGTTGTGCTGTAGGTTGGGTGCAGATTATCTGCACAATCTGTCTATGTTGCCTACCACTGTGTAGCTGTCACTTTCAACTCGCTGACAACGGTTTCACTTTAATACTCTCCAGCTATTATGTCTTAGCATGACATGGCTTAATATACTGTGATACTTTTAAAAGTAAATACACTGGGTATTTTATAGCATGGCTGTGATATCTATCCCAATATTATAGATGTGTGTATCAATTTTGAAGCGGTAAATTGTTTTAATGTTTGACCAAATATGCATTAGTTTTTCTAATTTCACTGTGATGCTGCTGGGAAGTTGTTGTGAGTGGCATACTGCCATAAACACACTTTACCCTGGTAAGTTCCACGCTTTGTGCTGAATAGGAACAACCAGTACCAAAATGTTGCCATTCTGATGGCCGTCCTTTCCCTGGTTTTGTCGCATGGCTGTAGGTTATGTGGAGATCATCTACAGAATCCATTAGTGTTGCACTATTGCTGCGTAGCTGTCCAGCTTTTAAATTTGGTGCCAGCTGTGTAACATTGTGTCTTGTCTTTAAATTGGCACAGCCACATATACATATATTGTGATTTGTGTGTGTGAATACTCTGTACTTTATAGCACAACTGTGATATATTTATTGTGTGATCATTGATTTACTTACTGATATATTGATCAAAGGTTTACATTTTTGAAAAGCTCCGATTGGTTGGTTCTGAGCTGTTTGACTGTGATACGAATGTAATTATGATTAATCAGCAAATGTACAATTTAGATTAAGGGTATTGATGTTTTGATATTTAATAGAAAAAACGTAAATGTTCTCTATCCTATTATTTACAAATGATTTGGTATAGTATGTTTTATTTACAAATGATTTGGTATAGTCAGTAATAGTATGTTTATTATTTTATCAGGACATGTTTGTGAGTGTTTCACAATTGTTTACATGTAGCTGATAGGAGCCACTTATTTTAAACAGACTTGCCACATTTTTATTGGTTAGAGATCCGTAGTTTTAACTGGAAGCTATAAATACATAACATGTTTATTTGTAGATAACCGGTCAATAGCATTCCTATGCCATTCCAAATATGAAACTACAGAAATACCACATCAAACTAAGCTTGTTGGAAATCTGTCTAGCATCAACAGTTGATGGCTTTTCGACCACTATAGCTAACATCTAACTTTGTCATTTATAGACATTCATTATTATTAATAAAAAATATCAAGTAAATCCATATTAAAACCAGATGCAGTTATATTCCTACCAACATTCAAAAACTGTTTATTGTATCTGGGAAATCTGTAAGCCTTGGCATGCCTGTAAGTTTGTTTATTTGCATCTGTGTTGTCCGTGTAAAGCAACTGCATTACCGGCATAGAACAAAACTGTTCTTGGCTAGAGTTATCAGACGATATCAAAGCATCATATTTTGGGAGATTGTGTTCCTGGTTGTTGGGTCATGTGACCAGCCAGTAGTTCCTGCAAGTCTGTGAGCAGCACCTGTGAAGGCTCAACTCTAGGTGGAATGTACACGGAAAGTTTGATGTTGTCTGAATAAACTGCCAAACTGCATATGTGTGTCTGTTCACTTTGGTCCTGCGATCATCATCACGAACCCATCGATTGTTGATTTTATTCCTTGTACAGTTTGCTGGAACTGACAATGCTGTTGTCACGAACACGTTTTATGTTTATGGGTTTAGTCATTCACATCTGACATGTGTTCATCTGAGGTTCAAATCTTATATTTACTCTCTTATTCATTCACTACCCCCTGGGTAATTATGTTTACAATAATGTGCTACAAAAATGCATATTGCTCCATATACACTGAGTGCTCTATGGTGGTTTGCATCACAAGATAAATATAAGAAATAGCTATACGACAATGGTAGATGTATTGCAGAACATTTTCAAAATTTTGAAATTTAAAACGAGACCTGTCTGACTCCTTAGGAATAGTGGTTAGTGTCAAGAGAAAGCAGCAGCACTGCATCAACAGACATAGTAATATAGCAATTACACTTTGTCACTTCAGTCACGTTGTAGGTTCTTCAAACCTTTTATTTAATTATAATTTCTGTAGTGTTTTCAATGTTATTTTGCAATTTTTTTTGTAGAACCTTTCTTGCTACATTCTGCTACTTCCTGGCTGTGGCGTGTTCAGTCTTCATCCAGGTCTGACATGAATGTAAACAATGTCATGCTACAATTGAGCAATTTAAAGACTACGTGAAATGAAATTTTAAAAGTGCAACTTTGTATACATAAATTTAATACTCGTGTCAAGTAATGTGCGAAGTCTGAAGCCTGTTCATTGTGAACTCATGTTACTAAGCCCGCTCAAATGTGGTCATTTGTGTGTCACAGCCCGTCAGATGTTGCTGACGTCACCACAGGCAGGGCCGCTGAGCGTGCCCAATCCTTTAGCATGGCGAACAGCAGTTCCACCTGTTGTTTCATACTACCTGAAATTGCAAATATCTTTGCTAGTCCCCTCTGTCTTGGGCTCTCCTTGCTGTTGTACGGCCTGTGCCCCATGTCAACGCAGCAACCTGTTGTTGGTCATTCGTTGTTAGTCGCCATTTGTTTTTGCTGGCAGATCACTTTTTATCCTGTGCATGTGTTCGCTTTCTCTTTTTCTGGATGAGGCAGATGCGTCATTCTTTTGATATTTTGTGGAGTCTTGTATTGGAGATGGTCTCATGCCGGTTCACTGTGTAACTTTCTGTGTATGTGTGTGTGTGTGTGTGTGTGCATGATGTAATGGTGATTGTTACTGAACATTCCTCAGGATAGTTCGTTTTCAAACTTTCATTTTTCATATCCAAGATGTTTAATTTACCTGGTAGATGCTTTCGTCAACGTATCACGTCGACTTCATCAGTACCGATGACGCTGAATGATGTCATCGTACACAGTTCGTAATTGGCAAGAAGGAAGAGGTGGAACACTTGAGAGGAGCTCTAAGAGTATGTGACTTTATTCGTCCTGGGCCTTAAAAAACATGACAGATAGCAATAAGAAGAAAAAGACCAGCAGAAAGACTAAGGACAAAAACTACCGGAGCCAAGTAATCATCCGATACGTAGAGGGGGTCTCAGAGAGAGTACATCGAGTACTGAAGAAGTATGGAGTAGCAACAGCCATGCATCCCCACACCACCCTCAGGCGCCTATTGGTACATCCCAAAGCAGAGCTAGAAGCACAGGGCGAACTGGTGTACCAAATACCATGCAAGAACTGTGGTGCTGAGTACACTGGGGAGACAGGAAGACTACTCAAAACATGACTGGAGGACCACAAAAAGGATGTAGACAAAAAAAGAGAATACACAAGGAGCAGGAAAAAAGATTGATGTCTGCCATCAATAAATCCACCCTTACAGATCATGCGACAACTGAAAACCACATAGACTGGGAGGGAGCGAAAATTGTAGACAAGCAACCCAACAGAAGAATTCGGCATTTCAAGGAAGCCATCTGGATCAGGAAAACCAGAACATCGATCAACAAAGACGAGGGCAATTACGAACTGCTTCACGTGTACAATGACATCATTCAGCCTCATCGGTACTGATGAAGTCGACGTGATACGTTGACGAAAGCCTCTACCAGGTAAATTAAACATCTTGGATATGAAAAATGAAAGTTTCTGATTTTAATGGTGGTTGTTGCTGTGTGTAGGTGACGCGAGTGCGAAGGACATTGACACCGCCATGAAGCTGGGTGCCGGCCATCCCATGGGACCGTTGGAGCTCGCTGACTATGTGGGCCTCGACACGACAAGTTTCATCATCACTGGTAGGTGTCTCATTAATGTAGTGTAGCTTCTCAGAGCAGTCCAGGAGTTGTTCAAATGAACAGATCTGCCAGGGCGTGTATGGACTGGGCACTCAACTTACTGGACGGGTGTAGGCCAATTTGACCCCGCATTATCCTCCTGAATGTCACACTGTGCTATAATGGTTTTTTATTGACTTATTCATTAAAAAAGGTAATAATGCGTAACATATAAATTCTGTAAGAACATGGATGTACCTTTATGTAATTGCACCAAATAATAGATTCATAAGCATAGAGTGTAGTCTTGGATTGACATTCCGTGCTTGCTAATTCCAGTACATGTGGAGTTAGGAGCAGTCTTCTCGATTAAATCCCACCTAAATAACAATCACAATCTGAGAGTTTGTATTTCTTGGAATTTACTGTTAGGAAGTTACTTGTGCCCCTGCCTGTTGATGTACTCATATGAGATGACAAGTAGCACCGCAGGCTCTGTGTTCCTCCTTTACCTGGCAGGTCATATGAGATGACAAGTAGCACCGCAGACTCTGTGTTCCTCCTTTGCCTGGCAGGTCATATGAGATGACAAGTAGCACCGCAGGCTCTGTGTTCCTCCTTTACCTGGCAGGTCATATGAGATGACAAGTAGCACCGCAGACTCTGTGTTCCTCCTTTGCCTGGCAGGTCATATGAGATGACAAGTAGCACCGCAGGCTCTGTGTTCCTCCTTTACCTGGCAGGTCATATGTTATGACAAGTAGCACCGCAGACTCTGTGTTCCTCCTTTACCTGGCAGGTCATATGAGATGACAAGTAGAACCACAGGCTCTGTGTTCCTCCTTTACCTGGCAGGTCATATGAGATGACAAGTAGAACCACAGGCTCTGTGTTCCTCCTTTACCTGGCAGGTCATATGAGATGACAAGTAGAACCACAGGCTCTGTGTTCCTCCTTTACCTGGCAGGTCATATGAGATGACAAGTGGCACCGCAGACTCTGTGTTCCTCCTTTACCTGGCAGGTCATATGAGATGACAAGTAGAACCACAGGCTCTGTGTTCCTCCTTTACCTGGCAGGTCATATGAGATGACAAGTAGCACCGCAGGCTCTGTGTTCCTCCTTTACCTGTCAGGTCATATGAGATGACAAGTAGCACCGCAGGCTCTTGTGTTCCTCCTTTACCTGGCAGGTCATATGAGATGACAAGTAGAACCACAGGCTCTGTGTTCCTCCTTTACCTGGCAGGTCATATGAGATGACAAGTAGCACCGCAGACTCTGTGTTCCTCCTTTACCTGGCAGGTCATATGAGATGACAAGTAGAACCGCAGGCTCTGTGTTCCTCCTTTACCTGGCAGGTCATATGAGATGACAAGTAGCACCGCAGACTCTGTGTTCCTCCTTTACCTGGCAGGTCATATGAGATGACAAGTAGAACCACAGGCTCTGTGTTCCTCCTTTACCTGGCAGGTCATATGAGATGACAAGTAGCACCGCAGGCTCTGTGTTCCTCCTTTACCTGGCAGGTCATATGAGATGACAAGTAGAACCGCAGGCTCTGTGTTCCTCCTTTACCTGGCAGGTCATATGAGATGACAAGTAGAACCGCAGGCTCTGTGTTCCTCCTTTACCTAGCAGGTCATATGAGATGACAAGTAGCACCGCAGACTCTGTGTTCCTCCTTTACCTGGCAGGTCATATGAGATGACAAGTAGCACCGCAGGCTCTGTGTTCCTCCTTTACCTGGCAGGTCATATGAGATGACAAGTAGCACCACAGGCTCTGTGTTCCTCCTTTACATGGCAGGTCATATGAGATGACAAGTAGAACCACAGGCTCTGTGTTCCTCCTTTACCTGTCAGGTCATATGAGATGACAAGTAGCACCGCAGGCTCTGTGTTCCTCCTTTACATGGCAGGTCATATGAGATGACAAGTAGAACCACAGGCTCTGTGTTCCTCCTTTACCTGGCAGGTCATATGAGATGACAAGTAGCACCGCAGGCTCTGTGTTCCTCCTTTACCTGTCAGGTCATATGAGATGACAAGTAGCACCGCAGGCTCTGTGTTCCTCCTTTACCTGGCAGGTCATAGGAGATGACAAGTAGCACCGCAGGCTCTGTGTTCCTCCTTTACCTGGCAGGTCATATGAGATGACAAGTAGCACCGCAGGCTCTGTGTTCCTCCTTTACCTGGCAGGTCATAGGAGATGACAAGTAGCACCGCAGGCTCTGTGTTCCTCCTTTACCTGGCAGGTCATATGAGATGACAAGTAGAACCACAGGCTCTGTGTTCTTCCTTTACCTGGCAGGTCATATGAGATGACAAGTAGAACCACAGGCTCTGTGTTCCTCCTTTACCTGGCAGGTCATATGAGATGACAAGTAGCACCGCAGGCTCTGTGTTCCTCCTTTACATGGCAGGTCATATGAGATGACAAGTAGCACCGCAGGCTCTGTGTTCCTCCTTTACCTGGCAGACAGTTAAGACACATTATGAGAAGTGAAGAACTTTTGAAGCCGGGTCTATTCCATCAATGTACTTTCTTTTACCGTGTTGAGTCACTGAGTATTCTTCATCTGGTTCATTCACCATGGACATGACTATATTATAGCTACCGTGTATTGTCAAAGTTCACGGTCATGATTATTGTCAAAGTTCATGGTCATGCATGGTTTAACTTTCTGCAGGGTGGCACAAAAAAATCTGAAAAACCCTGTATTTGACAAGATTCCCCCGCGGGAGAAACTAGTGGAAGAGGGTAAACTGGGGATAAAAAGTGAAGAGGGTTTCTACAGCTATAAGAAATAGGTACATATGCAATACTCTGTTCTGTCTACAGGTGTATATTTTTCATAAAGTGACCGTGATACATGGAATTATAATTTTTAAACAGGATTGGTAATTATTAGCAGGTAATGGCTGAATTTGTTGTGCTTTGTCCCACTTGCGGAAACTAGGGTGATGGTGTCCAAGTCTCAGAGAGTTGCGTTTACAGTCTCTACAACTGCTATCTTTACAATGTGAATGTTTTGTGAGTGTAACATTCAAACTGGCAACAATGCTTTGGGCTTAGTAAACACAGTTTAGCCGGCAGTATACCTTCAATGTATGTATTGTTGCACTAAGAAGATTGTATTAAAATGAGGAGCAAACAAGGGATGAGATATGTTAGTTTTATTTTAAGCATTCAAGTCGCTAGCATTTACACCATCTGTACATAATTTGTTTCAGTCATTGACATGTGTCTGTGTAGTTGAAAGTCTTTGTAGTAAAAAACGTGTTTGCATAATCTTAGCAGTTAAATATCGACATATTTATACAGTAAAGCCTATTAGTGTATCTTTAAGAACTTGATTACTGTTGTGATATGTTTAAGATACGCAGAGCTGAAACATCTTGAATCAACACAAGCAGCCGTTCATTTGATGTCCATGAAGTGACAGTTGTGACGACTACTAATTTATCTAGTTCTCTGAGTGAAGAGTGAGTGGGGTGTGCATTTTAAAAATATTTTTCTCTTTTTTTTGCGGTGAAAGTTCTAAAGTACGTAGGTTATCAGTAGTATTAGCACTGAATATTTGATGTGGTCAAGGAGAGTACCAAATTATATCATCGAAACTCAGGAATTCTGCAACATGTCCAATGCAATTATGTGTGGAATTATACCAGAAAAGAAACTAGTATCTGTGTTCGCTGACATTACGCATTGTCTGCATTTGCAATAAAGTGAGAATTTTAACAATATTAATTAAGTCTTTCTCGTATTTATTTCTATGTGATATATTTTTGGTTGCCATAAGGTTAATTTGTAATTGTAATACAGTATGTTTCAATGCAACTCGTCTGGATGAACAAGACAGAAAAAGATAGGGACAGACCACATTAGCAACAGATTTTCTTCATAAGTTCTCACACGAAACATTAACTGATCGCATGGGGGAAATTCTTGAAAACAGGGTATAGTTTTTAGAAAAATCCACCCAAACCTGATACCCCTCAAATTCGTCCCAATGTGTAGACTGATTTTTTAGTCCTTTGGCTGAAGGTCCAAGGGACTATTGCCATCACTCTGCGTCCGCCGTTAGCTGCCGTATCTCAGAAACCGTTCAGCAACTTTTTCTCTAATTTTGCATAGACATATCTTAGGGCACTGCCACTATGCACAAGAAATCTGTATTTGATTGAATCATTTTAAGGGCTCCCTAGGGCCTCCAATGACCCCAAAACTGGTAAAAATGTAACATTTGGCCTATTTTTTCAAAAACTGCTTGACAACTTCAAGTGTTTCAACAAAGTTCTTCAGATCAGTGCAATCTTGAACGCTGTGGATCATTGCATTTGGCATCAGCATGACAACAGGCAGTCGGTTCTGATATCTTCCTGCAACAGGCAATCGGAAGCATCAAGACGATGCTCCAGTTGGCTTAGCTGCAGCTCTGTTGCACCAGACCCACCTCACCGAACCAGCAGCTTCTCGTACAACCTGCTGCAGGGCAAAGTTCTGGCTCATGCTGCATTTGGCTGGGGGCGGGCCCATCGACACATGTGGTGGGGCCAGGGAAGTTGAACTGCTGTCATGCTGATCGTGACCGTGTCAGCCCTGGCACTTGACTTGACTGTCGTGGCCAACCACAGCTGCCTCTCTTAGTGGGAGGCATCCTGTAACACACAAACTTGGACAAAGCAGTATTGAGTAAAACGGGTAAATTTCTTTCCCTTTTTCATGAAAACTGTTTGTCCTGTGACAGTGAAATACTACATAAACATGTACATTAACGTAGGCTATTACCAGAACATATTAGTTGCCCTCGAGAATTACTCTTGTATGTATACCATTATTAGACACACGTTACATACAATATACACATATAATGTGCATTGAAATAAGATCTAAAAAAATAAAACTTCAGCTTGAAATTCAATTTTTAAACATTGTGTTCTACAAATTAACCATTTATTAGTTATTGCTACTTTGTGAAAGTTCTTATGCAGTAGTACGTACAACGCGAACTGACCTGGGCACAAGGAGGTCGGGTCACAATAAAGAAACAGCGTTTGTGTGATGTAAGTGAGGTCATATCAGAAGGTCTACTTACGGTGGCAGTGAAATGAAAATTTTTTGGTTGTGATCGTCGCGTAAGTTTGTGAAGTCCTGTTGGCACTACCCAATGAATCACTATAGTGGCACCACCTATTGAGTGGAATCAATATTAGTGCACAAGATGCTTTGTGAATATCAGAAGTGGGCAGTGTGGTTTGGCAACTATGTCATCCCAGTTGAATCCGGCAGCTAGTTCTGGCTTGTTTGGGATCTGGTTTGAACCAGTATTTTCATAACGCCTGTATATATTTGGATACCTAAAAATACTTGCCTGTCCAAAAACAGAAGTTACAGAAAAATAGTTTACAGAGTGCTATGTAAATATTTCTGAACACGAATAAGTCCTGATGTTGACCTCCCATGCTATTATTTTTATATATATTGTTTACAGAGGTGACTGAAAACAAGGTAAACAAATATGAATTTTGTAGATTTTTATGATGTCATAAAATATACGGTTTTATGGTAAACACTACATATTTTTTAACTTCACAAACCTACAAGATCACCCCAATAGAGGATTGATTTCACAGACACGATTATTTTGGTTCTGCTACATTGTATCGAGATTTCTTTTATACCATACATTCATAATTCAATACAATTGCACATTCATTCATACACGCACAGCATTCTGTATCAGTGTATTGATACTGTATGTCGTGGACAAACTGGTTAATACAATACTGATACAAACAGTGATTTAATGCAATACATTATCATTGGCCACCCTATCACAGTGGATCCAGCAGCCACATTGTGCATAGGGATACATCCTGGTCATCTAAACACAGGTAGCCTATCATCAGTAGCAATACATTATCACAATTCTTACAGCCTAACATCACAGACATCTAGTTCCTGTCTACTAAATAAACAATTCTTAGGGACGGTGACATAAGTTAGCAATGGCCAAAAAAGGTTGGTTCAGCCCCCATCAATACATGATGTGGAACGTGCAATTTTTACGACCCAAAATTGCTACTAGCACCAATTTGCATTAACATGTTTTAATCACTTGGTGGTGCCACTGTATCTCTCCCCCCACGATACATGTAAATGGCCAAACCACGCCCTATGTTATGCCCTATGTATTTTGGGATTTTGTGCAACTTAGTGCAACCACCCTTTACAGATTAACACGGTGTCAGAGACATTCAATTTGCATCTGCTACATACAAGTTGCGATAGATAATGGTTCTTGTGCTTTTGCACATGACAAATGTGTGAACATTGATAACTAATTTCATTACATCATAGCTAGTAGTTACGCAAGGATTTAGGTAAGGTCACATTTACTTCCAGTGATCCGACATTGTTTATCTATAACAACGAAAGAGTGCACAATTACAATATGTGCAACACAATAGAATGGGAATGTAAAATTAAAACCCTAGAATCGGTGACGGTTAGCCATTCGTATACCTATTGTGTACCATTCTATGACTAGCATTCACAAGAGCTTGAAACACCATACTTAATACTATGATAGACAGGTACAATATACATCTTTGGCACGCATTACTGCGACAATGTCCACCTGGTGGTGGTCACAAACACTACATCCATGCAGTGAACTGTTATGAGAAATATTCTTATCTCTAGGTAGGTGATCAGTTATGAACCTGCTAAAATATAAAACAGCAACGTATTTTTTAATATCTTACCTGCACTAGCCACTTAAATCTAAGCAGTGCAAATTATCTTGCTAGTTATTTACAATACATGAATAGAATGGACCCTTGAATACAGCATTCACGACATCCAACCCCAGAGTATACACCAGTAAGATACAGCTTTGTGTTTAAAGCATTTCTGTCTCAAAAATGGTGTTACTTGCCACAGCAAAGTGCCTATATCGACAGGCATCATTAGGAGTAGACCAGATACTAGTGACGGTGAACAAAATGACTGCGGTGGCCAGGAATACATACAGGGAATGTCGCTCTTACAGTGACCACTTGGACACTTATAATGACCATGTGGATACTGTTATAGCCAACACATTGACATTTATAGTGACCATGTGGACACTGTTATAGCGACCATGTAGACACTTATAGTGACTACGTGGACACTGTTATAGCGACCATGTGGAAACTTATAATGACTATGTGGACAGTGTTATAGCGACCAGGTGGACAGTGTTATAGCGACCAGACAGACACTTGTGTATTACATGCGACGGTTCATCCACCAAACGAAGAAGAACTAGTTCAGTCTGTGGCATTAGTTGAATGGTGCACATCCACTTTGCTACATTGTGAAGCAGTTTGGTCAACACAACATTCTATCTGTTATACAGACGCCCCCATAGATGTCACTGTCAGAGTGGCTCGTCTATAATACAGGCGCCCCCGTAGCTGTCACTGTCACAGGGGTTTGTCTATGATACAGATGCCCCCGCAGATGTCACTGTCAGAGTGGCTTGTCTATAATACAGACGCCCCCATAGCTTCGACCGGTCATCATAGATGTGTTCAGCACCATCCAGGTGTCTGACTTGTGATTGTAGAACTCTACGGAGCCCAGGTTGCTGGAGCCATCGTCCCCTCCAACAACGTAGAGTAGTCCATCGTGGGCCACCACACCTGCAGCAATCACACAGAGTTGCGATGGATCGAATGTAGGACAAAGTCACAGGAGAAACAGTCACAACTTAAATACTGACATCGTTCTTTGTATATAAAAAAGTTTAAATTAAAATACATTTGGGTAAATATTTGTCTTAATCATCAAAATTAAAGGCAAGGCAGAAAGATCCATTGCAACATTTTTGATAAAAAAATTACTTATAAACATTACTTACTATTACACAAATGTCAAACCTACGGCTAAGTTTCTTGGGAATATTTGATTTAATTTTATACATAAAATTTTATTAAAGAATATGATTATTTTTAATATTCATATTAATCGATAATTTTTTTATTTTATCCATGTAATTAGTACTTAGTCATTAAATACAATTATACAGTGACTTTATTTTTACCATTACCGGGTGTGCCTCACCTGCATTCCTGCGACATAGATGCATGTCCGCCACCGGAGACCATATGTTAAGTTCAGGATCATACATCTCTACGCTCTTCCTTACAAGGGGACCATCATGGCCTCCCACAGCGTACAGACGGCCATCCAGCACACCCACACCTAAACACAACAAACAAGTAGACACGGCATTTAGACGGCCATCCAACACACCGCGTAGACACAACAAACAAGTAGACACAGCATACAGACGACCATCCAACACACCCATGTCTAGACATAATAAACAAGTAAACACATCATACAGACGGACATCCAACACACCCAAGCCTAGGCACAATAAACAAGTAGACATGATGTGTAGACTGCCATCCAACACACCCACCTGTAGACACAATAAACAAGTAAACACCACATACAGACAACCATCCAACACACCCATGCCTAGACACAACAAGTAATAATCCAAGTTCTTTTAATATGCCATGATGTTGCACCTTTATCTTCTGCAGCTGATCACTGTGCTCGCATATTACAAACATTAATTAAAATTACATACAAAAGTTCTCCAAAACAATGTTTGTGTACCGCATTTTATGCAATGCCATAAGCACAACACAAACAAGACTTTTTCCACGTACCCTCACAAAACATGTACACGCCATATATGTTGAAGGGACTGTTTATGAGACCATAAGTAAGCTAGCCGAGACAAGGGACCGTATGAGATCATCCCTCAGACAGCTGAGATAAGGGACCGTACCGGCTCCACTGCGGCGACATGACATCTCAGCGACTGGTGTCCAAGTGTCATTCTCAGGGTTGTAACACTCGACGGTACTGAGGCAGTGACGACTGGCCCCGTCGTACCCTCCCACAGCATACAGTAGTGCTATGGGGGACAAACAAACATAATAAAAAATTATTTGTATAGCACCATGTCTCCGGACAAAAGCCTGTTCAAAGGCACTTAAAATACAACATTGCTAAAACATAATCGTTATAATACAATAACTATTTTACATCTTTGTAAATAAATAACTTATGTAAAATAAAATATCGGCTAAATATTGACTTAACTAATTTTTTTTAATGTAACTATTTACTGCCTTAAAATCGATCAAGTAATTAAATAAATAATAAAAATGCAATATAACATAAAATATGTAGTAACGATTTGCAATAGTTAGAATGAAAATATTTTATAAATAATCTCCAAATGCTGTCTAGCAGCCTGTCTACCCCCGTTTGTTATGGGGTAGTTAGCAAAATATAAATTTTAAGAAGTCTACATACTTCCCCCCCCAACTACTTCTGCATCTCAATTGGATAAACAGGTTAAGCCTTAGCATTGATCTAAAAGTTACCCTTAAAATCAAGTTAATGAACCAAAAACACTTTTGGAAATTCCCTGGTGCATTCAGAAGTAAGCACATTTCTTGTGCGTTACTGTCTAACATAAATGCATCCAGAGCCGAAATGTAAAGAAGTACTTTCACTTTGTTACTTTACTTAAGTAGAAAAGTTTACTTTTCTTGACTAACAAAGTACATATTTTAGAAGTACTTTTACTTGTAAAGAAGAACAATTAAGGTGTACTTTTCTTAATGTAATGAAGTATCCATAATTTATGTATTAACATTTTGGAATTTCTAAGATGTTTCCGAAAAATGATCTGTGCCGAAAGCCCGGAACCCAGAATTGTTTGTCCCCAGCACAGATCTATATAGATATCAGTGGGAACTACAAGTTCCTGGTAGTAATATTTTCTGATTGTCTGATTTGTTACCATTAGCCGACATTATTATCAGGTAGCATATAAACTGCAAAAAAGTCAAGCCATTAACTTAGAAAAGTACTTTTGTGTTTACTTGAAGTACAGTTGTTTACTTTTTACTTGTACTCAAGTACATTTAAAAAACTTTTACTTGAGTAGCTTTAGTACAAAATACATGTACTTCTACCAACTCTGATTGCATCATGTTAGTAGTAACCTAGTATAGCCCTGACATGCGAATTACTTACTTGCGACAACACCGACGCCGACACTGCTTCTACGGGTACTCATTGGTGCCACCAAACGCCACTCGTTGACACGCGGGTTGTAACACTCGACCGTGTTGAGACCTGGGGTAGAGTCACAATACACATGTAGAGTCATAATACATTGAGTGTACAGTCATAACACAACTATTTCAAGTCATGGTACTTTTATGTATACAGTCATAATACACTTATGTGAATAATAATAACAATAACACACGTATGTGTACAATCAAGGTAAAGTAAAGGTGAGTTTTTATATACAAGGCTGTAGCACAGTATCCAGTCCTCAGGACTGCTCAAAGCGCTTTACACTTTACTCCCTGGCAGACCTGTTCAATCGAACACCATCTCGACTTCTCTGGGAAGCATTCAGCCATGCTGCAATTAATGTGCAAAGACTACTCCTACACAAATATCCACCACTGCCTATAGCCAGGTACTCATTCATACAGCTGAGTGAATTGGAACAACGTAGAGTGCACGAACTTGCCCTAGGTTCGACACCGCAGCACAAGATTCGAACCCGGGTTCTCTCGGGCGAGAGTCCGAAGCTCTAGCCACTGCACCGCAGCGATCCACACAAAACATAATATATCTTTCAAAAAAGTTGTTACTTTTCTCCCAACGGGTCACAGATTAATCCCTGAAAGTCTGGCGCCCGAGATGCAAACCGTCTAGAAGGAAAATGTAAACATACATACACATTCACCTACAGCTCAATCATAGTTAGATGTTTTTTCTAGCAACTGACCCGAGGACCCGTCGAAGCCGCCGATCGCGTAGATGAGGCCGTTGAGGACTGCAGTGCCGAGTGTGCTGCGTCTCGCTTCCATACTCGCCACACACGACCACATGTCCTTGGTGGGGTCATACACGTCCACAGTCCGCACCCGCAGCGACCCGTTGAACCCTCCCACACCGTACACCAGACCGTTGATCACAGTCACACCTGATGGATGGAAGATGCAACGTCAAGACTGCACTTTGATTGTATGTCTGTGATGATAACTCATCACACATGTGGAATTAATTATTATTAATTATAATAATAATAAAAAGTCTGATCAAGCATGGTTGCTCTAAAGGGCTTTATGTCATGTATTAATCATAACTACTTACAATTAAATTAAGCTACAAATTATTATTCTAGATGGAATTCCGGTTAGCGACTTTTTGCCATTATGTTGTTACCATATAATACTGTTATTATTTATATAGCTAACAAAGTATTCTTGTTGAATAAGAAATTAGCCGGACATGCCTAGTAGTGTTCCTGAATTGTATTTGCTAGAATGTTAGTGATATGTTATGTACATCAGTTTATAGTAGTGTTGGAAATCAATTTGATTTTCGTAATTAATTATATAATCGGTTTATGGATGGCCATTCTAGGAAAAAAAATTGATAAACACTTGCTGAAAAAAATTTCACAAGACATTGATACTGACCACAACGACACCGACGTGACGGCATGTCGGCCACCTGTGTCCACTTGTCCTCCTTGAAGTCATAGCACTCGACACTGCGGATGGCCTTAGGAGCTTGACCGCCAATCACCAGAAGTACCTACAACGACAGAGTACTCCAGTAAGGTCTCCTGCAATCACCAGAAGTACCTGCTCTCTTACTCTGGTAAGGTCTCCTGCAATGATACATCATCCTCATGGATCAACTCAAGTTTGTGCATGACACATCACATACAACAACGAACAAAAACTTAAAAATATATCGGTGTGTACTCTGTTACCTCGTTCATTTAGATTTATAATTGCAAGTATAGGTACCTGTACGCATCCAGATTGACTCCATTCAAGCCAATCTGGTTTCATACCTAGTACCTATACTTACAAGGCCATATCTTGTCCAATTTTGTTTTCCAGGAACTATGTAAATATACTTGTACACGTTTGTTATACAATATTATTACAAATCTGAAGCCACTGGTTTACCAAAACATTGATTAAATTGGTCTTAACCAGTGCCCGGTCACAGTGCAAACCTGGAAATGTGTGTTTTCCGGAAATGTCCAAAGGCACAGATATGTGACATCACTGGTGGATTTAGAGGTTCTTTTTATGTTGTACGCTCTTATGCGATTCATCAGCATATTTTCAGTAGCATTATTTGTTATTATGAAATACAGCAAATGTTATCCCAGGATATGGCCTTTAAGACCAGACATGGCAGGTAGATAGGTTTATTTTTTAATTTGTGCAAATTATGCAATTTTTTCTGCCCAAGGTATGGAATGGATTATACTGAATAAAAAATATATTGAATTTTGTTGGCCAGACCCCCATTTCCATGGTAAAAAACAAACTGGCTGCCATTTTGAGCCAATATTGGCAAATTTGTGAACACTGCCATTCTTTTTGAGCACATATATAATTATTGCAAATCCATGTTCTGTAAACATTTTATTGCGAAACAATCAGAGCATTTTTCCATGTTTTGTTTTTTAAATAATTTTTGTATAGTGTAAAAAAAACTGGTTTTGGCAACAAATATGTTTATATTTTTAAAACTATTGATGATTTTTTTAAATGGTTGAATCATTTTACAGAACAGAGTCTGCTGAATACAAAACTGAAAACATTATTTGTGTAGCATAATTACTCCCAGAAATATCATGTTTCTAAGTGCAGAAATTTTTAGAAAAAATGCTTTTGAGAAAATGGCCATCAAAGATTGTTATAGTGGATTTGATAACTTGATATTGACATGCTTGATCCATGACTAAAACTTGTTTAGAGGCATGTAATTGTCATAGAAGTGAATTTTATTGATAATATGCAGGAAATGTATAATAATCTCACAGAAAACCATTTTGTAAAAAACCACCATTTCACCTCGGGTGTCTGGCCTTAAAGTACATAAAAGTTCACAAAAAGTTCATTGCCGACATTCAAATGTTCAAGATTGTTCTGAGAGTTGTTGTTGACCTCAAAAGACATGCTGGTGTAACACTGGGCATATATGTTGTGCCTCTTTTACAATACCCAGGTGTTCCTGCATGCTACAATGACATAATACAGCAGTGTTGACCAAAGCAATGACCAGAATTACTTACGTGAGTAAAGATCTGATTTCAAAACTACTAGTAAAAATGCTCATAGATGTAGAAGGCGTTTCCCAAAGTATTTGATGTTTAAAAAAAAAAAGTAAATCAAAACAATGTTACTTAACGCTAGATTATTGCGATCAGTGGTGTCATGTAACAAAGAAAAACTACTTATGTTACTCTACTTGAGTAGTTTTTTCAAGTAACTATTAGTACTGTCATGTATTAATCATATAACTACTTTTACTTGTAACAAAGAAGTTACGAGAGAATGCCGCCAACTGCTAGATATTCAGTTTACGTAGCTTGGAATAATCAAAGAAAACACATGTAACATTGTGAACAATCACGTAATGTCCATCTAATGTCCGGTACAAACCATTAACAAATAAGAACCATTAACCAAGGGAATTATATAAAAAAAATCGTTGATTAATCCCTGAAAACTTGGCACCCAAGATGCAAACCATCTAAGAAAAAAATGTAAATACACACACGTACATATGTTAGCTTGATTATAGTTAGATTACAAAGATATGCTAGTTAGACTATAGTTAGATTACAATATATATGCTAGCTCGATCATAGTTAGATTACAAATATATGCTAGTTAGACTATAGTTAGAATACAAATATATGCTAGCTCGATTATAGTTAGATTACAAATATACACGGGTGCAATTATATTTAGATTACAAATATATGCAGCTCAATTATAGTTACATTACAAATATAAGCTAATTCGATTATAGTTACATCACAAATGAGCACTCAAAATTAAAACAACATAAAAATACTTCTCTCCTACCAGGTGAACGGGCAGTCTCACCTTGGGCAGCCCAAGGGGGGTCCTGGGCTTGGTTCTGGGGGTCTTGTAGACAAGTTTCTGCTGGGGTCGGAGCAGGTGGTACTTCATCGCCTCGATGAGGTAGTCCTTACACTCGCTGTTGCTCTTGATGAGCTGTTCCTCCTCCACTCGCTGCACGAGGAACTCCTGCGAGAGCAGCGGCAGTCGAACGTGCTCCACCAGCTCCGACACAAACTGTTGACGCGTCGTCAGGTCTCGACGCACCCACTGCATGACCGACTCAAACACCTGTGACATACAGGACAACAAAACGTCACAAACTGTTGACGTGTCGTCAGGTCTCGACGCACCCACTGCATGCCCGACTCAAACGGGCATGCCAAATTCCAAAGGTCTGGGGGGGGGCACATGCCCCCAAGGCCCCCCTAGACACAGGACAATGCAATGTCACAAACAGTCCATTACAGGCACAGATACAGTAATGTCACAAACAGATCCAAAGTTAAGATAAGTCAATGTGACATAACATTTGTGACACACTCAAACAAACAGGACAACTACGGTAGACGTCACAAACTCTCTGTGACAAACTGTCTTAGATAGATACCTTTTTCCACAACCAACTGTTTACAAAATAATGTGGTCAGACCCATAGTTGCCATGGATACAGTTAGAGGTTATGATCTGCCTCACCTGTTCCTCGGAGGTGACAGTCAGCTGGTCACTACAGATAAGTTGACACACCTGGGCAGCAGTTAGGTTGAGGAACTCCTCATTCTGCACAACCTCACTGAAACATGTGAAACAACCTCTCTGAAACATGCGAAACAACCCGACTGAAATATGTGAAACAACCTGACTGAAAAATGTGAAACAATCTGACTCAAACATGTGAAACAACCTGACTGGAACATGTGAAACAACTTCACTGAAAGATGTGAAACAACAAGACTGAAAGATGTGAAACAACAAGACTGAAAGATGTGAAACAACAAGACTGAAACATGCGAAACGACCTCACTGAAACATGTGAAACAACAAGACTGAAACATGTGAAACAACCTGATTGGAACATGTGAAACGACCTCACTGAAACATGTGAAACGACCATACAGAAACATGTGAAATAACCTCACTGAAACAGGTGAAACATCCTCACTGAAACCTTTGAAAGAAACTGACAAAAAGAACCTCACTGAAACAGGTGAAACAACTTCACTGAAACAGGTGAAACAACCTCATTGAAACAGGCGAAACAACCTCACTGAAATTTATCAGCAACCTTACTGATATGAAAGTTCAACCTCACTGAAATAGAAGAAACCTCTTTGAAATGGAAGCAACAACAGCATTCAACAAGTTTACACCCATGCATGGAGCAACAAATACTTCGGTTTCCCATTATATTAATTCCTGCTGACCATTTCATCTCTGCTATTGCCAACTGCATCGCATGCAGGTAATAATAATTTTATGATAATCCGAGCATAATGCGACAGACCACAGTGGCACCCTCTGGCCTATGTCTCACCATTCAATTTGTCCACTGAAAAAGTAAATAGCACTAAGTAGCTACATTTGTTTTTCTTAAACCATTTGGTAAACCAAAGTTTAACAGCCCAAGGAAACGAATGAACATAGAAAGATTGGACGTTGGCACCTGGGAGGAGATGCACTGTTGCACATGCACTGCCTCCAAGTTACCATATTGATATATAGAGAGAGGGGAGTGGAAGTCGACACCTGGGAGGAGTTGCCCTGTTGCACACACACTGCCTCCAAGTTAGCGCATTATCATACAGATAAAACGTAGAAGTCTGGGACGTGATAATTTTCGCCCACCTGAAGTGCTGCTCGGTGTACGCCTGTGCATACTGCTGTAGATGCTGACATGCGTGGAGGTCCGCGAAGGCGCGTATCCCGAGGCAGTTGGACGGATGGAGTTGGGACTGGAGGAACTCACAGCATGCGTCGCGCACCTCCACCAACTGCAGGATGTTGGCAGCCGGCAACAACATCTGACAACCAGGGCACAACATTTGTTAGCGGAAACACATTTGTCAACCAATACATTGGCATCTCACAGCATCATTGTAAATATCTGTAGTGGCAACTATTTAGGAAAATTGTACTACTGTGATAATATTACAATTGTTGTATTACTATTATGTAATACTATTGCCGTAGTGACGTGAATACCTAGGAAAAGTACTCCACAACTGTAATTTATTGTAAAGGAAGATGATGTGATTGATGATATCATGTACCAAGATATTCTAATTAAATTGACTAATGTACACTTTGAACAATAGATGTGGTAAGAAACCCCACTGAATCAAGAATGCCTCCGATTTCACAGAGCGTGCACACAACAATATAACTTGTAATGAAATGGCCTTGGTGCCCTTCAAAATGGCCGTAACATACAGGTCGCTTTTGCTGCTTATTTCGCATCCAGTCCCATGTCCCTACCTGAACGTTGTCCTCTGTGACAGACACCTCTGCCGTGTAGATGAAGTCAATGAGCAGTGTGAGAGCACGGCCATCTATCTCCTGTAGAACGACGCGGTCTGCCTTCGACTCTGTGAGTTTGCCAGTGAACATGGCATAGAAGTAGGGACTGCAGGAGGCCAGCACCGCGCGATGGGCTGAGATCTCTATGTCATCTGCTACCACGAGCACATCACACAGCAGCTTCTGTCTGTCATATACATTGAGGGGGCGATCAATAAACACTGTTCAGGACAGCTTCTGCTTAACCCTGTAGATCCCAACCGATAAACGTCCAATCCGCCCATATCCCTAACCACCCAACTCCGTTCAACAACTTTGACGACATATAGATGTGGCATCACCGACAGGATATTTATGTAATATGTGTCATTAGATCCGTTAGTGTGCCTGGTATTTCCAAGTGTTTTTATCATATGAGTTTGATTTGGAAGTTTTTCAATAAATGGTACTTAAAAATATTAACTGATGAAGAGTTCATAGATTTATGTTTCATTGTAGGCAAACCCACCCAGACAGAGCGTATCGCATTTTGCATGTTTAATTTAAAGTTAATTAATATATATATATATTTAGAACCGTCTTATGTGGAATTCAATTATTTTTACAATAAGTAAAACTTGCAATGTTTGGAAACGAAGTATAAAAAAGTTACGTCAAAAACCAAGTGCACCCATAACTTGGTAATTTTGTGTGATGGCTGCGGGAACTCAGAGCATGTTTCAATAAAGTAATGTGAGACATAAAGGATTAAATGGTGGTTTTCATTTACAATTATGTAATCAATTACAAATATGTAATTTGACACAGCCATGACTAGGAAATTAGTTTCCTGTCTGCCTCAAATGCAAGCAATAGAAAGTACATCCCGGTGTTTAAACTTTCAAATGCACTGAAAATATGTTCTGAATTTTAAGTTAGAAAATGTGTTTTTTATTAATTCATAAAGAAAAATGTTCCACCTGTATTAAACCAAGGAAAGTACATCACAACCCATTAATGCGTAACTTCAGAAAGCAAAACTATTGACAATTCCCCAGGAAAGCATTGCCAAAAAGCTTTAGCGCTAGAATAAGATGTAGACATGCTATATGAATGTGCACGCCTCACCTGCGCAGTGCAGTAAGCGTGTCGAATGCCTTATCTGCATGGTTCTGGTGTTTGTATGGAGGTTTCTCAAACTGCTGAAATGTGTCCATGGCAACCGGGGGGCCTGATCCTTGTTGTTGTTCATCCTCCATTGTGTAGAAACTGAAGCTTTCACTAAAAATAGATCTCACAGTCACGTTATCCATCCAACTAACCCATTGCATGAATAACATAAGTTTATCTAGCTACTACTACTAGCAAAAATACTCATCCTGCAGAAAGAGTAACATGGCAGTTCGTAAGTGGTTCTATGTATTCATGGTTAGGCCAGAAACCATGTTCTTAGTTCAATACTACGGTTACATAACTTGGAACAGTTGTTTGCAATGCTGTGCATGATTTCTATGAATGTTCCAACCTACGCAAACCATCCTACTATAACTAGTATAAGTTGGGGACAGTTTACATAACTTGGAATATATATAACCACTGAAAACATGCACTACCTTGCGATCAGTTGTCAAATGCCTGGTCCTTAGACCCTTAGCCAATGGGAATGTAGACAAAATATAAGTTAAAGATCACTCCTGGGATTGTTGATGAACCCCGGAAAGTTTGGCGACTGGGATGCATACCAACAGTAACAACAGTAGCCCCAAAATCAATAGAGAAATTGGAAAACAACTACAGAAAACAAAACCTTCAGACAGCCTTTAGGTAAGAACTTGAGGTAAGAATATATATACACTAATACAGATCTAATCTGTTTTTTATTCTTATAATTATATGAATGATGTTATTGTATTTGTAATTTTCTACTTCCAGTAAATGCCCACAATCATTGTGGCGATATGTTGCCGCTTTCACTGTTAGATCTGAAAGAGAATCTTCTGAAAGTTCAACATCACAGGCAGTGTAATGGTCATATCGTCTGGCATTAATCCCCTTCTCACTCTCAGCTGGCGCTGTGCCTGTGGCGCGAGGCTCCGGGCAAGGCCGCGGCCCGGGGACTGCATCGGCAAACACTGGGGAACATTGACATCGATTGCATCAACGGAGTAACCAACATAAATACAGATCAGGCTCTCTATACTCACGCAGATGTGTTCATTTCATTACGGTTGCATACAGTCGTTAAACATTAACGTTAAATCATTATTATACATGATTTGTTTTGGTAAAATTAGCTTTACTCACTTTTACCGGAGATGCATTTTACGCATGCGTCGAACTCATTTCCTGTTTACCCGAGGTTGGCATCATTCGCTGCTCGGAAACCAGAGCCGCGGCAGAATGCAGTTGTGATAACGCCGCTTTCGAAATGGCAAGCAACATAAACACCAAGGTAAGACAAATGTAATGGTATGCATATTTCATGTTGTTGTTGGTCTGCTTTATTGTTCTTGTTGTTCAAACATAGAAGTTGTGCGCATTAGTTGTCGTAGACATAGGCGTAGCAGTCGGTGTTCGCATCAGGGCAGAGCAGCCCGCAAGGCCACTGCACAGTGACAGGCTCAGTCCGATCCGGGGCGGGCGTAGAACATAAATTTATAACGCATGGGCTTCACTTTATTAATAATAATAACAAGCATAATGAGCCAATGAAGAACGCAAACATTCTTCCTGTGAAACGTATATCCAACACAGGCTCGGTTATAAATCTACAATTTACTAGTTTTCTATTGCTGACCAGTATACTATAATAAATTAATAATGACATATTAAAGTCAGTTAATAGTTGATGACCAGACCGTGTAGTTTGAGCCTGGTGGGAGTTTAGGCATATTTCCCCTATGATTATCAGTCGATCTTTTACATAACTGATCTAAAGTATTATAACTGCAACAAGTTGTCTATGTATTTTTATTGGCAATATTTTACTTAACTGGGATTTGTATTCGTATTTACATCCTGCCCATTATAAATTCCTTCAAGTTTATTGTATGTAAATTTAGACCGGTCACTTCCGTTATTGTTACAGGTGTATCAAATAGATCGTCGATCAACACGAACTGATCAACATCATTAACATCCCCTTTTCTTTGAGGATAGAACAGTGCAGCGAATATAATATCAAGTTCATGTAACCAATACCATAAACATAATTGTCAATAGAGTCCAAGAGTTCATCGCATGGTTCAGCAATATTAGAGTCCAACCAAATGTTCGTTACACTTTTTAGCAACAATAAAATTTCTTTAAAATAATCTGTATTGACTAGAGTTCTTCAGATTCACTTGAGATTAAGCCGGGTATACATCACAATTCTGCTAGTAAAATGTCACTTTCTTGGGTAACTTAAATAATGAAATTAACAATGTCTCTGTGTTTGTAATGTCACTTCTTTCACAATCATTTCTTCGAGAGTTCATAATCGGAGAGATAGACTGGTGGCTTCGAGACACGAGTTGATTTTCGCTCTGGCACATTTGGGTTTTTGTTCACGACTTCACGTTGGACAGGACTTGGCAGACTTCTCACTGGTTGAGGCGTCATCGGTGGCGTTGGAGCGCAGTTTTGTTCGTCGGGTTGATACAATCAGGTGGCTCTGGTGTCTGAACGGCGGGTGGATCATTACACTTCCGCATGTGCACACGGTCACGCCTGTAAGTGCCGGTGGGGGTGTCCACCTCGTATGACCTTTCATCCAGTCTTGTCACAATGGTTCCTCTCTGCCACGTCTTCTGTCCTAGACAGAAAGGTTTCAGTCGAACGGAGTCTCCTTCCTCCAACACTGGTAGGTCTTTAGCGCCTCTGTTGTAGTGGTAGGCCTGCATCACTTGGCTGTGCTTCAGTTTCAGCTTGTCGTATTTGTGGTGATTTTCTCCTCTCGGTCTAAGGACAATTTCAGTCGTTGGTACCATTGTCTTCGTGCGTCTGTTTAGCATGCGCTGTGCTGGGCTACTGCCTGCTCCTTGTGTTGGTGTATTGCAAATTTCTAGCATCGCCATGAATGGGTCAGTTTGGCTTCTCTTGCACTTCTCCATCATGTGCTTGGCAACTTTCACACCCGACTCTGCTTTGCCATTCGCATTTGCGTGTCCAGGTGAACTTGTACAATGTTCGATCTCCCATTCGGCGGTGAATTCCCGGAACTTATCGGCAGTGTACTGGGATCCGTGATCGCTGATCAGTATAGAAGGAATTTCCCAGTGAGTGAAGTGTAATTTCAGAGCACGAATCACAGCAGTAGACGTTGTGTTGTAGAGTCGATCAACTTCCCACCAGTCACTGAAGTAGTCGATGGTGAGCAAGTACTCTTTGTCGTCCCAGGTGAACAGATCAGTTCCAACCTTTTCCCAAGGACGTGTTGCTTCGATTGGCATGAGGGTCTCTTTAGGTAGTGATTCAGCTAGGCTCTGGCAGGCTTCACAATCATCAGCAATCTGTTTTATGTCGGTTGACATCCCTGGCCAGAATACACACACTCGTGCATGTCAGCTCCCAGGTGTGACAGGTGTAGGCGTTGCTTGATTTCCTTGCGCATGCCTTGTGGTACGATCACGCATTCCCCTTTGAAAATCAGTCCATCGTGTACCGCTAGTTCATCCCTAATGGTGAAGTAGGAGGAGATTTGTGCATTCACATCTGCCTTGCTTTCCGGCCAACCATTCAGTATCGTATCTTTAAGTGCTTGCATCGTGTCATCTGCATCAATTTCGTCAGTGTTGTTTGTCCGATTGGCAGATGTTTGACAGCGTTAATCTGAGAGAACTGTCCTTGTCTGTCGGTGCTGTCAGTGAGATATGCTCGAGATAAAGCATCAGCAATGGGCATCTCCTTGCCTCGTTTGTAGGTGATTTCGATGTCATTCTGTAGTAATCGAAGTAGCATCCCTTGGATTCTTTTCGGTGCTTTGTGCAAGGGCTTCTTAACGATCGTCTCAAGTGGCTTGTGGTCGGTGCATACCACTGTTTCACAACCAAAAGTGTATTGGTGGAAACGTTCGAGAGAGAAGACTATGGCTAAACACTCCTTTTCTATTTGTGCATAGCCTACTTCGGTGTCTGAGAGCGATCGGCTGGCATATGCTAGAGGTTTGCCATCCTGCATCAGTGCTGCCCCAAGGCCGGTGCTTGATGCATCACACTGGATGGTCAGTTTCTTGGTTGGATCATAGTATGCCAACAGAGGTGCAGTGGTGACGAGTTTCTTCAGTTGGCTCATTGCGGTCTCTTGTTCTTCTCCCCATTCCCAGCCGCAGTCCTGGCGAGTTAGTCGTCGTATTGGCTCCATGATTGTGGAGAGTCGTGGGAGAAATTTGGCAAGATAAGTGATCATGCCTTGCAGACGGCGCACTGCTTCTACGTTCAGAACAGCTTCCACCTTCTTCACATCAGGTTTCAGTCTTTTGTCGGTCACAACATGGCCTAGGAAATTTAGGTGTGGGGTCTTAAACAGGCCCTTGTCCTTGTTGAGTTTCAGGCCGTTTTCTTTGCACCTTTTCAGCAGGTTTCTGAGATTGGAATCGTGTTCTTCTTCCGATTCTCCGTAGATCAGGATGTCATCTGCCACACATACGACTCCCTTGAGTCCTGTGAGGCTCTCGTTCGGCTTTCTCTGAAATATTTCAGAGCTGACTTTCATGCCGAATGGCAGATGTAGCCATCAATACCTTCCATGAGAAATTATGAAGGTTGTGAGGTAACTGCTTGCCTCGTCGAGTTCACAGTGCCAGTAGCCGTGTGATACATCTACTTTGCTGAACACTTTGGCATTAGATAGCTCCGGGAGGACGTCTTCAATTGTTGGCAGAGGATACATCTCCTTTCGTAGAGCTTCATTCAGTGGCCTCGGGTCGATGCAGATGCGTAGTTGGCCACTTTTCTTTGTCTGTACCGAGATTTGGGAGCACCATTCAGTCGGTTCCGTGACAGGAGTGATTACCTTGATTTTCACGAGTTCTTCCAGTTCTTGTTGTAGTTTGCTCTGTAGTGCTATTGACATTCGTCGTGGAGGACATTGTACTGGTCTCGCTCCATCTTCAGTCTTCAGGCTAACGGTGCCTGGCAAGCGTCCAATGGAGGATTCAATGAACACAGTCTTGTATTCTTCAGTGATAACATCACAATTCGACTTGCCGACAGCGTGCAGTTGCTTGAAGTTGGAGTAGTTGACGGTGATCAGATTCATCTTTTCTGCAGCCTTCCTGCTGAGTAAGGGGACAAGGTTTTCTTTAACTACTTGAAACTCCACTTGATATATGTTGTTGTTAACCGGGTTTACTAGATGCAGTCGGCATTTGCCTAGTGGCTTCAAGGTCGCTTTGTTGTACATCCTTAGCTGGATGTCTGAGTCCATCAACTTAGCAGAGACAACATGCTTTGCCGGCATGACATTGACGGTAGCTCCACTTTCCGTCAGGCAGTAGCATTTCTATGTATAGCGGACCAGTCGACACGGAGTGCACAGCATCAGTTTCCACACACAGGATACATTCGTCCTCGTAGTCATCATATGTGTGTCTGTCATGAGGAGGTTGTTGTCTCCCAATACACCCACCCTACGTTATAATATGGCATAATTACCTCGCAAGAAACGTTTTTGTATCTTGAATATTTAGACTGCATATTACAGTCTTCATCACCAGAATGACGTTACGGGTGTGTCACATGACCACTGTCACACAATTTGTAAAGAAGATCGAAGGGGTGGTACTTCTACCAGGAAGAAAAATGGTGTCACTACTATCTTTATACCCAAAAGTGGCTGCATTAGATTTCGAATAAAAAACGTCATCCTTTGGCCAATTTCAATTCTCAAACTGTAATGGAGTTGTGTTGGTTATTGCCTAAATGTTTATATTGTGTCAGCATTTATATCATCATTCTGTGTGAGTTATACTCAATGCACCTTTAACTTTTGCAGAAGCCTCTTACATAATGACAATCACTGAAGGTTGTAGGGTGTTTTTAATTAACGCTACTAATGCAGCACCTATCCTACCTTCATAATATTGGGCTTTGTGAGTCAGTAAGTATGAAGACCACCCACAAATGCTTTATTTCATTTGGCATAAGATTAAGGTGTAAAATTCCAATCATTGACCATTGCCACTTCTAGCATCGTCTATGTTGTTACTTTGGCACACTTTGTTCCTGGAGCACGCCATTCCATATGAAGTGTTAGAGCATGGTGTGGTGTCTTTGTTTAGAACCACCTTTGTTAAATGGATGTGGTGTTAGAGACTGCTCAGGGCTGGTTTTCTTTGAGCAGTCTGTCACTATTAGTTCTAGGCAAATACCAGATACAATTGTCGATGTTGACACTGTGCAAATACCCCAGTCAGCTGATACAAGCCTGTTTGATCATATCTGAAATGTGCACACTTCATCATTTAGTATCCTGTTTCTGTGTACACCTGCATGTTGATGTTACATTTTGCAGTTTTTGTGACAATTTGTAGTCTAGTAAACTTATGTTTTTCTATGTGTATATTGTAATACGGTGAGGTATTCATAAATGTCTCTTGGAATAAAATATGACTACATACCAAGTTTACATTGTAGGGCAACTTTCTTAGGAATAATGGTAGTATGATTACTTGTTAGATTCAAGATTCAATAACGTTATGTTCCGTTTAAAACATTGCATTAAAAAAATAGAAATTTCCCTTTAGATACACATTGAAATGCCAGTAATAAAATTGATACAACACATCAAATTTATATTTAAAACACGTTATGGTCAGCACATAAAATTGGTAAAACACATTTTTGGGTAAGTATCATTGGTTGTGCAGTTCATCAATATAAACCCTGTACTTGCAACAGAGCAGAATCATGGCAATCTATAATGATGATACAAGTTTAATTTATCTTTAGAATTAAACTTAATTATAAAACCTTTTATATGAAAGGTAAACAGTTAAGGTAAATTCTTATGTAGTATGGCGTCCTGTCGGTAGGGTTACCCAAGGTGCTACATTTCACCTCCTCCCGTCCCCTGACAGACCTGTTCATTCCAACACAAACTCAGTTTTAGCCACGCTGCAGGTTTTGAGCAAAGACTATTAATTTACATCTACCTCTGTCTATAGCCAAGTATTTGTTTACATCACGGAGTGAAATGAGGCAGTGTGGAATGAACAAAATTGTTCATACTTCGAAACAGTAGCAAGAAGATTTGAGTCCCAGTTTTCTTGATTTAGGGTCCAATATTCTAACCAGTGTGATGCCGAAATACCAAAGACATGTTTTTTTAAACCACCCCCAACAAAAAAGGTTTTTACGATCCAAAATGGCTAACATAAACTTTTCGCGTGTTTAACACACTAGGTGGCACCACAGTAGTAATTTATTTTCTCCATGATATATTGTGATAATAAATCCCTCCTTGTGTGATGCTTTTAGTTTTACATATTTTTTGGACTGCAAACTTATGCAATCACCCGTAGGCTCATAAGTGGACCCATAAACTTATGCGATCACCTGTAGGCCCACAAGTGGACCCATAAACTTATGCGATCACCCATAGGCCCACAAGCAGACCCATAAACTTATGTGATCACCCATAGGCCCACAAGTGGACCCATAAACTTATGTGATCACCCATAGGCCCACTAGTGAACCCATAAACTTATGTGATCACCCGTAGGCCCACAAGTGGACCCATAAACTTATGTGATCACCCATAGGCCCACAAGCGGACCCATAAACTGATGTGATCACCCGTAGGCCCACAAGCGGACCCATAAACTTATGTGATCACCCATAGGCCCACAAGCGGACCCATAAACTTATGTGATCACCCGTAGGCCCACAAGCGGACCCATAAACTTATGTGATCACCCGTAGGCCCACAAGCGGGCCCATAAACTTATGTGATCACCCATAGGCCCACAAGCGGATCCATAAACTTATGTGATCACCCATAGGCCCACAAGTGGACCCATAAACTTATGCGATCACCCATAGGCCCACAAGTGGACCCATAAACTTATGCGATCACCCGTAGGCCCACAAGCGGACCCATAAACTTATGTGATCACCCATAGGCCCACTAGTGGACCCATAAACTTATGTGATCACCCATAGGCCCACAAGTGGACCCATAAACTTATGTGATCACCCGTAGGCCCACAAGCGGACCCATAAACTTATGTGATCACCCGTAGGCCCACAAGCGGACCCATAAACTTATGTGATCACCCGTAGGCCCATAAGCGGACCCATAAACTTATGTGATCACCCATAGGCCCACAAGTGGACCCATAAACTTATGTGATCACCCATAGGCCCACAAATGGACCCATAAACTTATGTGATCACCCGTAGGCCCACAAGCGGACCCATAAACTTATGTGATCACCCGTAGGCCCACAAGCAGACCCATAAACTTATGTGATCACCCGTAGGCCCACAGTGGACCCATAAACTTATGCGATCACCCGTAGGCCCACAAGCGGACCCATAAACTTATGTGATCACCCATAGGCCCACTAGTGGACCCATAAACTTATGTGATCACCCATAGGCCCACAAGTGGACCCATAAACTTATGCGATCACCCGTAGGCCCACAAGCGGACCCATAAACTTATGTGATCACCCATAGGCCCACTAGTGGACCCATAAACTTATGTGATCACCCATAGGCCCACAAGTGGACCCATAAACTTATGTGATCACCCATAGGCCCACAAGCGGACCCATAAACTTATGTGATCACCCGTAGGCCCATAAGCGGACCCAGAAACTTATGTGATCACCCATAGGCCCACAAGCCGACCCATAAACTTATGTGATCACCCATAGGCCCACAAGTGGACCCATAAACTTATGTGATCACCCATAGGCCCACAAGTGGACCCATAAACTTATGTGATCACCCGTAGGCCCACAAGTGGACCCATAAACTTATGTGATCACCCATAGGCCCACAAGCGGACCCATAAACTGATGTGATCACCCGTAGGCCCACAAGCGGACCCATAAACTTATGTGATCACCCATAGGCCCACAAGCGGACCCATAAACTTATGTGATCACCCGTAGGCCCACAAGCGGACCCATAAACTTATGTGATCACCCGTAGGCCCATAAGCGGACCCAGAAACTTATGTGATCACCCATAGGCCCACAAGCCGACCCATAAACTTATGTGATCACCCATAGGCCCACAAGTGGACCCATAAACTTATGTGATCACCCATAGGCCCACAAGTGGACCCATAAACTTATGTGATCACCCATAGGCCCACAAGCGGACCCATAAACTTTCTGAAATTATATTTTACGAAATGTTTGTATCGTTTGTTTACAGCTATGCCTGGAATGGGCCAACTCGCTGTTGGCAGAGGTAAACATGGCCGTCACAACCCTCACCGACTTCCAGGAAGCTTCCGTACTGAGTCTCCTTGTCGATCTCTTGTGGCCAGCCTCACATCTACAACCACTAGTGCTGGTGAGTAGAAGCAGTGACTTCTGTGTTGTATACTGGTTGAAGTATCTGTCTTCCTTGAATGGATTGATGATCTGGTTGTTATTATTAGACATATTTACCTCTCAAGAAATATACACATCAAAAAAGTTTCTTGAAAGGTGAATATGTCTAATAATGATCCGTCTTGTGCTACCAGTCATTTCTGTCCACATCAATGTAATCAGGAGAGAGTTACAAGTGGCCAAATAAGAGAAGGCTGAAATTGTAAAAAATAGTTCTCATTTGAGCAATTTTAACTCCAAATTGTGCATGCCATGCGAAATGTGTCTGCTTTGTTAGTTATAAAATTATACATGTGTAGATGTAATCTCTGTTATTTGCTCAGGCAGAACATGCATAATTGAAATATACAAAATCGTGATAAAATCATTAAATTTATAAGGTGCTGTTCCAACAGTCAGTGTCACTTTGATTAAGGTAGTTCGTAGAAAGGATGAATAAAAAAGGAAATAATAAAGTTTCTGAGAACTACATTGATTAAACTGATACTGGAAGATCAACTCAATATGTATGTACCTTTCATTGTACACATACAACTTGTTACTTTGTCACCTGGTTGTATTTTTGGCAAGATCCTTTTGACTTGATCCATAACATTGCATATTATGTTGAGAAAAGTCAATGTGATCCACATGTTAGGTGAAAACCTTTATTGAAGCAGGCATTTAGGAATGAGCATTACTGAGTTCATGATAATAATATACTGGCATGCATTATGTGGAGTGGCTTGAGCTTCGTGAATCACACATACTTTAGTGAATTAACTGTTATATGCACTGAATGACCTGTTCCATATTAAACAGAGAAGCGGCTTATCGGATAAGACTGCAATTGGTTTTGCAATTGGCAGCCGTTACAGCATTTTTGTGATACACCATGGAAAGTTTGTCGTACAATTTTCTTGATTTAAAGTTTCACTACACGTTAGACAATGGTTATCTTCTGTATCAAACTTGTTAACATTACACTTTGTATTTTTACAACAAAGAAACCCAATCAATTTTGGCATGGTATGTGGTAAATTCTAAACCGACCTTTGTTACTTCCTTTAATGTAATACTAGAATAGATATATTGAAGGTATTTTATCCACCCAACTTTATAAGATGTTTATGTTTGTATGTTTTGTCAGCAATACATTAAAATCTAATACAATACATATGTTGTAAAGACATATGTTGTAAAGACGTGTTGTAAATACATGTGTTGTAAAGACATGTGTTGTAAAGACATGTGTTGTAAATACATGTGTTGTAAATACATGTGTTGTAAATACATGTGTTGTAAAGGCATATGTTGTAAATACGTGTGTTGTAAAGGTGTGTGTTGTAAATACATGTGTTGTAAATACGTGTGTTGTAAAACATGTGTTATAAAATATATATTTGTAAAAGCATATTCTGTAAAGACATATGTTGTAACGACTGGCTATCGGGGGCAGACGTGGATAACTGAGCTCCTAGAATTGTACTTTAGTGTCACACATATTTAGTTGGTTCCCACAATATAATAATAAATCGGCAAAGACAGCAAAGACAAAGTTCTCAGTAAATGGGACAAACTACAGTTGGTTGGGCAATTACAATTACCAGCCCTGTCTTGAGAGGGTGATTTCAGGTAACGGAACAAACAAGTTGGCTTTAAACTGTTGGTGCATTCCGACAACTTGCTGCAGTGTTGATATTTAAACCTGTTCACTGACATCAATAATAGGCCATCATTTGAAAGCTTTAATGCGACGGTACCACCAGTACATTAAGTGCACTCACTCGACAGATACAATTTCGTAATCTAAATATCAAATCTCTATACATGTTTATGAATGTATACATAAGTGATTTGTGGCCTTATGACATTGCGATTTGTTACCGTGTAATCCACCTGACTGTTCTAATCTCGTACAACCATTGATCACACTTCTGAACATGGCAGGGTTTTACGTGACATTCTAGTCTGCTGTACTGTTATTAAATGGACCTTGTCGGTTCCATTACCTGCAGGGGTTTACAGGACGCAAGATCCTGCATCCTATATGCATAGAAACAGTACCCGGATGCGTGTAAAATAATCGTTGCATCACACGGCACGCATGTGTATCAATGACATATAACAAAAATATATATATTGAATATGAATGCCTTTAACTTGGTAGTTTATTACCAAATCAGTTTGTTTGGTATTTCTTTTCACGAGTCCTTCCAAATAATCATTCCTGTAGGCGTATGTTTCCTCGTTCCGACTAGATTCCGACATGTGCCTAATCCTCTGTGTGATGTGTGCGTTGTTTCGCGAAGTGCTGCTAGGGACTGATTCGCGAACCAGAATACCATTCCAATCCGTACACATGTCCGTTCAGGCTTCAAGGTTTGAGTGCAGTCACTGTGCGTTTTAAGACTTCCTAATTTATTACAGGTATAGCAATGAAAAACAAAGCGACTTATTCATTTGTATATTCGTTTGTATAATTGTACATTCGTTTGTATAACTAACCGCTTGTTATCACCAAACAAATAACGGATCGTATGGCGACAATAGAGATTGCAAGCACTCCGATCCCAACACCCATCCCGCGGCCGATCGCACCGATCGCGCCAGTCGCTCATCCAACAATCGAACAGATTTTATACTACCTCAGTGTGTTTATGCCATAATTCCACATTGTTTCAGGTATACAGTACATTACTATAAAATATTGACTTGAGGGCACTTTTGAGGCCCAAATAGTACTCAGGTTTGCATCAACATGCGATTTAACCGTGCAGAAACCCGCGACCGCAACAGCGCACGCTGATTCAAACCGGAGCGAGCGCTATTTGAGACATTATGTTCCTGAAACGATGTGGAATGGTGGAATAAACGCATTGAGATATAATAGTTACTTTTAGGCACAACTGTCATAATGTCGAAATCGGTTTGGGCCCGGATTCTACACAACGTCACAAAGTAATGCGCGGTTCCACCTGCTGCCGGCTATTCCAATGCTACTATCATCACCACGGTCAGGTTTCCTGCCACCGAAACAAATTTGGGAGCCTTCCAAAGTGACTCATAAGTGAAGAAGGCTGCTCTAACTTTCGGTTATCAAGGGAAAACATCAACAAATACTATAAGTGAGACCCTCCCTACAGGCTTGGGACTCCCTCAAAAGAAGGCTGGGGGTCCCGAGGACCCTTGAACACTAACATCCAGGTAAACCCAAACATCCATGTAAACCCAAACATCCAGGTAAACACTAACATCCAGGTAAACCCAAACATCCAGGTAAACCCAAACATCCAGGTAAACCCAAACATCCAGGTAAACCCCTGTACCTAGTAATAGTATTAACATGAAGTTCACTTACTCACCCATCGTTCATCCCTCTTACTGTCTTGATTGTAAGAACCAGGCAGGTATAGTTTGAACCACAGTTTGTTGGGCAGTAGACCTTCAAGATGTCAGTTCTAGTGTTATGAACAGTATATTAATAAATGTGCCACAGAAAGGTCGTTTTACGTTTGACGCTTTGTGATGAGAATTATTAAATATATGGTATCACTAGGGGAGTGACTGGATGTAGTAATGCAATGCATTAATGTAAATTACATTTCTGTTGCCCTTAATTAGGCTTGATAATGTGAAGCAAAAAGGTTAATCAGCCTTGTTCCCTTGCTAGAATAACTGAAGATATTAATGTAGTGACATGCATTGTGAATGGCACCTCAACGTAAGCAATGTTTAAGTTTTTGGTAACTGTTCATTACAATGGCTCCCCACCTGACCAGCCTTTGTTAATCACTCCGCCGTATTTCACGTTACTTCTATGCGTGATAACTGCCATATGGTTACCTCAACCAATGGCATGCGCATGTGGTTTGTTTACACGATCATTTATTGATTTGAACATCGTACTTGTCCAGTGCGCATAGTTATTACGTACAATTGTTTGCAACGCAATACGTGTGTTTCTTCACATCAGACCAGCCCATGTTCACTTTTATGCCCCCCCCCTGGATAATGGTGCACTGCCAACAACATTTTTGGGATCAAGTAAGAAACGTGGCCATTTATCGTTAAGAACACACAGGATCATTCTGAGATTTATTTATTAGTTTACAGGACTGATTGCAAACCCTAGGTGGCTGCAAATATCAAATTAATCATATATGTAGCTCACAAATTTAAAGACATGGCTGTTTAATCAGTGTAATATCAGTGTAAACACTTGAGAATATTGCACATGCATTGCACTAATCGTAGGCAGAAATGTCCGAAATACTTCCCTTAGTAATCTGATGTGATTAAATTGTCACAGAGAGGGCTCTGTAAATAGTTCTTACAGTGTGAACAACATCCACATGTGAATGCTATAAATGTTACTGCACCTTTCTATACACTGCACCAGTGTGGAGTTATTACGGATGACAACAACAGGATTTTATTGATGTTTACATGAAAAGTTTTTATTTAAATTACTTTATGAAAAGTTTATAACAATGTCTGTTCAGTCTTCCTCTTTCAACCCTGTAGCATCGTCACGACAATAGTCATTGTACTCAATCAAATCATATCACAGCAAAATGATCTAGCAGTTTGCAATCAGGTTTTGGTTGATATTAAATTGTCAAATGTTAATTTTATAAGTTGATATTATATTTTAAAATATTTGATGAAAAGTTATTAGTGTTATTGATTGAATAAATCTGCCTTACTTGCACAGAAATCCACCAGTCTGCCCTGTCAGCCGCCCTCCATGTCCACTCAAACACATCTCATCCATGTCCTCCCAAACACATCTCATTCTTTCCCAATCTTTCATCGTCACGTATCTTTTGGTCTTCTTTTTAAATATTTTACATTGGTTAACTGGTCTATGACATTCCTATTCTGATTGACCTACCAGGCTACAAAATATAACTTACATTGAACCAAATCCACTAGGTTTTGTCAGGAATCTTCTTAGCATGAAAAATGTGGTCTCATCGACTAGGGTGTGTGTGTCATTAATTTTCATACTTTTGTGATAAAGTAACTTATAAACACAATAAAGTATGTACTTTTTCACAATTTTTCCATTTGAAATCAATCCATATTAAAATGGGATATTGTTGTATTCGTTGCAAAATCCAAACAGTCCGTATTGTACATACAGAACATATGTACAGTGTGGTGTGTTTAACAGTATGATTTGTTATGTAATATGTTGAACAGGTGCATTTTCAGTGCTTGTTTAAAAGTGGGGTGTTTAGTACATCCCTAATTACACCAGTTATTGCATTTTTTTGTATTGATAATTATACCAGTTATTGCAGGTATTGCAGTTTTTGTATTAATAATTACTTGTGTTATTTATAGGCAATGTCCGGGGAATCGAATCTCAAACAACTTTGTGTCATCTTTGATCATCTTCAAAGTCTTAAGGTCAAACACTCGGTCGCACCTGAGGGTAAGTTGTGATATATAACCATTTAAAATATTTACTGAAACTAAACAGTACATCTGATTATCACTACACTGCCTGGTGAATTATTTGGAACTACGGGGTAACTTCGTGACTAAATGCTTATCAGAAAGATGAATACCCACAGCTTGGAAGAACAGATGGTGATAATCTTCAAGAAGGGAAATAAGAAAGACTTCAAGAACTACAGTCCAATATGTCTGTTATCAAACATCTACAAATTACTCACAAAGATACTAACGGATAGACTACAGAAGACACTGGATGAAAACCAACCACGAGAACGACAGACCACATACACATTGTAAACCAACTGAAAGAGAAGTGCCGAGAATATAATATCCCGCTCTGCATCGCTTTCGTCGACTACGAGAAGGCTTTCGACTCGGTGCAAACTCAAGCAATACTGACCTCCCTTCAAGAACAGGGGATAGAAGACGTGACATTGATCTCATGAAAGACATCTACACCAACAGCTTGGTGATAGTCTACTGTAGATTCAAAGAAGGATCACTGTCAGTTGGACAGCATTCGCCAACCACCGCAACATCTTCAAGGGTAACTTTGGAACCTACTTGAAAGGACAAGTCTACAACTCAAGTGTACTTCCAGCGATGACATACTGCGCGGAAACATGGTCACTCACCATCCAGGCAAAGAACAAGCTAGCAGCCGCACAAACAAAGATGGAAAGAAGTATGTTAAACATCACATATCGGGAGAGAAAAACAAACATCTGGGTAAGGCAAAAGACAAAGGTCATAGACGTGATAGAACAAATCAGAAGACAGAAGTGAACCTGGGCAGGGTACATCAACAGACTACAAGATAACCGATGGACATCGCATATCACAACCTGAAGACCTTACGAAAAGAAACAATCTAGAGGAAGACCAGCGAGACGGTGGAGAGACGAACTAGACGAGTCCTGGAAGGGCACCATCTGGCAGAGGGTAGCACAAGACAGGCAGATTTGGAAACGACATGCTGAGGCCTTCGCCCAACCATGGGACACTGCGGCTGCACAATGATGATGATGATACTTCTTGGGTAAAACATTTCCGAGTTGAGTTCAGGCAAGTGGACAATGGTTCTTGTTCAGGAATCAGAGTTGGAGGTATACTTTTGTTACTCGTGGTGTCCAATACCATCTCTGAGATATAAGCAACATGAGTAATTAGAGCTATTTTATTTGAATTTTGATGTAATTTTTGTGGTTTTAATTTATTGTATAATAAACAACGGGTAGAATTTAAAAAAAATTCTGCAAAATGGTTCTGGTGTATAGACTAGCAGTTCATGATTTAAGACTGTTTCATAGTTACCACCTTTCATGAGTACTCATTCACTGATAACATTTGCATAATCATTGTATTCACCGCTGACATTGAGATGTCGCGTTTGTTGACATTACATATTTTATGATGTGTTACATTGTGCATACGATTCGTTGTTTGTCTTGCGTTATGCCAGGTAATCATCCTAAATCAGATCCTTTGACTGTCTGAGTCTAAGCCTGCTCTGGGCCTACTCTAACTTGTAGGTGTGATGCATAACACATAGGGGAGGGGGGGGGGACAAACTGTAACATTTGCCACAGAAGCAGGTGCCATTATCACACCAGAGCTTGTCAATCTCTTGTGACAACATAATTCATTCACAGCCCATTGTGTAACTGTTATTGTTGTTTGGGATTAGGGTTCTTTTGAAGGCAGGGTCAGCATCACATAGACCTTGTGTACTCTGCCATTAAGTATTCCTAAATGGACTTTGAAGGCATATGGCAGGAAGGTAGGCAGTTCCCCAGGGAAATTAATTATGCCTGTTAAATGGGCCACTGAGAACCGGAATGAATCATGCATTATTCATGAGGTGCGATCTCACATCGTGGACGCACTCTGTGTGCAAACATGTCTTTGTGGGTACACATCAGTGACCAGGCATTAACATCTGTCTCTTGGTGTATCTGCATTCACACAATAAGCTAACTCCTTATTTCCACCCTATTTACTCCCTGTTTTGTCACTGCATACAATGTAGGTTGCTAATTTGTATGCATTACATATTAGCTCATTTGAAGAAATATACCAGAACTTGATCTTAATCCGTAGTTCAACACAGAAGTACACAACAATGTTTGTGTTTGTAACAGTTATTTGCTTTGTGGAAAATAACACGATAAACAAATATATATTTTTTGTAACACATATTCACATACTTTTCAAATACCCGCAGCATTTATTATTTGAAACATCAAACAAAGCGAGCTACATTTTCAAAACCAGGCAGTTCTGTAATAACGCTTCTGATTGGTTGATATAACAAGTGGGACAAAGTTTGTTTCAAAATTGATACAATGGACGAGTTAGCCGGGGTGATAATAGTACACCGCTGGTTAATTTGGATGTACAAAACATGACCTAGCAACAATATATCTGGCTCAGGCCATCCTGCACAGTAATGATTAACAAATTATGCTATTTCACTGGAACACATTTTACTAATACCTATTTGTCACATCTGATATCAACATACCAATCAAAGAGACCGAACTTTGCTGGAAAGTTATTTACTTATGGTTTATGGTATTTGAAACCAATAGTAAATTACTACAATAGCTTTAACATAAAAAATACAATCCTAACATCATCGCAGGCACCATTTTGTATGCGATGCATGCATCACCAACTATACAGTTATAAATGGACCAATCAGACAGGTCAGATTATGAAATCATGACACCACTGCGGAACACCACATATTATTTCAGTCATGTTTAGTTATATCTGCATGTCATCGTTCCCTTTTGCGATATTTAGTAACCAAAGTACAATTCACACAGAAAATCGTAGTCAGCCTCCTTTTGGATGTATGCAATTGAACATACATGTTAAAACGTTTGTTTGCGGTAGTTGCTTATTTTATGTGATTTCAGAGTTACTCAATGGTGAATCGACAAGTCTCCTCGACCTGATGTGGGCTCTCATGCTTCACCTGTGTATCCATACGCCAAGTAAGTAGTCCACATCCACACTCCTCAAGTTAGTGGTCAACATTCACATTGTCCACACTTCAAGTTGGTGATCCACAATATTAATTAAATTGAACATGAGAATAAAATAAGTTGCTTTTGGGTACCGCGTGTTGCATGCAATATAAACTAATTCTACATTCTCTTTTTTTTCCCGCAGAAGTTTCGCCCTTTCAGCGAAACGTAAAGATGGGTCAAAGATCACTCCTCAACTGGTGCAGACAAGAGTTGCCCTACATGTGTGTAGACCACATGGACACAATGACCAACAAGTATGTCGTATTTTAGAACATGTCAACCCCCACTAACATTTATGGTGCATGTAGATGAGACAACTTACCATATGAGACACCGTGCCAGTGTCCGTCCTCATTTTATGTGTATAATGTCAGTTTGCAGCATTTATTGTGTGCAAAAGTTCCATGAAATAAGTTGTATAAAACTTACATTTTTGTGTGGGCAGATTTGTCATAACTGTGATTGGCACTACCAGCAATGTAGCGTTTTATCATATTTTAAGTTTTTGTTAACAACTACTTGTTAGATTATCAAAATAGTGATTGAATTTAATAAACAAATGGATGTACATTTAACTGTATTAGGTTTAAATTTCCTGAATATTTGAAGTGTGTTTGACAACTTCGTGATGATCTGTTTTCTGTGACATTTTGTTACGTATTGTTCTGTTACTTTCTGTGATGTTATTTCCTGTGACTGTTTATGCAACATTATTTATTCCTGTGATTTTTATAATATTCTTAGAAATGCCCAAAAGCTGTGCCATATGAATATTTTAGCCATGTCATATATGTAAATTGCATTTAAAACCTTTAAAAATATCCACGTTCTAAGTTTATTAAATCATGCATTTGTATGACACCATACCAGGGCACTGATCCAGGTTCATTTCCATTTCCAAAACAAATCAGGACACCTATTTCCGTCGGTGCCGTAATTATGGATTAAGAATCAATGTTGTTGACTAATACAAATCGCTGTTTGTGCAGATTAACCATACAACATTGCCAATTTGTCGATACAGTTATGAATGTTGTTGCACACCATGTATTTGTAGATTTCTAGGTCAATTATCAGGCTCAGTAATTTTGCCATTTAAGAAAGTGTCCTCACTTGGCTTTTGGTCATGCAATGTTATGAGGTGTTCATTGATAGATTTTGTGTAATTTCAGTGTCTGCCATGATGGCATGCTCATAGATCTACTTTGCCACTTCTGTTCGGTGGAGCATGACCCGGTAAGTCAACTGTGACTGCTTCAGTTCCACATGGCCGCATACTGAAGGTTGGCATTCTGAGCCACTAGCAGGCCATACTAACACTGTAATTTCATATTATTACACAGATTTTGGCTATTCATACTCACATTTTTAAATACTTGTACCTTAGTACTTTAACCAAGTATCAGTCCCCAGCTAAAATCTTATATATATATATATATATATACATATATTATATATATATAATATATATATATATATATAATATATCTTTCTCATTTAATATATGTATATATATATATATTGTATAATATATATATATATATATATAAAACATTTATATATATATATATACATATATTAAATGAGAAACTTCTACTGAAATATCTGAGAGTGCCTGGTAACAGGTATTTGATTGTGATATTATTATGAATCACAATGATTTGAATAAAATTAACAGTGATTAAATAAGAAATTATTAATTTTTATATGAGGCCTGTGTCCCGGGACAAAGTCTGCTTAAATTTTGCATCATCGGTTGAAATCTTTTAAAGAAGTGTCACCAGTGATTTTGAGGTTTTCAAAGTTTCAAATTGCCTAAAGAAATGTGTTTGTAATTTGATTGTCCATATGAAATTCCACATTGCCTATATGAGTGGAACCTCAAAACACACTGCATGACAGTAAGAACAAACTAAGCACCTTGTCACACTAAGAGTATTAGAGCAATCTGCTAGAATATTATCTGTTTTGTCTTTTAGTACATTGCCTAAATTATGCAATTGTTTTTACCGTCTGTATCTCGGACAGAGTCTGTGTCACTATTGGTGTTAGCTTCACTAACCATGTGGCAGATGCAGCCATCATTGCTGCCGATTTCACTAATACAATGGTAGATGGAGCCACCATTGCAGTTAGCTAACATGGCACATTTGCTGTAATGAGGCACATTAATTAATTATTTTAAAAACTCATAAAAGTTAAAAATTATAGTTTTAATGGAATTTTGAAAACACTTGAAGTCGAAAATCTTCAGACACAAATAGGTAAAGAACAAAGACATATATCGTGGACAGTGAACACTGTGAATAATGTGGGGTGTAGTTTTTAAATTTTGAGGTATTTGCAAAGTAACAATGTGCCAATTGTGAAATGCAAATTAGGATTGAAACAAAATTGGTATAACAAATATCAGCTTGCCTTCTCTTTTGTTGATAGGATCCAGTTCAATATCTAAGGAACTGCTTGAAGGCTGCACAAGACGAACTCAGTATCTCAGAGAACATTCTAGAGTGAGTATTACATACACCTGTAGTTGATTGTTTGGTGGTGGCGTTTGATATAAACATACAACATATCTGACTATGCTGCTCTTTGTAATAATCACCATATATATTTAATGGTTTCCAGTTTCTGAACACAGTGTAATCGTAACAGTGTTGAACTGAAAACAACAAATTTTGATAACATCGAAATAGTCATCATTCATACAAGGTTGTAATCGATTATTGATCATAAGCATGGATCAACCAGTCATCGACAAAATTTAGTAATCGGAATATGACAACAGTTTGTTGAATTAAATTTTAAAATCTGGTGTAATATTTGTCTTTTTTTTTTCACAAAGAATTCCTTGTTTTACTAATTGTTATTTTGAAATTCAACTCTGGTGATCACAATTTTCAATTCTATTAATTCTATTTCCAAAGAAATCCCAAAGGAATAACTTGTGCATCATACTCTTTGTATGTTCTATGATTTGTGCTTCAGACCCATAGCTGTGATAGAGGGAAGTGAAGATGAAATATCACTTCTAATCTATCTCGCTTTACTCAGAAGGAAGGTGTGTAAATGCATTAAAGTTACCTGTTTGTAATTCTGTTCGACGCAACTCCACAACATGAAAAATTCCACTTGTTTCCAAATATTATTTAAACATTTTATTTTAAAATCAAATAATTTTATATCAAAACTGTTGGCAGTAAACTTTAAAATGACCAGTCTTTATTGGGTTCCATTTGACATAAGACTTCAAAATAAAAATAAAAAATTGTGATATTGCAACAAATCAGTTTCACTCATTTTGTGATACCAACATGAATGCCATCATGTTATACAAGAAAAATCATTCATAACCAACAAATTATCAACATTAAATTGCATGTAGATGTGCATTGTTATTTCTTGCAGAAATTGTAACCGAGGCATCAACAATTTGTTTGCAGGTTAAGCAGAGGTCAGAAGGTCAAGTGGGGTCAAAGGACAGTAGCATCCATGGTGACAGTGACGGTGCATCCACCCGGCCACAGAATGAAGTCAGACCATGTGACATCACTGGACATTCCGACCAACCATCTTCCCACATAGCTGAAACAAACTTTTGCGGTCAGTCAGACTCAGGTGCCCCATGTTGCCATGGCGATGGACTGTTCAGTTGTCGGGAACAGATATTCAAGACCAGTCCCAAGAGCCACTCCTGCAGTATATGGTGCGGCGACGACGACGTGGGGTCACATGGTACGGTTGTCATGGCAACTAGTGCGCAGTCGGAGAAACGGCTGCACAAAATTGGACAGGTATGTAAAGTATTTATTTTATATTATAAAGTGTAAATGGTTTTCAGTTGGTTTGCAGATGTTTAAATCTCAAACAGGCTGGTAAAAACCTTTAACCATCAGGAAATTTCAATAAAATAAAGGCCAGCATTTTATGACAGCTGAAAACGTCTGTGCAGTTGCTTGTCATTTTAGCCCACAATGAATTATGTTGGGCTGGAAAAAGCTGATTTGTGCTGTGGGTTTTGGGGTAAATGCAGGCATAGCAATGGAATTTTTTTTTATTCTGTATTATTTTCAATAAAACTGGGTTTTGTAGGTAGTATTATTTTGTGTGACACTGCAAAAGTTAAATCAGTGCTTGTGAGTAACAAAATGGTGATTATTTAAAATGTGTTTTTTCACATAAATCTTTATTATTAAAATAATACTTTTGAAAGGACGCAAGTAAAGCAGTACAGGTCCTGGTCATTACTAAAGTGAATATTATTTATTTCGTGGGTAGTGTGTATGCATGTGGAAATGATATTTTCAATTCTGTGAAAAGATGCCTACACATCTGTCCATAAAACCACATTTTAAATATTGATTTCATCGTGAGCACGGGTGGGTGGGTGGGTGGGTGGGTATGGGCTCGTGTCTAATAAAATGATCATATTATGTAGTGCTGTGAATGTATGGTACAGAATAGTTGCCTTTTCTTATAATTGCACAGGAATTTGTCAGAATTATGTGTTTTACAACATACACTATGCAGGAATTAGCCCCAGATTTGCTGAACTGGTCTTCTCCATGTATTTGATTCATAAAACTTTAGATGTAGAAGGGACGTGCGCTACCTTTACGCGTAATAAATTCCTGTAAGTCATCAGCTTGTTTGACTGTTATACAATGAGGGCTATAGAGAATTGATGCTGCTGTGTTCAAGGTTGTCATGGACGTGGATGCAGACAGCAACTCAAATGAAGCACGGGAATCTATTGAGGCATCACTTGAGGTACCTTTTTGTGACCTGCTAATAATTATTTGTCAGCGCATCCGGCAACTGGTGTACTTTCTTGGGATAATTTTATTCGAAATCTACTGTGGTATCACTTTCGTGTGCTTCTATGTCATCTCTTGCATTTTCTCATTCCTCTCTTCCATTACCTTCTCCCTTTCTCTGTAATCTCTTGCATTTTCTCCTTCCCACACATCTCCCTCTTTAATCCCTATCTTCCCTCTCCCTTTCTTGCATTTTCTCCCTCCCACACATCTTCCTCTTTAACCCCTTTCTTCCCTCTCACTTTCTTGCACTCTCTCCCTCCCACACATCTTCCTCTTTAACCCCTTTCTTCCCTCTCCCTTTCTTGCATTTTCTCCCTCTCACACATCTCCCTCTTTAACCCCTTTCTTCCCTCTCCCTTTCTTGCATTCTCTCTCCCTCCCACACATCTTTCTCTTTAACCCCTTTCTTCCCTCTCCCTTTCTTGCACTCTCCCTCCCACACATCTTCATCTTTAACCCCATTCTTCCCTCTCCCTTTCTTGCACTTTCTCCCTCCCACACATCTCCCTCTTTAACCCCTTTCTTCCCTCTCCCATTCTTGCACTTTCTCCATCTCACACATCTCCCTCTTTAACCCCATTCTTCCCTCTCTCTTTCTTGCACTTTCTTCTTCCCACAAATATCCCTCTTTAACCCCATTCTTCCCTCTCCCTTTCTTGCACTTTCTTCTTCCCACAAATATCCCTCTTTAACCCCATTCTTCCCTCTCCCTTTCTTGCACTTTTTCCTTCCCACACATCTCCCTCATTAACCCCATTCTTCCCTCTCCCTTTCTTGCACTTTCTCCTTCCCACACATATCCCTAATTAGCCCCATTCTTCCCTCTCCATTTCTTGCACTTTCGTCGTCCCATGAATCTCCCTCTTTAGTCCCTTTCTTCCCTCTTCCATTCTTGCACTTTCTCCATCTCACACATCTCCCTCTTTAATCCCATTCTTCCCTCTCTCTTTCTTGCACTTTCTTCTTCCCACAAATATCCTTCTTTAACCCCATTCTTCCCTCTCCCTTTCTTGCACTTTCTTCTTCCCACAAATATCCCTCTTTAACCCCATTCTTCCCTCTCCCTTTCTTGCACTTTCTCCTTCCCACACATCTCCCTCATTAACCCCATTCTTCCCTCTCCCTTTCTTGTACTTTCTCCTTCCCACACATATCCCCAATTAGCCCCATTCTTCCCTCTCCATTTCTTGCACTTTCGTCTTCCCATGAATCTCCCTCTTTAGTCCCTTTCTTTCTTCTCCCTTTCTTGCACTTTCTCCCTCCTACACATATCTCTCTTTAACCCCTTCCTCCCCTCTCTCTTGCATTTTCTCCTTCCCATGCATATCCATCTTTAACTCTTTCCTTCCCTCTCCATTTCTTGCAATATCCCCTTCCCACACATATCCCTCTTTAACCCCTTTCTTCCCTCTCTCTTGCACTTTCTCCTTCCCACACCTCCCTCTTTAACCCTTTTCATCCCTCTCCATTTCGTCACTCTTTCTCCCTCCTCACATCTCCATAGTTAACCCCTTCCTTCCCCTTTCTCAATGCTGTCCATCTCTCTGTCATTGGTGTCATTGGAAAGAGTTTCTCTTTTCACCCCTTTCACATGATACTAGTACCTCAAAAACATTGAATGGTACAGTGAGTCTCGTTTTGTGACAGAGAGTTACATATTTGTCATTTTGACTGTTGTTTACTCCAGATTGGTGGCCCGACAGACGAGTCCAGTCAGGACGCTCATGTGATTACCTTCAGCATCCAGGATGAAAAGGATGGAAACCAAGGTCATGACCTCCAGCCTCACAGTGACACGGACAGCGGGGTGATGGCGCACAGAGAAGCCTCCGAATCCGAATCGGGAATCGAGAGCAACTGGGGGAATTCGGTAACCCACGACCTTAGCTGTGATGGCTGTGAAGGTCACTTTGATGGGAGGTCATGTGACATGGATGTTGTGACTGACCTTGGTGTGTCAGAAAAGACATTGTCGGTGACACAGGGGGATGACACACTAAGAGAGGACGTGCACTTCAGCAGTGAGAGTGACACAACCTTGGATGGCAGTGACGGGGATGACCCCAGACATGGATGGACGCGCGTCAGTTCCCCTGACACCAGCAGGAAGGCGCACATTGGCGGCGGAGGGTGTAGCAGAAGTGGTGGTGATGAGGATGCTCAAGATCCAGCTTATGTTTACACCAGTAAGATATACGTGACACTGAGTGGCCCGTCCGATCAGTCAGATTTGCCATTGCATGAAGCTGTGGCAATTAAAGGTGATGATTGTAGACTCACGCGACAGCCATCTTTGTTTGATGAGCTGCAACAGGTGGATGGTGAGACATTGTTGAAGGCAGACGTCGGAGAAGACAATGAAGTTGCGGATCGGGTGGAGGTGGAGAGAAGTATGATGTCTTACAGCGAAACTTTTGGACTTGAACTAAGTGGGCCAATGACGGTTGGGGACAAAAATGACAACACCTGTTGCCATGGATACAGTGAAACACCCAGGGAAACTGACCCATCAGATGGACAGACTGAATTAGATATTCAAAAACTGAAAGAAGAAGAAGGCAAAGAAAACAAGCAAGATGATCCAAAAACCGAACGAGAATGTCCAGAAATGCCTGATGAGTTGAGGAGGGAAAACGATGAAGACAAAGTATGCGAGAGAGATGGAGAGGAGGCAGGAACGATGGAAGACCAGGACAGCGTTGAGATTGCGACAGATTTGAGTTACGAGGATAGTTTTGAGGAGAGTGTCCGTGACATCGACACGGAGGACTGCTGCGCCGGAAGCGCCGAATTCAGCGAGAGCGAAACTACGAGCACTCACAACGTTGTCGATGCCAACCCACAATGCACTGCTCCACCCGAATCTGCAGACAAGTGCCAAATGGGTGAACTACGACTGGATCTCGCAAGAGATATCATGGTAGATGAGGTTTCCGTGACGTCCGATGATCCAACTGATTGGATGGAGGCATCGGTGAATTCACTCATTGCATCAGCCAACAGGGATTGGCTACAGCAGAATATTCTGTCCGATTCGGCACAGTCGCGGAACGAAGAGTTTGCTGCCCTCCAGAAGGCTTTAATGATGAGGACAATACAGTGTGTTGTGTCGGAACAATTGTCACTAGGCACCATGGGTCAGTCGGTCGACACAGATCAAGACGAATATTTTGTGTTGACCGATGATGAATCGACAAAGTCGCCTGTCAGTGCACCGAACTTGTGTCCGGTGGGAAACGATGAGTTGCTCCATCTGCTGGACATGATCGGCATGCAGGGCCAGGAGATGCGGAAGGAACTCGTGATGTCACAGACGCGCGAGGTGTACCTTCAAGAGGAGATCCTCAATGAAGACGAGCAACTCGTCGAGGTCGTTGATGGTCTCCAGCAGGAACTCTCCATGCTGAAGGAAGATAATGAGAAACTGCATGACGAGCTCGTCCTCAACAAGATGCTCAAGTTGCAGTTTGGACAGGAGGTCGAGTCGCTGAAGGGTGTCGTTCGGCGACTGTGCGGACACATCGAGAACCTCGAAGTTGAGGTCACGAAGATGCATGAAGACATGGTCCCTCGACAGGTGACAAAGAATGCGGCGATGGTCACCGAGCTTCCATGTCGTTTCAACTTTGCCATGCAGACAGAGTTCAAGGTCAAGGCGAGAGATGCTGAAAGTCAGATAACATCACCACAGGTCAGCACTGTCGATAGTTGCATCCAGACACAGCTGGAGTCACCTGCCCTCGACAGTTGTCATGACGACAACAATGAGAAGATGTCAAACAACATGACGGCAATGATCGACAAAATCCTCGAGCAGATGGCGAACATGACGGGGAGGTCATCTGTTTCGTCGACACCGATTTACGGTGATGACACCGATACAGACGACACCTGGCAGGCGAATGAAGAATCAGACTCTGATGCCACTGTACAGGTGATGAAGCAGCACTTGGCCAATGCCATGATGCAATATGACCTGACCAAGTCAGAACTTGAGCATAAGAACAGCCTCTTGCAGCAGGAGGTGGAATCATCAACAACCAGTCTGTGTGACATGGAGAGGGAGTTAAAGAAGGTGAGGGAAGAGAATGACGTACTGAAGGTGTTGACGGAAGGAGACAAGGCTGAGATGGACATTCTTAAGGACAAGATCGCAGTGATGGAGAAGGCAATCTCGGCAGCACAGAACGTCAACGAGAGACTCAACTTGAGGCTGGAGACGACACTCAATGAGGTGTCCATGATGATGCCAACTACCGGAGGCGAACTGAAGGAGAAGATCACGGAACTGGAGGAAGAAAAGAAGAAACTGGAACAGGTAGACATCTTGTTTCTCTGTTTATTTACCTTTAGTTACTGTCACATTGTATGTAGTTTTAGCCACAGTATATGGTTTTTGATAATGGTTTGGACACTCGGGATTGAGACCACATTATTGCCGAACATTCTTCACGAGTCTTTCATCAATGTGACACACCAGTTACGAATTACATGTTGTATCTCACATGTACGATGGCATCATAGGTCACATGTACTGATGAAGTTGGTGTGTCACATCAACGAAAGACTCTACAAAGTAAATTCACATATTGGAAATGTTTAAAATAACTAATTTGCATTAACATTTCACTAATATTTTTATGTGCTCATAGATACGAGTTAATTTTAAAATTATAATTATCACAGAATAAGGCAACAATGAACTTGTGATTCAACTTGAATCATTGAATTTGTTAAATGGTAGTTCTGTAAAGCATGCTGTAATATTAAGTATATTTATACTAAATCAATATGCAATAAGATCATAAGTCTGGCAGTTTGTGAACCTTTCATGAAAAGGGCACTTGAGTTTGAAACTTGTTGCCCAATGTTACTTATTTCTGTTCAGTGGGCTATGTGATACCTTCATAATAATGAATGAATTAACGTTTATTCAACAAAAACAACATAATAAATGCAAAATATGGTGTGTGCTGAAAGGATAGTTGAAGTCAGACTTATATGTTTCTATGCCCTTCTCAAACTAAAACAACTTTAAAAATACAATATGAATTACAAATAAATTACAAAATAATATTCACAATTCATGTATAGACTTGTTACCATGGTGCTTATGTTACTAATACATGGGTTTAACTAAACATCATCTTCAATTAACAATTCACAAATATGTAGAAAGTAATGACATCTTGAATGCTTTTTTAAATTGTGTTAAACTTGGAAGCTGAATAAATTTATCTGCTAAATTGTTCCACGTTTTTGACAGCAGTCTAGGGGTGGTGTTTGTCTTTTTAACGTAGAACAGTTTGCTTTGCCTGGTATCATGTATGTATAGCTGCGGTTGGTTCAAATAATGCTTGAACACGACCATTTAAAGAGTGGTTGTTTGTTTTATAAACTATAATCACAGTCTTGTATTTAACTAAATCATGAAATCTAAGCATGTTTGAGAGATGAAAAAATACAGACATGATCATGGCAATTAAGGTTATAAATAATATGTATAGTTTTTGTCTGTAACAGAGATAGTTTTCTGAGTGTAGATTGATAAGTATTTCCCCAGATCTCACAGCAATATGACATATGTGGTTCAACAAGTGAATTATATAATGTGTGTAACGCTTGACAATCAAGAACATGCATAGTTTTATACAAAACTGCTATGCTTTTTGATTCAACCATTTTTATGTGTTCTCGCCATGTTAAGTTTTCATCAATGGTTGTTACTCCCAAGGAATTTTGTATGTGATACCTGCTCAAGGTTTGTCCCATTCAAAGCTATATTCACATCTGTTCTAGGTTGTTTTTTATTGTTATTGTTATTTAAAATGTGTTTTGTTCACATTGAGCGATAATTTGTCTAGTTTTTTGGGTTCATTGTTAACAACAGTGTTTACATAATCTGTGTTACTAGCGGAATTAAAACAATTTGGTATCATCAGCAAACAGAATAATATGAAGCAATTTTGAAACTTCACATACCGGTATGTCATTTATGTACTACAGAATAAATAAATAATAATGGGTGAAGGATTGAACCTTGCGGGACTCCACACTTGATTTCCTTTTGTTCTGAGTTACTGTTGTTATAGCATACATATTGTCTACGGTTGGTTAAGTAACTTTTTATCCAGTCCAGACCGCTTATTCCATAACATACAATTTACTTAGCAATATGTTGTGGTCAACAGTGTCAAAGGCTTTTTTTAGATTGGTAAAGACACCATTCATAGTAATCATACTTTGGCATTTATCCATTGTGGAAGTAACCTTTTCAACAAATTCTGTTAAAGCTAGTGAAGATGAATGATTACTTCTGAAGCCATACTGCCCATCTGTCAATATACATTGTGTTTTAATGAAAGACGTTAGCTTTTTAAAAATATTTATTCAAGTATTTTTGAAAATTGGGATAAGAGATAAAGGTCTATAATTAGAAAATTGAAAATGATCTCCTGACTTAAATATGTCGTATGAAGTTTTACTTTTGCACCCAGACATAATTTTGAGTACTTCTTGCTCAGTTATGGGGGACATATATATTTATTGTGATACAGTACATTTTATAAAGTTGGTTGGCTTTGTTCCCGGGCAGGGTTCTATGAGGTTGGATAATTTGGTACCTATGTCAACGAAGAAATTGTTAAAATGGTTAGCTATTTCTTTACTTTCTTGTACTACTAGATTTTCACCAACACAAAACTTGTTCAAAATGGACATGTGTGATGATTTTTTTAGGTTACTGATGCTGAACAAACCATGACTAGAACTGATGTCAAAGCTGTCTGTTTCCCACGCATTGCAAGTTAATAACTAGTTTGTGTAGCTAACAGGTGGCAGCACTGTGCAGTTGAGCTATTTGCAAGTGTACATTGACGCTGTGTATCATTGCATTGTTAGTGTTGGTGGCTATATACATGTAGCCATTGTATATTTAATAATGGCAGTCTTAGGGGTGGACTTGTAAGTCTACAAAGTCAAAAAATCATGTCTAGCATCGACTCAACCCATCCCCAGTGGCGCCCACCAATATGTCATGAGGCACTTGTGATTTTCACAACCTAAATTGGTTATTAGTGTTAATTTTGTTTCAACATATGTTTCACTCACCAGGTGGCGCCAATAGTAACACTTTACTTCCACTGTGATAGACGGTGATGACCACTCCCCTGCCCACGTAATGATTAACATATTTTAGGACTGCAAACTTATGCAACCGCCTGTTGCGTTATCTAAATTAGCACCTAGTACAGGCTACCAGTGGCACCTCTGGTGGATAGGTTAACACTATATTTGTTGATGCCCAATTTGTTCTTTTTGTGAACACAGTCAGATTTGTTGACAGTCTGTTTGCAGAATGGTCACGCATCCATGACAACGCGTACCTAATTCTAATCCATAATATTATTATGTCAGAAAAAAATGCAGCAGTGTTTGAAACAATATTGCATAATGATATTAAAAAAAGTCACAATACCAGTGTCAGAATGGCAGAACATTAAATGACATAGTTCAAATTTGGAACTGTATCATTGTTTCGCAAAATAATGTTGGCGATTTTGTAGGTGTTTAATTGTTAATGTTATTAAAATTAAGTCAGTAATTCTTGGATAGACAATAATCAGTAAACTAACCAACAATCCTTTGCAACTAAACCTTTTAAATAAAATTTTAAATTATATATACACAGTGTGCAAATCATTCAAAAGACCTAAAGAACATGGCTGCATCTACTTCAAACATTCTGATTCAGAATAATAACTAGGATGTTTGTGACAGCATGTGTCAGGGTGATGATGATAAGCCGTGTGCGGATTACTCCATCGACTGTGTTAAATCAATCTCTGGTGAATTATTCAGGCACCAGACAATACTTGAGCCTGTGTTCCTCTGCCTCACTATAACTAGGTGAAATCACAATCAATAAACTCATTCACCAGCCCCAAGTCTGTGCACAGCGGTTGAGGATCTGGTGAGAAGATGGTGCACATCACCTGGTCATTAGATAAGCCTCATTACTGGTAGGTACAGGTAGGATGTACTGGACTTTGTCCAGCATTGACCTAATGGTCATCTGAGTTATCTTTGTTGTAAGTGGACCAGTGGTCAGTCACAGGTGGGGGAGACAGCAGGACAGAGGTAGGAACACTGGGAGTGTGTGTGGTTGTAGGAATGGGGTAGAAGAGGGAGACAGTAGTCGCCCAGTGGGAAGGCTGCTTTGTGTACTGTGAGAGGATTAGAGTGCTGGAATCAGGACTGGGGGATTACAATAGAGGACAACTCTACAGGTACTGGTGAATGGTTGATTGATATATGATGGTGTCTGGGTAATGTTTGGTTGTGTGGGGGGGGGGGTGAGTGTGTGTGTGTGTGTGTGTGTGTGTGTGTGTGTGTGTGTGTGTGTGTGTGTGTGTGTGTGTGTGTGTGTGTGTGTGTGTGTGTGTGTGTGTGAGTGTGTGTGTGTGAGTGTGTGCATGCATGCATGTACATGTGTGATGTGTTTATGTGTGCATGGTGTGTGTGAGTGTGCGCATGCATTGGAGAGAGAGAGAGAAAGAGAGGGAGAGGGAGAGAGAGCATGCCTGCATGTGTGCATGTGATCATATGGACGTGTGCATGAATATACATATATCATGTGTCACTGGAGTACGCCTGGGGTCAATTACATCACAATGTAATCTATTACTATTAGTTAGTTTCCTTCCTATTACATGCTGAATTTGATTTATTATTACTATTACATTTTAAGCAATTACTATTACATTTTTCATCAAAACTATTTATAATATAATACACAGTATGCATAAATATGTAGCACAAAATGTAATTACGATTATCTACTAACTACACTGTTTATGGATAGAACATATTTTTAATTTTACATTTACATACTATGTAGGAATGAATGACAAAAGGAGTGTCACAATCACTTAACTTGTTGAATTATAATCAGTGTAATTAAGCCATACTGCACTACTACTGCTTAGTGGACAGTTGATTATAGGCACATGTACAAATTATACATCAGGATGTTTGTCACACCTCTGTTGTTTAGGCCTAATAGTTTGCAGACAGCTACTAAACCCAAATAAGCTTGTGTGAAAAGGATAGTTAGCATGAGAACCAAATAAATAATTGAATCTCTTTAGCCATGCAGCTTTCACACTGTCCCATTGTCTACCAGTGCTATGTAAACTCTCATAACCTCCAGGGTGAAAGTGACTGAGGGCCGCTGTGATTCACAGAGGAGCAATCTTAAAACCTGGTGAAACTAGTGGAATATTCTTTTCCTTGTAAATCATTAAATAACTAGAATGCAAATAAGCGCAACTCAAATTGAACTTTGATATTTTTCACAAAGGACTGTTAATGAATGGAACAGATGATCTGCTGATTGTGTGGGTGCTAGTAGTGTGAATGTGTTTAAAAATAAAATTGACACATTCCCCAGAAGGACAGGATACACATAGATAAAAGGGTTGGACTCTTGATAAGCCAAAGGGCTTCCTTGTCCACCTGCCACCTAGAGTTAATTCTCTGGATGGCAATCTTGTTAAATGTCCAGTAGTAATATAAAAGTAATGAGTCAATTACTATTACATTGCTTCCTATTACTATTACAATGTTTTATTCAACCTATTACTATGCAATATTTGTAATCGTTACTATTACATATTACTATTATTACTACTGACATAAAGCTGATATAGTGCGTGCCTGTTAACAGGATTATGTAAAGTTGCACAACAGTGACAACACCACATTTTGGGATGCCATTCTCTCAGGTTGATGTTGATCCGTTGTACCCCTGTTAGGAATACTGTGGGGGGTCCCAATATGTGGACATACATACCTTAGGGATGATCTCATAAATTTATAAAGTCAAAAAACATTTCACATTTGACATTGGTTCAACACCCCCACTCCTCTATCAATAAGTATGTGTGTGGGGCTTGTGATTTTTACGATCCAAAATTGCTATTAATGTCAATCTGTACTAACACGTTTCACTCACAATTTTTTCTTTGGTATATTGTGATGAGCGTTCCCCCCAACATAATGTTTCACATATTTGGGGATTTTACAAACTTTTGTGAACACTCCTTACAGCCCCATGTAGTGAGTTTGTGTGTCGGAACAGGAATTACTGTTTGTGAATCCATACATTAGGTCTTTTTGTGGGTTTTTTGTTGATAAAGCATAAGTACTTTCCCTACATCAACAAACATGGTTTATTTATTTGGTATAAAAATATAGGGCTGCTGTCCTTTTCACCAACCTCTGAGGAGTAGTTATAAAGATCATTATAAAAGTAAAACTTCTAACCTGGAAACATCATGCCTTATATCCCACATCAGTATTCTAAATCTTACACCTTTAGTCTGTTATCACCAAACGGTAATCGGTGAATGAACACTTAGTATAATAATGTCTTAAATCATTTTCATGATAGGCATCCCATTCAAAACCTGGTCTTGGGGCTGGTTTAAATGCACGCTAGCTAAGCTCGCTTTCTTTGACTGCGGATCATTTGCAATTCACCAGAAAAGTTCTGTTTGATAATGTGGGTGCAACAAAGGTTTCTCTAGTCTGAGCAAACACACATTAGTGGTAATGTTTGCTAGCAAGTCGTGTTGGTCGCAGTGGTAGTACGGTATAGACTGGTATGTGGCGGACCACATGCGAAAGAGGCACCAGTTTAGAAACCGGTTGAAACTTGCCAGAAACTGAGATCTTGTTTGTTATGTGTAGTTGACGGTAGCAGGAATATTGTTTCCTCGTGTCTGGTGGCAAGAGCACGGGAAAGTCCTTGTACTTGTAAGTAGGAAGAATGTGAAACATACACCTAGTTTATGATGTGGAGACAGTCTTTGAAGGGATTACTGCTGTACTAATGGTTTCTCAGTTGTGTCTTAGTTATATGAATGCACCTAGTTATACAGGGCATGCCTCCTAGCATTAGAAACCTAGACTTGTTACTCTGACATCGTCACTGGCTTATACATGTTTTCTTTGTTTTTTGGTTGCCAGCGTGTTTTTATGACTAAGTTTTATCAAGATAGTTTTTATTAGGATTGACAATTTTGAAGATCTATTCCTTTTTCACGTGTGGACGGCTTGTTGACAATTTGGTAAGGATTTTTTTTATGTCGGGAGAATATTTTTTAATGTAATGTGAATATGATTATTGTAATGTTTGAGGATCAGTGGAGGGTCGTATGTTAAATTTAGGGAAAAGATTTTTTTTATTATATAAAGGGTTTTGCTGAATGAAGGGAGGATTTGTTTATAGTTATTTTGAATTTAGGGAATGTAGGGAGGATTTGTTTAATTTATAAGGATGATTTGTGGAATGTAAAGAGAATTTGTTTAATGTGGGTTTTAGGCCTGGGTGAATATGGAGGATGCATGTTTAATGTTTGAAGGGATTGTGGGAGATGTTTTTATATAAGGAAGGATTTGTTAATTGAAAGGAGGTGACCTTTGCTCTCCACCTGTGGATGTGGTTTAGGTTCATTTTAATTATAGAAATGGAAGCAAATGATCATGGCCGCTCAGCTAGACTGAGTGGTAACTCAGCTAGACTGAGTGGTAACTCAGCTAGACTGAGTGGTAACATAGAAAGAGGAGATATTACAGAACATACCCTAATGCTATTTTGATATATGTAATATATAACTTGAAAATCGATAATTACTGGAATGGCTGCAATTACGTGCGACCAGTTCTGAATGGATCAAACTGAAAATTCCTCAGAATACTCTGATGTTGTGTGCTTGAAAACAATGTATTAAAACCAACTTTGCAAAATTGCAATACAGTATATTCGAACATTTAGCAAAGAACGTGTTATTTTCATTATGTTCATTTGCTTTCATGGACAATTGACCTCCGATCTGCCAAGTTTTTCTTTCAATGGACAAATTGAATGGCGATACATAGTCCAAAGGGAGCGACGGTGTTATTATCTTTGACTTACTTAACTTGACATAAATACCTAGGCCAATTTCCCCCTCGCTATCCTCCCGGATATCACACCCCTCCATTCCGTCCTGTCTAGACCACACTGGGAGTACAGTGCCCTGTGTAACTCGGTCACTCCACCTGTTCCGCGGCTTTCCTTGTTTTCTGTGTCGTTTAAAGTCGTCCTCGAAAGCTATTTTTATGATGTTTTCGTTTGGCCTACATGTGTCCTACTTCAGAACTGGCAAGTGATTGCTACTGGGAAGTTATTGTCTGCTGCACACAATGCATTAATTGGTGTCAGCATAAATTAAATGGTCAAAGGGAGTGGGTTTAAGGTTGAAATACTGTGAATCATAATGATAACAGTTGCCCTTGCCTTGTTGCTCAGTTGGTTAGTTATGAATCATTGCCTTACCACTCACTCTTCGCGTGACAGACGGCTGCTACACGACTCTGGTTAATTGCTACATGCATCTTCTTCATAATTAAAATGTTGTTTGTTGGTGGTGCGTAACAGTGCCGCGTACTCAGATGGATGTAAATTTTCATCCATTTGAGCCAATGGAACCAGGATTAAACCCAGGCTGTGTTCCCCCCATAGGTCGTGACAGGATTTATTTGTTGTTCTTGATTGACATAATTTTGTTTAAATGTTTAGTGCTAGTTAATGTTTTATATGTTATAAAAGACACAGGATAATATTTTTAATATCTGTCTTCTAGTACATTTTCATAATTCCACTTCTTTCTTTACAACAATTTAGAATGTGTAAAAAATTAGTTTATTGTGTCTTACCTTTTTATTTTGAGTCATGTGTCGTCCTTGTTTGGTTTTGTATAATTGTTGCCTGATCTGCAGTTTTGTAATACATCTGAACTTTTAGTTTGATTAATCACATTACTGTTCATGCGTTTAATCAAATATATTAACGGTAGCATGCTCTGTGACATGTGTCGGTAATTATATAATTGATTGGCAAGGTGTGAATAAACCTCATGCATTGCATAACTAATATAAACATACTATTCCTTGTACACCCATGCCTGTATACCTGTCGTACTCAGTAAACCAATACTGACATTACATATTATACTTCACTTTGACAGAAGCTTTGCTCTGATGGTTAGTCTGCTTGTAACAAGTGGCTAAGAAATAACTGATTATACCATTGTATGGTTGGCCTCGTAATTAATTCTTCTTTGTGCTACAAAGTAGTACATGTGCACATCAGTAGATTCATTGATCACACAAACAAGCATATAATTGTATGATAACTTTGATGGTAAGCTTATCAAACATTCTGGATTGAAGTAGACCTTGCAGCAGGTGAGAGCATGCACCACACAGAAACAATGAGATTACGTGTGTGGATAATTAGATCTGGAACCTATGAATACAGCAGCACAGCCAGGGCTCTGATGTGGCTGGTATATGGAGTGTAACTGGCTTACATTAGGCACACATGCTCACTGGCAGAGCACAGCGATTACATGTGGTTATATGAACTGGTAGAAGGAACGATTGAGCCTTGGTCTGGGCATTTCTGCCATGCTCCAGATGACAAATTGTATGGTAGTTTTAAGGTTGCGGATTACAGGTAAGCTTATCATAGGATTACCAAATGTTAGTGGCTTTTGTGAGAGGTATGTATTTCTAAATGTGCAGTTTGTAAAGTGTATGCTAGTAAGCATGCTGTCTCATATTTGTTTTAATAACCAGTTGGGGTTTTAAACACAGGATAGATTGTCTGTTCGGCTACGAGGAATCAGCCAGGGTGGTAATTATAACAGCCAGTTTGCTGAATTGGTTGTCTTGAGTGTAGGAACATTGTGACCTGAACACAAAGTAGCTTGACAGTTAAACTAATTGCCATTTTGTTTACATTTTACGGAAGAAAAGAACAAATTAAATGGCAAACACGCTTTCAGGCTTGTTAAATGCAGTTTGGCGGGCATTATTTAGTCATTCCATATTCTAAAAAAGACGCGTTCATTTATGGAACTAAACTATAAATATAATCTTCATGATTCTGTCTTCAGTAGTAGTAATTTAATGCTATAAGATATCTTATTGTACTTTTCAAACATGACACGTCTTTTTGGAACATTCACACACAAAAACAGATTGCCTGAGTATTCAGAAATGACAGGCGACAGGTTTGCCTTACTGGAGAAGTTTTGTTCTCTTGGTATGAGACTGATATATTCGGGTCACGAAGCAAACACGGACCCAATATTCCGGTCGATTTAGATTCCGTGGTGTGGGTTTCACAGTCTCGTGGTCTGTGGAAAATTACTGTATGAATATATGCAATAAGCACAACCCCTATTGTGTGTTATTTAGTTGTTATTTATCGCCCAAGTAGATTGTTGAAAAGAAGTTATCTACTGAAAACAAGGTATAGATACCTGTCGGAATACAACTTTCAAGTTCGACTGAGCCTTTGGCACCTTCACGGTCCCTTTGTGGGAATCAGTGGGAGCTGTTGTCATGTGACAATGTTCATGCTTGTCAGATGACGAGAAACTTGCAGGAAGGTGGCAACCTGTGTGTTTTTATGACTGGGTAATTCATGTTCTACTCCATTCGGTACCCCCTCTTACCCCCAGTCTATATGTCTTATGAATATGTTCATGCAGCCCTTTCTGTGTATTGGATTTACACCAACTATTGCGTAGGCTGGTAATGGGCAATCCAGTTTATTAACTCTCAGGGATTGCCACTGTGCACATATAGTATATACAATAGTCACATCTTGTGCACAGCCAGGTACATCCAGATTACAGAGTGATGGACCACACATGTTATATACTACACTTTAGTGTACATATACAATAATAATGATTAATTTCAGCATTGACCAAAAAACCTTTGATTGCTGTTATATCCAATTACAACATACCGACTGTCGCAGGTTCACAGTATATAAAACACAAGGGGAAAAGATACCCGGTGTGCAGACTGCTCGGTGTGCAGACTGCCCGGTGTGCAGACTGCACACCTTTCTACAGTACTAGCTACAGTAATTACAGCTTGATATATACAAAAGGGGGGGATAGAATATTCATGTAACATCTGTATCTAGTCAACTTACATTCTGCATGCTAATGTGGATGCATGTAACAGACAATACATGTCAGGGTTTCCACCAGCAGGATAAATTTAAGCACCCGAAAATAATTCTAGGGTACATATACATACCCAAAATAAATCCAGATTTTTAAATTTTGTTTAACATTCTGTGCAGTGAAACCTCATACTTGATGACATTTGTAATGGTGAAGAATGAGCCCATCCCAACACGTTTATTCTGTGGTTGGCTAAACGTGGTATTCAATGCGGGATTGAAGCCTTCACCTCAAAACAGAACGTGGCATACCGGCATATTGCTAGACTTATTGTAAGGAATACGGCAAACAATACATTTTTCACGATGTTTTCGAGTATTACTTGTTTCTTGGTGAAAAAAATCACACAGCAAGATACCATATTACATCATGAATAGGACTATATATTCTAAAATGTGAAGGCCAGTTTACAATTTTCCTGCCAACTGTTACATTTGTCATTCATTCTCCTACGAAACATGGAAATGATCACCATGGCGTGAGCTGGGCGGGATTTCCGACTCCAAATGCTGGAAAATCGCTTCTCTGAACATTTAGAAATCAAATTTTTTATGGGGGAGAGCCCCCAGACTCCCATCGCGACTTTGCCTGCCAGTTCGTCAGTCAACAAATTCACTAACTCCGTACCAAAATAATTTTTTCTGGTGGAAACGTACAACATGCATGTACAACAGATGCAACGGGTGGGTGGGTGGTAGGGTGGGTGGGTGGTAGGGTGGGAATCAAAATTGTTGAGTAAAAATGAACCATTCAGGATGGCAAGGCAAATCGAAGTGAACGAGATCCCGAGACTCCGCTCATCCTGCAAACAATTTTCCTGCGCACACACTGCTGGCCAATAGGATGTCGTGTAGCTGACAGTGGGCTGAATTGATGTTTCGGGCCAGCTTATTGAGGGTTAGGTATATCTACCGTGATGCTGAAAAAGGACAGTATAGGTCACAAAACGCCAAACCTGAAAGTTAGGTATTTGTACCCTGCTTTTTATAATGAATATAACAGCATCCGGGGTATTTTCTTGTTTTTGTTCTGGGTTTATTTCAATGTTATGATTTGTTGTAAATGCACTAATAAATCTGTACCTTTATCCTATGATCAGGTGTGTGGTGTTGTTAATTTTTGTCAAATAGTTAGAACAAATATTATTTTATTTGTTGTTTCTGTTTCCAGACCGTTCTCCAGATCCGCGAGGAGCACAGCCAAGGCGCAAAAACTGTGACAGACCTTCGGAGGTCCCTGGCAGTGTCCGAGGACCAGAAGGACCGACTGTGGACTGAAGTAAAAGTCCTACTGGATGAGTACGGTCTTCTGAAGACAGACGCGGATGAGATGGAGAACATCCTACAGCAACACGTACCAGAGATCTACGGCAGCGTGACGATACGAGGCAAGCGTCATGGACATGTGCTCGTGCGTAGCCTCAGCGAGCTGAAGGAACATGTGTTTGGGGAGCAGAAGCTGCCAGAACTCGGCTCACATTCCAGCGGGAGTCTTCGTTCACTCCATAATGCTCAAGAACTGAGTCTGCAGGCGCCACGAGACTGTCCGAGCGCGGCAACGATACACGAGAACATCATGAAACAATCTCAGATGGTTCTCAATAATATAGATGATGTTGGCGTTGACAGTAACACAAATGCTCCTGTCGTGAATTGGCAAGATGTGTGTCAGTCGATCGCCAGTCAGTTGGTGTCTGAGAGCAGTTGTGATATGAATTCTCGTGTTCCGATTGACTCAACCAAGGTGATGCCATTGTTCAATATAATGCTGAAGGAATTGGATATCCACAACGAGCATGTAGAGGCCATCAGAACGGAACCATGTCCCCCACAGCAGTGTCTACCAAAACAGGTACTTGGTCTAGCTAAGTCAATGGAGACAGAATTGGGCGTGGGATCAACGAATGGGTCGTCCACCCACTCCTTATCAGCACTCTCTGGAGGGTCAACGTGTGTCGATTCTGCTGTAGTCAAGGCCGAAGGTGACGATCGGTCATCTACTTGCAGTGACCGCAACCCCATCGATCACGAGAGGTTGAATCGAGAGTATGAGGAATTGAAGAAGAAGCGATTGCATCTGCTGATACAGGCCTATACGGGAAACCCCGACCCAGATAGTCTGATAGCCCGGGCACGGAGTCAGGTTAACATCACCACACACAACCCATCAATGGTGGAACCACAGGTGGTGACAAGCGAGAGAGAGATGGAAGCTATGAAGAAGTTGGAGGCATCACGAGCTCGTATGTACGCCATGAAGGAGAAGCTACGCCTGGGTCAGCCACTGGAGTATCATATCGCCAGTACATCCGGCGACGATGTTCCCGAGGCTGATGACTCGCAATCAATGTTAGATGTCAACTCCCGCAGGCGACTCGCCGAGGCAATATCGGTGCAAGAGATGTCGCCAGTGGTGCAACGACAGAGTATGGTTTGGAAAAAGACGATCGCGCCGTTGAATGATAACACAAGACCGAGCTGTTACTTTAGTGTGCCTCTCATGAGCAGCAGTCCAAGGGAAGAGATGTCGCACTCGCCGTACGTAGAGGGCTCACAACGTCTGCAGAACACACAGCCATTTTACCACCAGCAGCACAGACAGATATACCCACACAAGAAAGGCTACAAGACAGCGGAACAGTTTGCAGACGGAAACTTCGAGTCTAGCAACTATGCTGATTTGATGATGGATAATGGAATGAAAAGTCCACGCGTGAACAGTGAAATCTGGCTGCGGGAGAAGCCATGTGTTCTGTCCGAACAGGATGGTGTCTATTGGACACAGGGGGATGATTATGTTGTCACGGAGAACTGCAGAGACCCAGAGTATGACGACATGTTAAATAAGAGCGCGGAGTCACGACGTGATGACACTACCTATGACTGGCAACGATCACGACAGACACAGAGCTGTTGGAACCTCACCAATACATGTAAAGACGTCACATCGCGACACGTAATGCCCATACCTGACCACTGCCGCAGTCTCACCCTACACAGCCAGTCACTAGTGGACATCAGCAGTAGGCACGTGCTGGCCGAAGCAAGCGACACCGACTCAAGACTGGACATGTCCGCCCGGTCAGCAACAGAGCTCCACTGCACGGACACTTCCCTTCAGGAGAGTGACCACATGGACACATCCGCCTACAGTGATGACTCCCCCCGCACACACACACCGAACTTACAGTCAAGGAGACTACCAGACAATGTGTACTATGTACAGGAACGACACAGGAGGGGTAACTGTGTACGAGTCGATGATCGAGATCATATTGCCGACATCAGACCAACCTTTGAAAGGGCAAGAGATGAAAGACTTAAGACATATGTAAAACATGACATCCTCGATGGAGTTTACAGTGACAAATCACAGCTAAACCATCATAACGTTTCAGCTGACAGTGCAGTGAAACCGGGGAATCCTAACTGGACATCATACTACCAAAGAAGATGTAGGACATCGAAAGACCCTCAGGAGATCATGTTGCCTGCAAGTCGACCTGAATCAAAGTATGGAATCAATTCAGAGTCGAAGCCACTTGCATTTAAAGATGTGGGGAATGGTCAGGGCAATTCTGGAGGTGATGGAAAATACAACTGCAGACTTGCTGTGAGAGATAATCCAAGGCGGTCGGAAGAACCGGAGGATGCCCATGCTCCAAAAACTGGGTCAGAAGCCAGAAAGAAGTCTACATGTCATGTGACATCCAGGGAGCTGTACGAGTCCCCAGAATGTAGAGACACTCGAACAAACAGTCTGGGTTACTGTCGAGAGGATCACCCCAAGACGGTGAAATTTTCCGATGGGGACGCTCGTAGAAAACTTATTTATCCTGATGCATCGCAGCATGGGCCAAGAGAAACCATGACAAACTCAACATCCATGTATGCAAACTATCAGCAGAATAAGGAATGTTCGAGTGAAAAAAAATCTAACGATACAGACATGAGACCCAAGAACAGATGTTGGGACGATGATGAGGATGGTGAAACAGTTCGGTCAAGTGGTTACGCAGGATGCTGGAGAGACAAGGACCAGGATGTAGATGAAGGACTCTTGAAGGAGCCCCCAAGTCCCACTAGTGGCCCGCTGAAGGAACAGCACATTCAGATGTTGAATGCAAGACGTCTGTCGGTTAACCGTGATGATGACTCATCCACCTCCATGTCCGACGTCGACTTTGTCGTGATGCGCTCTGGCGATATTGTCCGTCGGCGCAAGAAGGCGAAAGGTCGCAAGAAGGATGCACAAGAGACGCTAACAAGAGGTGCCAAAGCAGATGAGGTGGTCAGCAATGACAGAGGACTTCATCCAAATCTTGACGTGATCACAGAGGGCAAGAAATGTCTGGAAGAGGAAGAGGATTACCTGGGTGACTACAGACCTCTTCAGTTGGTTTCGGGAACTGTAAAGGCAGATGATTGGACAGAATCAAAGAGACATGTTGGTTTTTCTTCTGTGGTCAGATCCAGTGAAGGTCTTTACGGGACGGAACCAAGGAGATCTGGTGTATCAAAACTGAAAAATGTCGGTGAAAAGAACGACAAGTTGAATATTGCTGGTACATCTTCTGTGAAAAGATCAGCTGCAGCTGCTCTACAGCTCGAGAGAGACCTTGTGGCTGCAGGCAAACTCATGGAAGAAATCGAGAAGTGCAAACTGGTCAGCTTGAACAAGGGGAAGATGCAGAGCAACTCTGTCACAGACGACACACAGTTGAAGACAAAACCTGAAGTCGTCACCACCGATGACGCAGAGTTGGAGTTCGGCGATAGACAAAAACGGGGAGTGACATTAGCCAAAGACAACGTGAAGTCATTGTCGAGTATCATGGAATGTACCAGTGAAGACACGGCTCAGAAGAAAGAAGACACATTGACTTCTGATGATGTGAAGGAAAAAGTGCCGGATGTTCCTGAACAGTAAGTAAAATAAACTTATTTTGTGTGGATGTATTTATTTTTAAACCGACCTTGTCTGTACCACATCATTTAATATAATCTTCTTCATACTGGGACAAATATGCTGAAGATATACTGACCATCAAGTTGTGTTTAATAAGCCAAAACCATTGATGGCAATTTAAATGTTGCACCCACGAAATGTATTCAAAACATTAAAATTGTAAACACAGATAGGCAACCCTCAATTCTGGAATTTGGGCACATTGCCAGGTTCCTGCAATCAACACAAAGGGACAAATGAGTCGGTGAACTTCCTGCAAATTATTACCATACCAGGTGCGAGACAACGATTCTGGGTAACTGAACAGACAAGGTCGCGTTATAACCAATGTCAGGTGTGTGTATAATTATTCAGATACAGTTATAAATGTGAATCACAATATTTTATTATTACCCTGGTGTATTTTTGATGGCATGGTATTAAGAAATATTTTGTTACTTGCAATGTTACTAAAGAGGTGATGATCCTGAAAACATTATAGTGTTTTACTGGACAGACAGAAAACTCTGAAATGTGTTACCTTGGTACATACAAACTATCGAGAAAACAGGCAACTATAATCAGTACTCATTACAAGTTTGATTCACTGGAGTTTCATCTGAATTTCAATCTTCTTATAAATGTTATTATCTATGCTTATTTGATTCTTAATTTAATTTTAATGTTTTGATATATTACTAAAAAAAATTGGTTAGACGTTTATTAATTATTTCAATTACATTTGAGCAGTTCTGTTAACAGTTAATAATAAAAACAATAAATGGTGATTAACTAGTGGCAAATGGTTAACTGACTAATTGGTTTCAGTTGTGGTTTTACATCATCGTTTTTTATTTTGGTGAGTACATAGCCCCTACATTGATAACCAGATGTATTGGTTTTGTGTTAGTGTTGTTGAGTAAATTTGTTTTAATGAATCATTTGTACATGTCGCCTCTTTTTTCACCTCTGATGGCTGCTTATTGTTGACATTTTGAAGTGGTTGACAGTATGAATAATATATAGTTATAATAGTATGTAAAAGTATTTGCATATATACCGGTAGTTAGAACATAATGTGCCTGTATGACAATCAATTCAAATGTGGATGGAAAACCAGGATAAAATTTATATTGATCTTAAGTTCCAAGAACGTAATTTTATGTATAAAACAATTATGGGATCATCTTGAACATGTTAATTTAGCTAAAGTGTTAAAATAAGTTTTGTTCAAGTTAAGTGAGGTCATGTAATTGTGTCTTGTATAATGTCAACACAGTTGCTTCATGAAGGCATATCAACTTTCTAACTAATTAATTTGTCAATAAAATTTACTTATGGTTTACTAGACACTGTAGTTATCATATTAGAAACATAGCATATACTTGCTATGTATATCATCTGAACAATTACACTCTCTGTACATACAAAATCTTGGAGTTCATTTCTTTGTGTTCATTTCCCAGTCTAGACCAATTTCCTCATGTAGTGAAGTCTACTTGTTCTCTGAGTGTTTCATTCTGAAGACTTTGACTGAGCTGTTGAGTTACTGCTGAATGCACAGTTTGACGTTGAGTTTCATCATAGACACAGGCTGCAGATTACCCATTCTTTGCTGTTTCTGTTGTTGTGTTGGGTACTTAACACACACTATTTAAACATGCAAATGTGAAGAATAGCATAAGTCTGTCCAAATATGTCAGATGACCAGTGACTGATCATCGCTAATAGCTATAGGGACATTCTCACTTTATGACATACAACATAATTAAGTGAAATTAACATTAAAGGCATAAAGGTTTTTTAATGGGTGGAAATACTTTCTGTGTATTAAATGTGAAACAACGACTTTTTGGGTAGTGAAGGTGCAGTTTCTATGTATGTTGCAATGAAGCAGCCATTGTATATGTGATAAGGGAGCAACCATTGACTACACTGAGGAAGAAGTAACTTTAAGATAAGTTACTGTAGAATATGGTTGTTTTAAAATCTGCCTCTTAAAATAACTCATTAAAAAAGAAAACTGAGAATACTTTTAACATTTGAATCTGTTTAAAATATTTGTTATATATTCAACATCAGTGTGACAGTATATTTCTAATAGCAAATAAAATTGAAATAAATACGAATAATTGTAATATCTTGTATTGAAAGTATTATACCAATCTTTATACTGTTTAAAAATTGTTTTATTTCCCAGTACAGTGTGCAGCTAACAGCTACATGTGAAGCTCTGAATGTGGTTTTTTAATATTTATAAATATACGTACCACATAATACCAATATGTCTGGTTTACATTTCGTTGTTTTCGTTTGTAGCAAGGGCCCTGTGCTGACAGAGGAACAGAAGAAATATGCAAACGAGTTGATCGACAAATATGCATACCAGTGGGAGCAAACTCGCATCCAGCTGCAGCCACCTAGTGAGCAAGTCCTGTGCGTCTCCACGTCAAACTCGGAGAATGTGAAGGTAGTGGAGAGTACGGCTGTCGACAACGATGTTGATCAAACAGTGAAAGATCCAACTTCTAACGACACATCTGAGATTAACAGAAACTCTAAAGTCAGTTTTGAGGTGGATGAAATCATGACTCGATATAATCAGGAGTGGTTGAATAGGCAGCAAGTGGTGACAGCTGGTGATGACCAGTAGAACTATAATGACATTGCATAAGGTATGACAGCAGATGTGAAGTGCTAATGATGGTGTAATGTTGGATTACCAGATGCAGACTTGGGCATTCCTGGGAGATTTTGGAGCTTTCTGTCAAGTTACAAAGTATTAGAGGGAAAAGTTAAGAACAGACTAAGTTAGATCATTTTTGTTCTTAGAATTTCCAAGTAAGAAATTTTATTTCGTCTGTGACGGTTTGAAATATGGACAATTTCAAAAGAGTTGGCCATCATTTCTTTTATTGCACTTGACCTCTTTTAAAGATGCCTACGTAGTTTTTTAATGACATTATCGCTGAGTCTAAATGATGCAATCAGGAATGGAGTTCATATATATGCAGTGGTAATGAATTAGTTACTCAATAATGAACATAATCACTGGATTTTATTGCATATCTGAACATTGTTTTATATTTACCATTAGCAGTTGTTTCTCTTTAATGTAACCTTAATTTTTATTTAAAACTTTGAACTCAAACTTTCCCATTTGTGATGTTTAGTATCTTTAGGAAAACATTTACTGTTTGGTCTGTTTTTTGTTACTGTTTTTACAGTTTTTACTGATTTACATTTATGTGATATTTGTAAACAGCATATGTGGGTTCCCGTGCCAAACGTGTACTTAGTTTTGTTTGTTTATTTACAATAGACAGGATTTGTAGTTGTTTAGTTGTATATTTATTTGTTTACTCATACAATTTGTCATATAGGAAAGTGAAAATGTGTTTTGTTCACATGTGGGTAATTGTTGTTACTTCTTGCATCTGCTGGAGGGTTATTCAGTTTTTCAGTGATGATTGAACATTCACTTGTGTTTACCCACAATCTGGTTCCCACAACTTTACGTAATATTACACAGAGTGTAGATTGATATCCAAACTTTGCTGGTCATAAAGTTTTGAAAATGAGCAGTTTGATAGTTTTTGTGGCCTCTACCAGTAGGCTTAATGAATGTAAAACTTATATCTATTGCTATCAATTTACACCTTAGTGGGAATTATATTGTAACTGTCACATGTATGGTATATTGTTCTTTTCTGTATAGCCTAACTACCCAGGTTATGCAGTGTGCATACTTAATGATTTATATATAATTTGTGCAGTTTTTAGATATATAGTAATGGTAACCTGTATAACTCTTGTGCATGTTATTTATGTAAAGATTAAAAGGTGTATAAGCTAGTATCATGGGCGGAATATTAATGTAGTGTCACACCTGCCAATTCTCCCAATATCAACAGAAGGCTCCTGCTTTTTTACCCATCTTCTGACTTCTCAAATTGCTTACATTGGGTCTGCATCATCAGACTCTTATCATAATGTCTCCGTCACATTCGTGTAGCACTTTTATTGTGCACTTTATTGGGTCATGCGTGATAATTGTGGCACCATTGCCATTGCAAAATCTGCATCGTTTATGTAATTAGAATCTAAGATTGGCAGGTGTGTTAGTTTACAGAGCTGACAGACTATATATAAAATGTGTTAAGTCACATTGGATTCAGTGTATTCCTGTTTTTTTAGTGAAGTGAAGGTATTGTGTTAGGTACAAATTGCTCTGCTTTCTACTCACTGTGTAATATTTATGTTGAATGCCTGTGTGTTAAATGTTTTAAAATAGCAACATTCCGTCCATTCATCTACTGAATGATATCTATCTTGTGCTTATTAATTGTAACTAATTTGTATATTTAACTGAATATTTAACAAACTTTTAATACAAAATAAGTGTTGTCGCTCATTGGCTTTCGTGTACACTGTAATTCATATTTCAACTGTTGTAGATATACAGGTAGAAACTGTTACTGACATTTGATGCACTTTTTATAGTAATTATACAGCTTGGAGAAATAGTTGTCTTGTAATTTTTATTGATGCTAAATTTTAAGATTATCAGGAATGTGATTTTTTATATTGGAAAAACATGAACAATTTATAGACAACATAATTATTGCATTACAAACTTAATTTAAGGCACTATCTATTGAACTGTGACACATTTTAAGATATACTTTTTGCGTGTTTTATGGAGAAAAGTTTGTTTTTATTCAAAAAACTTCTCTGCATCACGTCACATGAAATCATCATAACTTGAAGAAAAACTGCAGTGACGGGCAGGTTTTTTCTCAAAAATCACATTTAATGATACAAGTGTCGCTACATTATATACATTTCGATAATCAGTTTGAAAGATGAGCCGTGTAAAAATCTATTCGATGGCCGAGTTGGCTTGTAGAGTGATCTTGTCATGATGTGATTTTACTTGTTTACGTGTCGGATTCTGTTAGTTGTCTAGTCATAACCTCTTGGTGTCAGATGTAACCTTCCTGTGTAAATAGACAGTGTATCAACCACAGTTTCATTCCTTTGTTGTCATACACATGCAACACACAAGTCATTTAAGAAATATTCAAACCTTATAGCGAGATGGTCTTTTCTCTTACTTGGAATTCTCTTGATAATAAACTCCATGGATATGCATCACCACGCTCAGACACACACAAACATCAACTTCAATTTGAGAACATAATCTGACAAAAATCGTTCAACTCGGAAGATACCACAACCCCACACGAGTGGAATTACACTGGGCAGGAAGAGATCGTTCGCTGTACCACTGCGACGTCTCGAAGTTTAGAGAACAAGTGAGATCGACAACTGGGTGTATGCAGAAACAATAATGCACCAACTGTTTTCGGACAGTAAGGATAAAATGTGAATAATATGCAGCGTGGGCACACCACGCCTGCTCAGGGTCCGAGTGTGCACGATGTGTTTGCGAAATGTGTGATGAAGACTAAATAATACAAGTGGATAAACAGGGGGCCCGTTTTGGACGCATCTTTTAGCGAGTCAAGAATCGGTGTGTGTTTTGAAACCCCCCCGTAGATACAGTAATTTTAATAGCAATACGCTAAATTTTAGCACAGACGTATTCAGATAAGTGGAGAAGATGATCCCGTAGAGAAAAATATTATTACAAGTAAGTTTCGTCAATACAACGTCCTGAAAATATGCTGATGACGACAGTTACTGCACCTTCCATGGTCGGAAGAACCTACAGCGTCATCTACTGCATCGTCCCTCAAAAGCCCGTGTGACAAATAAAAATAATGAGCGTCGCCGTGACGAAGTCATGTGAACTACATGCGTGCTCGTGGCCTGAGCCGGTTGAGATCTTCCTCGATGCTTCTGAGAAGTGAGCTATAGCTGAGTCGAGGTGCCACGATGCGCCGCGTGTGTGTTTGACATCACTGCACACCTCAGTGTGCTGTAAGTTCTACTATAACTTAGCGGGGGAGGGGGCGTGCGTACGCACCCATCGCACCTCAGCCAACGGGCCTGAAATGTGCATGTGGCTCACTGACCCAGTCTAAGTTACTCATAATATGGCCCTCCAAAAAGGTTGCCGGTCCCTGCTTTAATATGACTAGGTGACGTCATGCCGTCGTTACCTTCAGCACGTTGACACTATTCAGGCGGGGAGAGGGAAGAGGAAAAATATCAGTATTTAATACAATTAAACACAAAATAATTCAACGACGACAATACAAAGCCAATTGTTTTAGTAATATAACTGCATTGCATGGCGCCGCGACGAAATTAATATTGGGTAGGTTAAGTCTGAGAGTCAGAGCTTCAGCATCTCTCTGCCGATGGATCATGAGTCAGAAGACGGGGGGAGGGTGGTGTTGTTGACTATTTTTCGCGGCGACGTTACGCTCCAATTGCACCTACGCACAAAATTACCACCTTCAAGCTCTCCAAAACATCAAATTGCACCCCATTGATCGCCAAAACACATTCAGGCTCAGCCGCACCCACAGTTGCACCCCGTGATGCACCCCTTCTCTAAATATTGGGTGGAGCTTAATCCTATATCTCCAGTCCCCCCACCAAAATATTGGAGAGGCTCAGACCCCCAGTTCCGACCACTGCATATGCCGGGCCCACAGGGCAACAAACCGGAAGTTTACATTGGAGCCATCTGGTGAATTACCCCCTGATCGCCACTCGATTGTCTCAGATATGAGAAAACCCCTCCAAAACATTCATATCAAAAACATGTAAGGGGCCTAAGTAAATAACTAATTTATAAATTGCGTCACCAATAATTGGTCATTGCAGAAAGAATGCAAGTTCGTATATAGCGCAGTATCAAGTCAATAGGACTGCTTAAAGCGCTTAATTTAGGCTTACATTTTACTCCCTGACAGACCCTGACGTATGCATCTCAACTTCTCTGTGAAGCATTCAGTCACGCTGCAATTAATGCGCGAAGATTATTCGTAAACAAATACCTACCACTGTCTATAGTTAGGTACTCATTCATAATGCTGAATGAATTGGAGCAAGGTAGGGTGAACGAACTTGCCCAAGATTTGACACGGCAGCACAGGATTCGAACCCGGGTTCTCTCGGTTGAGAGTGCGATGCTCTAGTCACTGCGCCACTGCGATCCACGTACATGGTTGAATGAAGCGAATGAACGTAGAAAGACACGAGTGGACAGTCGGCACCTCGGAAGAGATCAACTGCCACACTCAAAAGTTGGCAGACTAATAAATATTATATAGACAGGTCCTGTATATAGTCCACATATTGGGATAATTCACAAGTTCAGACATTTAACGTTCGTTTCGTAGATCGACACCCACACAGCAAAGGTAATCCACGCTGAACGCATTCCAGCACACAATGTGTGCAATATCTTTTGGTGAATGTCATCCCAGCTGGCAAATAACTTCCATGGCAACTGCAGTTGCTAAGTCCA